>BSBN01000579.1:10600000-11161291 GCA_027924645.1 Cunninghamia lanceolata | reverse complement strand
TATCTCTCTATCTCTTGCCTTTCTCCCCCTATCATTTGACCTATATCTTCCTTCTATTAATTCTCCCTCTCCCTTATCGATGAATGAAATGAATAAGAAAACCTAGGATTCTCTCTCTCTCTCTCTCTTGTCAACAAAGCAAATGGAAACAAGAAAACTAGGACATGAAAAGAGGGATGCGGATATAAATTGGCAGGATGAAATGGAAACAAGATTAAAACTAAAGTTCATTGGATGGGAAGAATGATGAGAGGAGAGGTGGAAAATAGTAAAATAGGGAAAATGGTAGGATTCTAAAAGGGGAAATTGGAAAGGAAAAGGAAAACTAGCTAGGAAAGCTAGGAAAAGGATTTAACTAGGAGGTAGATAGGTCAGAGAGAGAGAGAGAGAGAGGAAAGCTAGGAAAAGGATTTAACTAGGAGGTAGATAGGTCAGAGAGAGAGAGAGAGAGGAGAGAGAGAGAGAGAGAGAGAGAGAGAGAGAGAGAGAGAGAGAGAGAGAGAGAGAGAGAGAGAGAGAGAGAGAGAGAGAGAGAGAGAGAGAGAGAGAGAGAGAGAGAGAGAGAGAGAGAGAGAGAGAGAGAGAGAGAGAAGAGAGAGAGAGAGAGAGAGAGAGAGAGAGAGAGAGAGAGAGAGAGAGAGAGAGAGAGAAGAGAGAGATGAGAGGAGAGAGAGAGAGAGAGAGAGAGAGAGAGAGAGAGAGAGAGAGAGAGAGAGAGAGAGAGAGAGAGAGAGAGAGAGAGAGAGAGAGAGGCTTTAGGGGCATTATTTAGGGTTTCAGGGTTTAAGGTTTAGAGGTTTAGGGTTTAGTGTTTAGAATGTGTTTTGGTTTACATATCTATTTTCCTTTATGTATTCTATGATATTATAACATTAATAGATAATATAGGATTGTCTCTCAGTTCACCTTGGGAATTTTTTAGATTAAATAACATTTGAAGTTGATTGTAAATTAACAACATGGTGAGCATTTTGTTAATTTTCTTTCTTATTTTCACCCTTTTGAAAACTAAATTTTCCTATTGAAATTTTGAAGGATGAGATCCATATTTAAGTGCATTAGACTTAAGAAGTTTTCAATTCAATGTTTCTTACATTTGCACACAAATCCATGAAGAATAATAGTTCTTTAGGTACATTGTCTCAACTTGGATAGTAGGTAATAAGCCCTTAACAAATATTCTTTGTAATTCATCATTAGGAATTTGATAGTGTATCTTGTTGGCAAAGTTTGAAATCCCATAACATAATCATGATTGCACTCATTTGATCCTTGTTTACATCCTACTAAATCTAAAATTGTAACCTTTAAACCTGTTACGACCTCCCTGAATTTGCTTGATCCTATTTGGTTTGATGCTCTCCTTTTCCTTCAATCTATCTTGGAACTTGTACTTTTGCCAAAATGCTCTAACATCCAGTCTCTGGAATATATATCATGGCCATTGTGAAACAATCTTGACTATTTTTGACTATATGAGTGTTTTTGTTTATTACCGTTGTGCCGCAGGTTAATTGAATATCTTTTTTGGTTATGCGGGAGCAAGAGGAATGAAATATGGCACATATCGCATTCTCGCAGAGCATAAAAGAATAGGTTGCGGCTTGGCGGTAGGGAAGCAGTTGATATGAAGAAGCTACCGCTACCTCGTGGATGGGTTTATCTCACGCTTGCGGCTTGGCAGTGTTTGGGTGGCAGACAGTCTCTTCCCGCGGTCCTGTGGAGGTTTGAAAAGTAACCAACGGCATTGCGGTAATAACATCAGGAGGTATCACCTACCACGTCCCCGCAAGGGTTTCAACCGAGGCTCGTGGTAGAGCAGCAAGAGGAGAATGTAACGGGTTTTCTCCCTGCCGTCCCACAACGATCATTCATAACATTTGCGAAGTGGGTGGTAAATAGAAAGAACATTAGGTATTAATTTCCCATGGTCCCGCAGGGGTCATCTAAGCATTTGCGGTCTGGCAGTAAAGGATGAAATAGAAGTGTAGTGGCTATAAGCCCCCACTATCCCGTAGCCGGTTGGGGCGAACCTTGCGGCAACACCGTAAAAGAAATAAATGGCAAGCACATTCAATGCGGGGTCACAGTTATCAAGAATTACTGTCAAATCTTGATATGCATACCCAGTCGTCAGATCAAATCAAATCAATGGCCAATATTTGAAAGGAATTGAATGCTGAGATTTCATGATCTCGTGGCATGAACCAGAGTAATGGTGATATGATGAACTCCTTGGCTGAATAAGATTGAAAGATTTCTTGGCATTTGCTCATTTCAGAGAATTCAGATGTAACTTGGAGAAGGCGCAACTCAGCTTAGTGTGTGTTTCTAGCAAACTGCAATTGACCGGGTAAGTTCATTCCTGCACTCTCTGATTAGAAGTTGGCGTATATTTTGCTCTATTTTTCAGTTGCTGGTATTGGGGTTCTTGTAATTACATATTTTGTTAATATAAAATTTCTCTTTTAAAAAAGGCTGGGGCTAAGCTTTTGTGTTATCAGTAGGGGGCTGTAGTCTGTTCTATCTCTTCTACTTGCAAAGTTCCCCAATTTGACTGTGATGTTGACCGAAGATACAAATCATGTTCTTATCCATTCTTAAATGGGTTTATTTTTAATTTTAAATAGTGTTCTTTTATTCCTATGTCTACCTACATGAATTGGCCATGTCAAGTTCATTTGCTCTTTCGCTCTATTTTTAGTTGCTGGTACAGTAAGTTGAATTTTGAAAATCCTAGCCTGTTCAAGTCATTAAACATGGAACCCAAGAGGTCTGAGTCTACCAATAAAGGTAATGAGCCTGTAGTTCCCAGAAAAGGGACCACTTCATCAATCTCTGCTAGAAGTATTACCTCAGGTCCATAGACAAGGGTCCAAAGAAGATGTTTAGAGACGCAGTAGAAGGGTGTCGGGATGCTACAATCCCTATCTCTGGTGGGATTTGTTTTGGTATTTTATGCAAAAAAGGATGGGCGAGGGGACCAGTGGGAAATCCATGGAAATTGGATTTGGCAAAGTTGGTGGTGCCCGCTGTATTTGTGGATATGGGAATTGATTAGGGCACTAGCACAATTTTACCATCTTGCCACTAAAACAGTCAGAATGCAAAATGGATTGCCATTGGTGACGGTAGACAGGAATGCAATTGTTGACTGTTTTATGTTGAACAAAGCAAGCTCTCACTCAAGTGGATTTGGAGAGATTTGAACGAGATTACACAAGCCTGAGGAAAATACTTAGGAGAGATGAATTGCCAATATATATGAAAAGGGGGGCCAACAACAGAAAAATTGAGATTCCATCAAATGCTATTGAGCCTTTCCCTGTGGAAGAATTTGCTGTATATTTCAAGAGAACCTATTTTGCACTGTACCAGGTCTTGGGAATTGATGCACAAGGAAGAATGCCAACTAGCTTAATGATGATGGCTATGAAAATACAACATCTAGAGGTGAAACGTGAATACGACTTTGCATCTCATATGAGAAAAAACTGCATGAAGGATTCTTGTGTGTGAAGGAGAACAAGCAACCCTTAGATTTCAAATTCTATTCTTTATTGTGTCACTTGATTTTGTATCAGATAGAGGGAGATGGTCAAGCAAAAATGGATCTAAGTATGGTTGATGAGAAAGGACAAAGATTACCGACTCAGTATTGGTGTTATAAGTGGGGATTCCTGTTGCAGAATAGTGACTACATTGTATTTCATGATTTGTTTATTGTCAAGATATTGAATTCTCTTGGTATCTGGTTTCCTAGGTTGAATAAGGAAGTCAGGGTAATGTTGAGGCCACTTGGACACAAACTAGAGGAGGGCCACAATCTTAATTTTGCTAATTGGTTTTTTTATGTTAGATCATACTATAATTAGAGTGTATGGTTGCCCCCAACCACCTCACATATTGCCAAAATTCTATGAAACAGAATTGTATTCATGGAGTTTATGTGGCAAATGATGTGGATGCAAAAGGAGGTAATAAAAGACAAAAGAAAGGTATATTTCTACCTGATGCTACAATTTTTGGTGATTGGTCTATTGGCTCTGACACTCTTGAAAATTTGTAGGCCTTTTTAAAGGTGAAATATTCTTTGAAATTGGGGGATCGAGAGGAATTGTGACCCTAAGGGTCATATGAATCTTGTGAGACAATCAATTCTGACTAAATGGTTGTATCCCATCAGGTCCTTTTTGATGAGGATGTGATAAGAAATCTTGTCACTTTTTGATGAGGTATACAGTAGGAAGAGAAAATGGGATATCTTGAAAAATATTGAAGATGAAAAGAAAAAGCAGAATCCCCTATTTCTTGGATTCTTTGTTGAAGAAAAAGATCCTATGAAGAGAATTGATGCAATCATTGATAATTTGAAAGTAATTATGGTAAATATGAGAAGGAGCCTCCTAAGGCTACTAAACTTCCAGTGAAAAGGTCTGCATGGATTGAGATTCATGAGTTTGCTCCTGATGTTTTGTCAGTGCAAGATCCACAGGTCCCAGAATCACCACTAACAAAGAAGCAAAAGACGGCAGAGGTATCTCCACTTGTCCCCTATGAAATGACTGGAAGAGGTGGCTAACATCTTGAGGCACATGGGAGATGAGCAAGAGGTTGATCAACCATTGGTTGGTCAACCCACTGATGCACATAAGCCTAAGGCTAGGAAGGGTGAGCAAACCCAAGTTGAACCAAAGTTGGAGGAGGATGAAAGGATTATAGTATCCATGAGGTTCATAGAAGATGACGACTTCATCAAAACTCTAGAGTTTAAGGATTTTTGGCTGAAAATGAAAATGAAAGAATATAATGAAAAAGTGGCAATAAATAAAATGGGTGCTGATGACGCACAACATGATCAAATCATTACACAAACTTTCAAAAATTTGAAGGTAGATGAAATTGATGTGAGTCCAGAGGAGGCAAGATAAATGGTCTTGAAAAGTAATATGCTCATCATCCTTGGCCTTGAATTGAGAAAGGTATTTTTGCTTGACCAAGTTAGAAGTCAGGATGATCCACAACTTGTTTCTGAATTTGATTATGAAGATGGCATAAGTGGATGCAGTTTTAATCCAAAGACATAGACCTTGTAATCTAGACTACTCAGAAGAATACAAGAAAACCAAGATTGCTTGATATTGTTCAAGAAATGAGGGGTATAGCTATGGTAAAGACTTTACAATATACATCAGCAACATAAGCAACTGCTCTTAATGTTCATATTCCTTTGTTTACTCATGTTGTTGTGAAGAGGTTAGAACAAAGGCTAATAGATTATGAACAAACTCAGAAAGTGATGAATGATGAAGTAAACAAATTGTATTTTGAAAATGTGAAATTAAAGAAACAATTGCAAGCTATGAATTCTTCTCAAGGTCAAGCCATTGTACCCTATCAGCCCTTTGTGCCACAAACAGCCAGTGATGTCACAATGTCTATTGAAGAATTTAATGCAACAAGATTGAAATTTGAAAAGGAAATTGAAAGTTTGAGTAAACAAAATGAAATGACAAAGAATGAGGCAAAGATGAAAGTTTTTGAAATTTTTGAGAAAATTTTGGAGCATAGAGTAAAATTGGTTATGGATAAGCTTGGGAAGTGTACATGATTGCTACTCTTTTTTATCTCAGGCCATTGAGAAATTGAAGATAAACTTTTCTATTTTGGATTTGTTGTTTAAAAAATGGCAACCCTATCATCACACTTTGGTTTCGATGTGCTTAGTAGTGCAAAGGAATCCTGATGCCCCTACAGCTTTGAAGCCCACTGAGCAAATGGTCAAAATGATCATTGATGAATACCAGTATGTGAATGGGGAAAGCTAGAGGATGCAACCAAAGGTTGAATCTTTACTACATTCAAGCATAAATTTATTCCTTTCATACTGACAGAAGAAGAGAAAATCAAAAGTCTTGACACATGGAAGATGAAATTCGGCCAAATAGTATTCCAAGTTATGGATTTTTTGAAGAAGGGGTGGAGATGTCAGCATTCTCAGTTTCAACATGATATTGGACCAAGTAATTGCCTTGGATGCTGGGTATGGAAAATTTGTGATGGATGTCAAAGCTTTGCTTGATAAAAGATGGAAAGATCACCAAGAGAACTTGCTTCAGATTCAGGCCTACCAATGGCCTTGTGATTTTACAATATATAAATGGGAGGAGAAATATCTTAAAGATGAATCATCAGTAGCATAGGTTCAGGTGCAGAGGAGCAATGATCCATATGTTGGTGTTAAATAGCACCACCACATCTTGAACGCTCTCCTTTTGTCTCTTTATGTTTTCTTCATGTTTTCAAAATGTATTCAAATATATTCAAAAATCTAAATTGGACTTATAAAAGGCAAATATTGTAATATCAATGGTTAGGAATGCAAAGAAAAATTTTGAATGTGAAAGGTTTGAAGCTTATTGCTTCCTTTATAAAAGGAAACCAAGACCTTATGGCTCAGGATCTATCTAGGATTTTGATTTTTGAAAGAGACATTGCACTGCCTGTACTTTGAAGCAAATCAATATAAAAGTTGCTATTCTCTGGTGGTCAACTTTTGGTTCTCATTTGTTTGTTGAATTGGATTGCTAATAATTTATCTGTTGTCTCCAATTTACTTTTTCTTTGTTATTCAAATCAAAAGAGAGACCCCTGCATTCACATTACAAAAGAGTATAGGTGACATTTATCAAACTAAAATTATAAAATAATAAGTTATATCTCAAAAGATCTTTATATTATTTAAAAATGAAGGAAGGTGATTCTACTGTAGAACATTTTGACACCTTTAATATGATTTTGAGTCAAATAGGTTCAATAAATGTTAAAATTGATGAGGAAGACAAATGTATCTTCTCACTTTTTTCTTTACCCAAAAATTAGGAGAACATAGTGCTTGTTATAAATGGTAGTGTTGCAAGGTGACTATGGAATCCTTTATTGTTACAATGCTCAATGGAGATATGAGGAGAAAGTTCAATGATGAAGGTTCTAAGGATGCCTTGTATGTTCCGCAAAGGTCTAAGGACAAAAGTGGATCTAAAGGGGAATGGTATAAATATCAATCCAAGTCAAGAGGAAAATCTAGAATCCCTAGGGAGATAAGAGTAAAGTTTTGGAAATATGGAAAAAGAGGACAAGTGAAGAAGGAATGCAAAAAATAAGTTAATCATTGCCACAATCTCATGATCATTATTCTAGTAGAAAATCCTAGTTTTCATTCTTTTTTCATAATGCATTAGTTAATCACACACTTCACATTTGACATCATGCTAAAAAGATCAAATAAGTTTGTATTTCTTCTCAACTATTTCATTTCTCTATCTTAATTACTTAATATCTCAATATTTTATTCTACTCTCAACTCCTTGTACTTTAAAGTTTAATTAAATCTAGGATTGGACTTAAATCTTCTATTATAGGGTATGATTTATTTCCCTACATTTTTTTGAACTTGCAATTTCCATGCCTATGTTTCAGGATAAAAAAAGATTAATTTTTATTTTGAGATTTTTGTGGTTTGCAATTTGTTGGAAACAACCCAATGCCTTAAATTTTGCATTCCTAAGAAACATCTAGGATCCTTATGTCCCCTTCAACAAAGTACTAGGTCAAACCCTCACCTTGCAAACATGACTACCTCTTTCTCCTACTTCCTATGACGATCACATGTTGCATTCTAATGATGAAGAAGAATATTATGATCATGATGTCTTTATTAAAAGTGTTGAAAATGAATAGAAACATGAGATCGTTGATAAATTGAAATATTTGTGCAATCAATTAGCTAATATAGATGATAATTTGTCCACTTCATTTTTCATTGACGGTCTTACTCAAGTACTTATCACAAGCTAACATGGCATAGATGCAATTAAGGATATATATGAAAAATAATTAAAGATAAACAAACTCCTCATGTGGCAGGCACCGGTCATTCTCTTTTGAAAATCATTCCCTTGTATATATTTTCAAAATCCAATTTTGTTTTTCTGTTTTAGGAGTAGGGTTTAAGGATTTATAGAAAACATTAATCCAAATCATATGCCAGATTGGGTTAGGTGAAGTGGATGATTTAATTGACAAAAATTACATAAGCTCCTTAATCTGTTCTGAAGTCACCAGCAAACTTGAAAGTAAATTGTCATTGGTGAAACAAGGTAACACCCACCTAGGCTTGACAGATCCTAAAGTGTAGAGAATTTTGATTAATCTGATCAATTCTATTAGTTGGCCAAATTCACATATAAAACCTAATCATAAGATTTGGCATATCTTTAGGGTTTTATAATTTGCAAATTTGAGTACCAACTAAAACCAATATTGACATTAAAGTGATGTACAAAAGCATTGGCCAAATCATTGAAGGAATAAATAGTGAGGAAGAGAATAAATCCATTCAATTGCATAATCCTTTTAGTTTCTAGGGAAGAGCTTTGTAAAAAGTTTATCATCATAAACATAATCAAAACAAACTCCCAATTGTGTCATAAGGTCCCCTTTACCACTATACATTACAAAACTAGGGGCCACTGAACAAACTAGAAATGGATAATAAATAACTCAAATGAAAGTGGATTATGCTTGATTTCTCCTATGAAATCCTTTGATTACTAGGGGTAATACATCAACTTTACTTTGCATCTCATCAATTCTTTTAAGGATGACATCTATGTTGGAAGGATGAACATTAGGAGTTATGATTAAAATGGGAGTGGAAGTGGCAACATGAGATAATACGTGGAGTGTAGGTTGATTGGGGGTCAAACAATGAAGTTGGAATGACAACAATAGAAGTGGGAACATGAGTAGTGGGTGAGAAGTAAACACAATTAGGGGATGAGTGGAAGGTACAATATGAGAAGTAGGTACAATGAGAGGATCAATTATAGGAGATATTAAAAACTGATAAACAATACAGAGAAGAGAAGAAATATGTGGCATGGCTAATGCAGGAGAAGATGTGGAAGGAGGCACACTAGATGAAGAGGCTTGTGAAGGAAGGGGAGGAGACACACTATTTAAGGAACTTGATGAGCTTATCCTTTGACATATATCACTTAATACTTCCATCACATAAGGATTATCCATTAACAAGTTATGAAGAACATCAATCAATCCATTGACGAGCTTATCCTTTGACCTATATCACTTAATACTTCCATCACATAAGGATTATCCATTAACAAGTTATGAAGAACATCAATCAATCCATTGATGAGCTTATCCTTTGACCTATATCACTTAATACTTCCATCACATAAGGATTATCCATTAACAAGTTATGAAGAACATCAATCAATCCATTTAATTAACATTATTGCCAACAATTCATACCAAAGATTGAACAATTTAAGGATATTGCAATAGGTAATTTGTATCAACACAAATAATATTACTGAAGCATTTCAAAGTTTAGGCCATAAGAATCATCTTTTTTAAACATGGATTGCAAATAATTCTAAAAATTTAGAAGTCTTGGTCATTAACATTATTGTCTGCTACAATATCATCCAGTGTATCATTGTCAATGTTCATATGTTCTTTCAAGTATTTAATATTATCATCATCCTCATCTTGACCTACATCATCTTCATCATCATTAAAATTTGACTGTAGACCATCTATATTGTTACCAAATGTATTTGGATCATCATTTTCTATACCATCCATATTGTTGTCTTCCATAACATCATCTAACTCTGGATTGTTGTCTTCTTGTGCTTGAACATAACCATCTTCAACATCATCATGGATGTCAATTTCTTTGATGTTCTCTAATCTCTCTCTCTCATTTTGTTGGCCATCATTGTTTTGCTCAGTATCCACTAATGCATCGTCAAATACATTCCTTAATCTTGGATCATAATGTATGACAAATATCCATTTTGGGTCCAAAATATCTTCATAGAAAAAGACATGCACATGAACGACATACATATATTAGATGTATGGTATAACAATTTTATTGATTAATAAATACATGTATATATTCGCAATAAACTATGAATTAATAGATTAATGATCACTACCGCTTCTTGTTTGAGTTAAAGAAATACCCGCTCACAATGAATCGGTAGAACATAAGGCTCCTTATCCTCCGATAGGAAACATGAGGAATCTATAGAAAACAATCCACTATGGGTATCATTTCTTCGTGTCCTCTCAAATGCTTCATACCATCTACACTTAAAAATACAACATTTAAAAGAGCGGTAATCCAACTCAATAATTTCTTATATTTTCCCAACATATTGTAGATTCTCTTCAATTATATTCTTATCTTTTGAGCTTGATCGACTGGATTGCTTGAAGTCAACCATGATGCCACAATCGAAGGATCTTCTCTTTACATATACACTTTCTACACGATAATGTCGACCATATGCCCACATTGTTGGATATTTCCTCGCCTGTGAAAGACCATTTATTTCAGTGAAAACAAATATAATGACAAATATTAAAATAGTTAATAGTGTCAAAGCTGTAAGGAAACAACATTTTGTAAAATTCCAATTGTACCTTTCTTTCACATCCTCTAGACATGTTGATTTCATCTTCTGTTATGTTTGAATCTATACCTGCATCTTCTATTTGATTTTGAATTTGTTTAGTAACCCATTCTAGTGTGCAATCTTTTCCCCATTCCCCAAGTAGATTAGTGGGAAGTGGAGTACTCCTTGGGTTCGATCTCTTAAACTGTCTCCTTGCTTCTAACACTTCTCTCTTTTTATCATACAAATCAATCCATTTGTTCATAATGTCCATGTGGTACAAAATGAACTTGTCGAGTATAGCACTTTCGTCTACACCTATTACATGTCAACATGTTTATTTCAAACTCCAAATGTCATGCTGTTAATTTGACAAATAAATTATAGAGTAAATTAGTGATTGCAAGAAAAACAACCACACTGATCATGAATTTACTTATTAATTTCTACTTGAACACCATTAGATTGTGGTTTTTCTCCATCAATAATATTTGATGCTCGTTCTTCATCCCAGAAGTGTGGCCCATCTTCAAAATCCTTACCAAGGAATTCACACAGGAAGAAAAATGCTTCATTCAATACATACCCTTTAGCCATGCAACCCTCTAGATGTGCCTTTTGTCGGACATATCTTTTTAGAGTTTTCATAGACCTATCAAAGAAAAACATCCACCTCGTTGATACGACACCCACCAATTCAATGTCATCGACTAGGTGTATAAGTAAATGGACTTGCAGGTCCATGAAACTTGTAGGGAGCTCCTCAAATACGCATACAATTTCTACAATTTCCTTCTTCCATTTTGGCACTTCACATTCATGGATCTCCTTGGAGGTCACCCACCTAATATAAGAATAGTAAATTAGTATGAACCTTTAGTAAAAAATTAAAATGCAATATAATATCTCTATGTCTCTCACACATGAACATTTCATATAACCACATACCTTGTAAATGCTGACAATCGACTTATGGCATTCCTTAAGTTAACTGTCAGGAATCCCCCCTAATTGCCAATGGCATGATATGCTATCAAACACATTTATGAAAATGACATTAGTAATTTTTTCTCACACAACAAAATATCAAAATATATTTAGTACTTAATTAATGTTACCAGTAAATGTTAAATGATGATATATAATACCTTCATAAAATTATGAAAATCATATGTTTTAAATCCTGTGATATGTCCATCAACTGTAGAAGCTTTAGCCAATGATGACCCATAGCCAGTAGGTGTCCTTATTGAATGGATGACATTTTTTAGTTGGTCTAGCTGTTTTTTTTTTCAAAATCCATGGAGCTTCTGCATATGTTTCATTTTCCCTGTTTGGCTACAAATGTTTTCTATCAATTTTGGTACGCGAAAGAGCAATATCTCTCCTCGAAGACAAGGTGTCCTTCTCCTTGCCTGATATATGTCAAAATATAGAATCTGGGACATTTTTGAAGACATGCATAGGATCTAATAGGTGAGATATTAATAGATCCTTCCAGTAAGGGAGCTCATAAAATATGGATTTCCTTTTCATTCCTTCTGGCATATTAACTACAACTTGTTTTGGTTCTTCAATTGAATCACCCCGATCAAAAAAATCCTCTCAAGCTTTCAATTCAACATCTTCATACTTCTTAATCCAATCACCTGGACCCATAATCATGGGAGGGCCTCTATTTTCAACTTTTCCATCAAATTGATTCTTCAGGTCTAAACTTATGATCTAGTGGTAGAAAAACCTTGTTGTTTGCGTAAATAAATTTATGTAGATCTTTAGAATACCGCCCTTGAAATTGTTCTGCACATCTTGGACATGCAAATATCCCCTTTGTTTGAAGCCCTGCAATTCAATAAGTAATGTTAATAACATCAAAAAAATAGTATAAAACTAAGTATGAAAGTTGGGATGAAAATAAATTATGAGTGTAAATACGTAAATATTTTATCTTACCAAAACAAACACCAAGTCCTCGGAAATCATGAATAGTCCAACATAGCACACCGTACAACATGAAGGACCTATTTGATGGGAGACGTGATATGTCATACATTCTTATGCCTTTCCATAGTAGTTGCATCTCATCAATAAAAGGTGCTTGATAAACATCCATGTTTTTAACTTGATGTTTTCGTGGAACAATAAGAGTCAGCATAAGGTGCTCCTTTCTAACACTCATCAATGGGGGAATATTGTATACTATCAATCCAATTGGCCAAACACTATAATTTGAGCTCAGGAAAGAGAATGGGCACACTCCATCAATTGCAAGACCAAACCTGATACTACGGGGTTTATCTTTAAATTTTCTCGGCAATTTTTCCTCTATATGTTTCATTGCTTTGGAGTCGGCCAAAAATCACATGAATCTATCTTTACTCTTGTTCTTTGCATGCTAGTCCATCAATTGTGCAAGTGAATTGCAACGAAACATTCGTTGAAGTCTAGGTATAATTGGCATGTGACGTAAAACCTTCTTTGGAACTGTAGGACCTTGTACATCTGTATGATATCTCTTCTCTTTGCATACAGGGCATTCTACCTTGTTTTGATATTCATCTCTGTATAAAATGCAATCATTTTTATATGAATGAATTTGCT
Organism: Cunninghamia lanceolata; assembly: GCA_027924645.1. Taxonomy (NCBI): domain Eukaryota; kingdom Viridiplantae; phylum Streptophyta; class Pinopsida; order Cupressales; family Cupressaceae; genus Cunninghamia; species Cunninghamia lanceolata. Next base: position 11,148,197 of record BSBN01000579.1, on the reverse strand, counting down.
TATATTCAATCTCCAACTCAACCAACAACAGACACGCCTCTTTGCAAGTTGATGGCAACACATTCTCTTCAGGGAATATTTTAGTTTTTAGTGCCCTGTAAGATTGACAGAGATTAAATAAATTGAATGTTTGAATTATGATGAACATGTTTGATATGTTAATCTATACTAGGACTATTTATATAAAATATATGGTTTTAAAATCCCCTTAAATAAATATAAACAAAGTTGATGAATGTTTACGAATTATGTACACCAGTTGACAATGCAAAGTAAGAAATAGATTTCAACTCACTTAAGGAGGGTAGTGAATCCTTTATTTGACCAATCAAATAGTGACTTGATTTCTAATAATATTAATGTGCATGCCAGTTTTGAGGTTCTACTTGCACCCGATTTGAACACGGGTGTCTTCGCTGCTTGCTTGATGGAGTCTTTCAGGTTGTTATCATCAACATTACGTTGGTGGCAATTACCCCTGCTATCATCATTACTGTCAACCATCTAATCATTATTGTCATCATTGTTTCCATCCCCAAAGAAACTTGTAAGCATTTCATTCAATCCTTCTTCATGCACTGCATTTTCACTATCATGATCATCATCATTAAGGCTAGGTGGCATGTCATCAGTGTATGCGGATCTCATCAACTCTTCAAATTTCTTAGCTGGTAGTATTCTCTTCAATAATGCTCTTTTCGCCCTGGTATTGTTTAAAGGATGGTTTGGATCATCCCATCCAAATCTTAATAACCCAGTTGGATCTTGGGTATTACTATGTGTTTCGTCAACATCTTCTACCTATCAACAAACACAAGCATTATTTAATGTTTAGCAACAATTGAATAAATCATAAATGTATCAATTTCAAAGAAATATAATCAAATATGGCTTAAAAAAATATATAAATTGTATGAACATATATACATCAATTGAATAATGGAACATTATTTTATAGACTACCTTTTCTATACAATAATTTAAATAAAACACAATTTTGACAACATAGTTTATAAAACATCAGTCCACACTCATTTATTATTCTTTGGTTTTCTACCCTTAAGAACATCCTTAGGGAGACCTTGTTCTTCCCTCTTCTTTCACACAGGATTGTGTTTTAAGAAGGGGTAATCAATCAATAACTCATCCCCAATAGTAAGGTCCATAATAGCCTCAACCATTATCAATCTATCAACCTCTCTTTCCATATCTCCATCTTTATCATTTATAACCTCAACAAATTGACAATTCAGTCTTACAGTAGGGTCCCTTCCCTTACTACTATTTATAAATCCTGCAATATTTTTGTGTGTATGCACGTCCATCTATATACATAAGATGACCTCTATTCATTTCTTTTCCACTTTCCAATTGGAGACGATCTGCATACATATTCAAATTTAAACCACACGCTGACATGCTAGGCTTATATTCTGCTAGCCTTCTCCATTCACCACTGTAATATGATGGACCATAATATGGCATTAATCTCCTAGTGGTTTGTTCTGAATTGTTTCTATGTTTAGATCCCACATGTACATTTTGGACAATAAAGAGGCCTAGATTCGCTCCATGAATATTGGAGGGTCGTATCATGTAGCTGTATCCCCAAAATTGAAACATCTCGTACACTCTTGGTAGTTGTTGATCACTAGGCCAAGCACAATATAGTCGATGATCAAATGTCTCTTTGTAAATTGATCTCAAACTCAGGGGCAAGTCATCATCTCCATCACATTCATTCTCATAGGGTATGTAGTCCACCTTCCCCTTGTCTTTAAGCAAATTATGCATCTTTAAACTGGTTCTTGTTTTGTTGCTTGTTTTCATCAATTCCTCATCTTCTGATCTGGTATATTGGCACATATTTTTGTTAGATGTATCATTTGATAAATGATCATTGCCCTCTAGACTGGAAGTCGGTGATCTAGGAAACTTTAAACCGAGAACTTTATCCTGCAAGTATCCATTAAGAAAAAAATTAGTTATTTAAATAATATAAAACAATGTTTAAATGAAGTATACATGTTATTTATATCAAATTGGAAAATTCCTTACCACAATTCCTATTGGATTTGAATTGATTGTAGGAGGCATACTACCGAATGGAAGCTCATCATATATGTAATGTCTTTGTACAATTGCTTATTTGAATTGTTTCTTTCTACGACACACAGAACATCCACAAACAACAATTTTCTCAAAGTATTCATCCCATGTACTATAGTCCTGATCAACCTCTTGTTCAGTGCAATCATTTGTTGTGTGTGCAGGATCCATTATCATATCCTCTTCCACCCACTGTCCTCTATGTGATTTAACAGATTTAGGTCCATGTCCACATACATATCTTTTTCTTTTGCTAGTTGAACGCTCAGGCTTTGCATTTGCTTCAATCTCCATTTAAAATAATCAACAACATGCATTAATTTATGTCAAGATTGGATAATACATTATAAATTTCAATAATACTATGAAAAAAGATGGACGTATCACAAAATGCCATCAGATCATTTTTTCCTAAGTTAAGTCAAAATTTGAGTACCTGATGTCCTGCTTCATCCGTTGTGTCCTCATTTGATATGACACGATCTATTGCCATGGCCTTGTCTTGCCCCTATAATACACAACATAGTAAATAATGTTTAGTACACCAATTATATCATTTCAACGAATATGCTATCCAACACAAAACCTCACTTTCGTCATATATTTGACATATTGATATCATGTTTTGGCCATCCTAATTTTCAAACTTTTCCCTTGATCATAGAATCAAATTTAATCACCATTCCTGTGCATTTTCAACCAATAAGTTTGACCTCAGAGGCCTCGTGGACAGAAAAATGACTTTATCTCCTCTATGTTATAGCATTTGTGAATTCATAAACACCTTCCTCCTTTGGTTGAGGTTATTTTCTCTTCTTACCTCTATTGTATCTGCAGATTCCATTGTCATATTTATTTCCACCCACTTTCCTCTTTGCGATTTAGTAGTTCTACGCTGTCCACTTCCTCTCTCCATGGCCTGCTTTGGATCCTGTAATACACAACAATGACAATAGTCACATAACAATTGTGCACCAAAATAATATTGTTGAATTTATCTTGTTAATACCCTCGCTTTTCATTAATACACACTATGAAAACAAAATAGGACATTGCAACATTTTGCTCTTCACAAAAAGTTTACATGCGAAATCTTGACAACTAGAGCTCAAATCTTATGATTACAAGATGACTACAAATTCACATCAAAAAGACATTTATTTCATATTTGACTCTCCCTTTTCTTTTATGGGTCATTTTAAGGCTATCTATATCTCTCCAAGTGGCCATAAAACCCTCAAAACTATCATAGAACCCTCAAAACAGTCTCAAAGAGTCTTTGGCACCAAAATTTCAAATTCTTGATGGAGGGAAGGATGATTTGGATGTTAATTTTGAAATCACATCATTAGATCTTTGTTAGGTTAATCCTATCCATTGGATATTCCTTAATTATAGGGACTTTATGTTATATTTCACCATTACCTTTCACTCCAAAATTAATGGTTTCCTTTGAAAAGAAAACCCTCCATTAGCTATCTTAACCCCAACCATCTGTTGAAGTGAACTTAAACATTATGTGCAATTGTCATTGCTCATATTAAGCACCTACCTCCCTTCTTAGTGGTCCCACATGTGTGATGTATGCGAATGAGTCATATGGTACATGTGCTACATGTTTAAAGTTTGAATTTTGCTCATATTATTAGAAAAATTCCCAAAAAGACCTTAGATTTTTGAGTTTTATACTCTATAACATGCATCTCCTTGATCTTTTCATCTAATCTATGACTGGTTTCTATTCTTTCAAACCATATATGCAATAAGTCATTAGTTTGAGAGAGGGAAGTTTTGAGTTACCATGAAATCCAACATTTATTCTAGTTTTTTTCCCTCAAATGTGAGAGTTTTGTCACCTAGGGTTTGATATTTTGGAGTTTTAGTAGAGGGTTTGATGTTATAATTTATGTATAGATATATTGAAAGTCTTAATGATCCTTTTTTTTGCTTGTAGGGTTTGTAACAATTAAGAAGATAAAGGGCATGGTGTAAGAGAGAGGCAAAGATCCTTTGAGTACCAATATTTGATTACCTAATGGGCAATCCATCAAATCTTGGTAAAATGCTTTCCTAGGTGATGAAATTCTAAGCCCTTGACATTGATGTAACAAGCTTGTGATCTATGTCACAAAGGATGAAGGAGGAGTATGTAGTCATGGTAGGAAAGTGAAATTACAATGAAATTTTGATATGATTGAGATGTAGTTGGGGTATTTAGGGATGTTGTCATCATGCCTTAAGGATTGACAAGATCTAAGGAATAACTAGATGTATAAATAGGATTATCACAAGTATGTGAGGAAGTGGAAGATTGTCAGATAGTGAAGGAGATAGTTCATGGCCTCTTAAACTGAGCCTCAAGATTATAGTGAAGTCACATAATATAAGCAAAGATTGTCACGACTTAGCTAAAATGTTGTCAATCTCCTCTCACATATCTTAAGGTTGTCCTTAATCCCAAATCCAACTCTGAAATGTTAGATGGAAGGTCATGGCTCCAACTAAAATAATTGGTGTCAAAATGATAAGTCAGGGGACCATCATAGTGTTGATCTACTATTGTAGTGGGATCATGAGGATTCAAAGGTTGTGATATCATTGCTATCGTCCAAATATCACCTAATGTTGTACTAACAATGATTTAGAATCTTTATTAGCAAGTCAATGGACTGATATGGGAATAAAGGGCAGCCACCATATGATATAGGACTGTGACTGACAAAAATAAGCAAAGGCATTGCTAACATTATAAGTTAGGTAATCATTTATTATTAAAAAATGCTATTATAGCAACCACCTTAAAATTTTGCCTTGACTATTAATAGGGGTATCAAAGATCATCTTTTAACCATTAGGATTGTTATAACTTATATAATTGTTGGTATATGGTGGATTAATATCATTATAGGGGGATGATATCAAGGACCATCATTATGCCTTGTTATAGCTGATGGAGAATCGTCCTAAGTATTGTTACAACCCAAAAGGTCTATCACAACCCCAAAGGACTATAACAAATGTTATTAGGTCATCCAAACCATAGCTCCAATATTCACCATCATATGAATATCATAATTAACATTGTAGAGGTTCTCATACCATGAGGTTGTTAGAATCAAGGCAGACAACTGAGAGGGGAGGGTGAATCAGTTGTCCCAAAACTTCCTCTTATTAATTACTTAAATCCTTCTTGTAATTTAGCTGCATAATCATAAATTAATCATGGAAACATAATGCAATCATTTAAGAGTAAAAACACATTAACACATTGACACCAAGATTTTGACGTGGAAAACCCGGTTAAGGGAAAAAAACACAGGGTGACTAACCCAAGATTGTATTCTCTGTTAGAAGAATAAAAGGAACAAAATGGCACATGCCAATTAGGGCTCACTGCTCGAGCACACTGCTCACAAGAGGCCCACTGCCTACAGGAGACACACTGTCTACAGAAAAATAAATATTACATACTTGAACTGAAGAATAGCATCTTCACCATGCTTGAGTTAGTTCCATTTAAGCCTGATACTTCTGCTCTACTTTTCGTACTTCTTCTCTCTACCACACTCTCATCTCCGCCAAGGTACCTTTGAAATGACTTCACAACTTCTTATTTATACAAGACATTTGACTTTAGGATAATCATCCAAGTCGGGATACATTACCAAGCAAATACAACTTGACTTATTTCATGCGGATCAACATACTGTCGGCTACATAGATCTGAGACTTCAATCTTCTTTTAGGAACACACCATGCTTCACAAAACATCTTCAAGATCATCCACATGATGTGTAACTCATCCGGTCGACTAGACTTAGGAAGAACAACATCATCTAGAAGTAATTCTTCAATTATGAGCTCAATCTTCAATGCGGACCACCAACACGAACTGGACACAATCCAAAGACCTCCACAAGCTTTTCTGAATCACCAAGAACATCCACACTACTTCTGCTTACTGAAATCTTTCTCTCCTTCATCTGGAACCTCAAGAACACAGTCTGTCATCACTGTCATATTGGAATAGATGCTTGCGAACCTCTAGACCACGAACCAATTGAGTTGTCAATTCACATTGACTTCCTAAACACTACACCAAATCTACAAAACAAGATATTGCATTTCTGGAGCTCACTGGACCTATTTGTGTCACTTTGTCACCTTTGAACAACTGCCAGAACATGTTTTACTCAAGTGGCCATAACTTCTTCAGATCTTCATGTGGACCTCTCAAAACTTTACTGGATCATCTTAAGACACATATCTACAAACCCTTTGAAGCGCATCCTCTTATCTTCATATCAGCTGATATCTTTACCTTACTATCTTCATTATTCTTCTCTGTTCCTGATAAGACTAATTTTCTCAATATCCTCAGCATATAACTCATCCAATCCTTGACATCAATGCAACATGAGTATGTTGACATCAATGACAACATCAGTTAGGCCCATACTTGCAACAGAGGCATAGGTAACAACCATAGGAGGTTTAAAAGCAATACTAGCAACATTAAATTATTGTCATAGTACACCTAGGATAGCTAGGTATGCATCCATAGAGTTATTACTATAAAATTGTCTCATTAGTCTTGTGACTAGGTTAAGTCACTATCATAGTAACAATGTAGTTAGTCATCAATCAAAATGTTGTCTTTGCATTTCAATGAGATCAATTCTTGAAAAATTACAATCCAGAGGTTAAAGAGACAAGTTGATACCTTACCCAAGTTGTCATGTTCTCGAAACCTTGTCACTATAAAGAGGAGATATCTAGAGAGTAATGTCACAAGGACATAACCAAGGCATGCACTATCATGAGCCATAGGGACAACTTACTACACCATCCAAAACTCCATTTGAACTAGCTACTATCAATAATTCACATTAGTGGGGACTGTCATGAAGAAAACACCATGCATAGGACTGCCATAGTCAAAGTGGAGAGGATTGTTTAGTCATTTTATGACTGTCATAATAGCTAGTGGGTTAGTTACCATGCTTCAACCTAAAATAGGTTAATGAGAATATAGAAATGAAAATCACAATAGCATAAGCATTGCCATAAACTGCCAATATAGTCCCAATATCATGTCATGATAGTAAGAGAAGAGTTGTTTGTTTTTTCCAAAGCCATATCACTTGCATAAGGATTGTCACCAACCACGTGTAAGGTCGTGAAAGAGCGAGTCATTATTGAGTTAATCATAAGAGAAGCATGAAGTCAAAATGCTATCATGGAAACAAGATATAGTTACTTATTATAAGGACAATCCAAATTTGGTGAGGTTGCTACAAGCAACCAAATTTGGCATTCCATTAGATAGTGATATCAACTTCCAAGCAAAATACATCATTTTGCACTAATAGGCGCTAAATTAGGTGCACTTTGCACCGCCTTTTGCGCCCCAAACATATTACATTTAGGCCTAAAAGTTAGTGTTAAAGTCGATGATAAATGCACTGACTAATAAATAAAAAAAAATTCTTGCCTGCACATACCCCAAAACAAAAAAACACAAAACAAAACTTTATTGATTTTTGGTGTTCAATTTGGGTTTGGAGATTGAGCGTTTGGCGTGCAGAGATTGAGCGTTTGGGTTTTTTTTTGTGTTTGCCCTTATTTTTGGTAGATCCTTGGCAATGGCGGGACCTGTATTCCAACCCTGATTTCCTTTCCATTCCTAAAGCGCATACTCACTTTCTTACATCTCAAAAGTCCTGGGTTCGAGCCACAACAACCTTTGCTTCTAGATATCTCAGCCTTTTAATTCATACTACTCTTCTTCTATTCGTGCCAGGTAAGGGCATCACCTCTCTTTCATCTACTCTTTTTTTCCCATTAGATGTCGGATTCGTTTGGACAAATGCGGGTCTTGTAATACTCATAGGGCATCTGTTGAAGATAATTTAGAGCAAGGCTTTTCATATAGATGACAAATTTCCACATTCCATAATATTATAAATGTGTGCTTCAGGATTAAACTGTGTGAATCCGATATCTCAGCCTTTGCTTAAAGGAAATTGTTGTCTTTCTTGATATGGATGAAATCACATTTTGCCACTAGTTGATAAAATTTCTCTCTGGCTTTATTTCAATTGATGTATAAGCTTACTTTCTTGCAAAAAACTTACACAGGAAAACAACTTCATGATTTGCTCTACAAAGTAAAGGTCAAAAAACTTGAGGAATACAGAAAAACTAGACGAAAACTTTCATACATGGCATTGTGTACTTCATTTGCCTCCACAGACTGGATGAAAATAATTTGCCCTAGGTCGCCTCAAAATGTCAAGCAATAGAGGGAATAGAGCAAAGGGAGTAGACTCTGGCCACAATGAGGTAATTCATTGTCAATTTATAGATTTGTAAATGTTTCCATTGTTTCTTTGATTTTTAGTTTTTAGTTTTTTATTTCTAAATTTAAAAGAAGAAATTTATTTTATATATATATAGGGACATGAGAATGACAAAGATAAAGAGGCATTGGATTCCATATTGGGGCTAGAGGCAGTGAACAAATTGGATGGTGTGGACTTGACAATGCTTGCCAGATACATAGAAAAATGATCTGGTAAAGCCCCTGAAACATTGCAACCAAATCAACAGTGTCAAAGGGAATCAATTGATTCCCCAACCAGTCTTGGATTGGACAAAAGATCCAGGAGGAAATCAATAACAGTAACCTCTAAGAATGTGGAACAGGGAGTAGAGGCTTCCAATGTCCTAGCCACTCCTGGGACACAGACTTCTTCGACCATCACGCCATGTTTTGCATCTTGCATTGGTACCTACGATACCAAGATAGAATACGATGTGGTTTCAGGGGAAGTCTGAATGACAGATGCTGGAAAAATGTTTGTGAATAGGTTGAAGGAATCATGCCTTTAACGGTTCAAAGACCATCTACATTTTCCATTCTCAAAGATACCCAACATGCAAAAAGCAGTTATCCATGACATGGAGACTGAATTTGGCATAGGATGGTCTGTAAAGAAGATAAAGCTATGAATGTCTCAAAACTGCAAGAGATTTCAATGCAACCAAACAAAGAAGATAAAAAAACTCCCTCCCAAGCTAAGGCTCCAAAAAAGGCCAATTGATTTAAGTGTGAAAGTATGGAAAGAGCTTGTAAAAGCATATGAGAAGTCCGATGCATGGAGGCAGTCAGGTGAGGAGAGTACACAGGTATTTGAATTTGCTCATAAGATTATATCAAATTTATTAAACAATTTTTAAATTTTATTTGTGCATAGTTAAATTGAATTAGTATATGTTTCAGGACAAGGCCTCTAAGGCTAGGCTTGACAAACTTCATGCCACACATCACAGTGGCCAGAAAGGTTTACAGGCCTTGATCTATACATTTGTAAGTATATTTAATATGTTAAATGATATTTTTTTATTTCTTAGGAAAAAGTAAATGATTGCATATTAATTAGTTTAACTAGTCCATGTGCCATGTTTTGACAGGAGGAGAAATATGGCCGGCATCCAATGCAATTTGAAAAGGATATGTTACAAAGCAAAAGTGGACCGATTTTGTAATCTGGATGGAGAACGCGGTATCAATAGTTGACTTTCAATAACTTAGTTGGATAATTTTTTTTGGTAAGCACTACCAGATATGGGGGTAGCTCCCTATATTAAAATATTAGAAAAAAAAAGTTACATAGAAAGCTGAGGCATTACATATAGTGATATATATAACCTATGCCTTCAACAATATCCACCATCCTAGCTATTACATTTTTATCAATCAGACCTGGGTTGGCTTCCAGGAATTTCAAGAACTCTCCTATGTTATTTTCTTTCTCCACGCCCTTTTTGTAGAGGGCCCAGGCTTTGTGCAGCTTCACCTTTTTCTTCTCCTCATTCAGGTTGAGGGTGGCAAGAGCAAATCCCTATTCGAGCTCCACTACCACACCATCCATGGCAATCTTGACCATGTCCATCAAATCTTCCCTCACCAATATCATCGCAGCTCTTAGCCCCCAGAGCCTTGGTCCCACAACTTGTACATAGTTCTGGAAAAAAAGTTCTAGCACTTATCCGTCATGCGTGTGCCCTCCTGACCAGAAACCAACCCCGATCACTTTCAAGATGGCCACTTTTTATTCATCAAAAACTTTGTTGAATAGGTACGCAATCTGTTACCCTTCAGTTTCATCCTTCTCGCAGCGGCACTCCACTCTAAAATGCTGAGGCATCGCTTCGTTTGGATGATGCAGTCAAGGTAGGAGGGTCCGATGAGGGACTGTCCAACCTTGCATCCTTATCCAAACAAAACCATGGTCATAATAGATATGCAATGGAAGCTAACAACGAATCAATTGAAAGATAACAGATAGTCATGAACACATAACACAAGATGTATCCTGGGAAAATCCTAACAGGGAAAAACCCAGCCTTCAAAGCTCATTCTTCATATATTATACTCCAAATTGAATTACACATGCCTCAAGGGCTTTACAGATGCTAGGCCACAGTCCAGGGATTGCAAAAGATTCATACAATAATACTATTTCATGATTTCTTTCTTCTACAACTCAATTCTCTGCTCTGCAACTCATTCTGCTTCCTGCTCTGCCTTCTACTCTATTTTGCTACTCCTCTGGATCAAAACAACTCCAGATCTTGTTTCATATCTTCGTACTATCGATCACTTCCTCCTTCCTTGTAACAAATCATTATCCTTCATTTATATCCTCCGTAAGCCTTCGAATCATCATCAAGTCGGCCTAATTGTAATGGCTAGTTAGGGTAATGTGTACACAAAATAGGTTGGGCCTAAACATAAGGCACTACTCCACAATTGCATAGAACTTCATGCAGATCACCATTGAAGGCTGGACAGGTCCTAAACTTCATTGAACAATGCTCCTTTTTTCTCTGCAAGTCACATATTTGCTTCGCAAGCTGATTTTGAACACAGTCGGCTCTATTTTGCAAAAATAGTCAATCTTCCGGTAGCGATAACTCTCTGGAATCAAAGCCAAATGATCTAAATTCTTGATATGTTATAACTAACTATCTCTAGATGTTAATTCCAGATCCGTAGCCTCTAATATTCAAATACTAGAATTCTCCAAGGTCGCTCTCTTTGCAATCTGCAACTTCACTGTTAACTGTCTCCATTGTTCTGAATGCTTTCAGATGCTCCTGCATCAGACTCTCAGGGTTATTTGAAAAGTGAGCCTCTTCACTTTGGTTTGTATTATGTCAGATTCAATGTTATTATTTTGAATAGGTTCGATGATCTGTTTATAGGTACTTGCAACTGCCTCAAGGTGGGCGGTCTGTTCAAGTCCACCCTGCACAACTGCCTCAAATTCTTCTAAGGTCGGCGTTCTACTTGCAAGCCTCACACTGCCTCTATGATCAGCGATCTGAGCAAGTATTCTACACAAGCTACCTCAAGTTCTTCCTCTTGTCATGGTATAGGTTCGGCGGTCTACTTGCAAGCCTTGCACTACCTCAATGATCGGCGATCTGAGCAAGTCTTCTCCACAAGTTGCCTCAAGATTAATGTCTATTTCAATCAATTAAAAGTTAATACATACATACTTGCATCCTACAGAACAATTAGGTTACTTTCTGATTCGATCAATACACTTTCTTAATTTCTCTGTAACACTGTCTACTCTCTGATTCTTAACACAATTTCCTCCGCACTCACCAAAATATTATAGCTTCCACTCTACTTACACTGCTTCTGTACTTCACTTTGTTTCCTTTACCATAATCACTTCAATCTGGTACACAATCCTTCTCCTCCGGTACATTAAGTTACTTTCTTTTGATACAGTCAACACAGTCTTGAATTTCTCTGCACACATTCTGATATATAATTTTAGATACAATTTCCTCTGCACTCATCAGGGTCTCATATTCTCTACATATACTTCTCCTATATTGTTCTCTATTTTCTTATCCACTTTTACTTTACTCTGGTACACAAAGTTTCTCCTCCGGTAGAATATCTTGTCATTCCCTCTTTCTCTACCCCATGAACTTCTCTTTTTCTGATATGCCTCGCACAAACTTTATTTTGGCACTACTTCCTCTATTCTATAACACAAATCTCCTTAAGATTAATGCTTCTCCTTCTTCTGGTTTCTCTATCAAATCTGATATCTCAAAAGATTCTCCTTCCTCTGCATAAACTATCTCTGCATCATTCTCTTCTGGTTCTTCTATCAAACTTAGTGATTCCAAGGGTTCTTCTTCTTCTGTACAAATCATCTCTGTATCAACAGGCTTTTCATCCTCAGTACAAACTATCTCTGAATTACTTACTGCTTCTCCTTTATTAGCCTCTCTGGTAACAGGTTCTTGATGACTTTCATTGCTTGATTTGTTTCTCCTCCAAACTTGAAAATAGGTTCCTCTGAATGGTCTTCTATCAAATCTTCTTTCATCTCTTCTGTATCCTTCACTGTGATGACTCATGTCACTTCTCCCTCTATAGTTTGAATTACTATCCTTGTTCTGCTCCGCATAAGGTCTTCCAACACATGAATACTTCAATCTATATCTTCCTCTGAACATACCAGTAACATGTTTCCATTCCTGTCCATCAATCCATCCATAATTCTTCTGTATACAACCTGCTATAGATCTTCTCCTCATTTTATCCCAACACATCCTTTCAGAATGATTCCTTAATCAACAAAACTTACAAGGGTAAAGATCCCAACACAACTCCTTCTCATGTCTGTGTCTATTATAATGTGAACAATACATACCTCTTCTTCTCTGATTTGATTTGTTTGAATTTGCCATAACATCCTTACCTCTGTCTTATCCAAGGCCTTCACTTCTTGATCTGATTATTGGTTCAATAGGTTATGTAATTCCTTGCTAATGCTTTCCCAATCCTCATCCTTCATATCCCATTCTTTGTATGAGTTTGAAACCAATACCATCACCAATAACTCCAGGTTCTGCCACACTGTCATCTTTAATTTCACTGTCTAAAGAAACTTCTGCCTCATCATACAAATCATTAGTATCACAAGAAACATCACACAACTTAGGCTTAGATCTCAGACTTTCATTCTCTCTTCTGCAGGCTACAAGTGACTATTCCAACTGATCCATCTGCTCTTTTAATTCTAATATTTCTCTTTTCTACAAACTATTCTCCTTCTTCAATTCTTCCAAACTATCTTTTAGATCTCTGTTCCTTTGTTTAACCTTATAAAACAACTTAAATCCTTCTTCTAGTTCTGCAAATTTCTTTTCACCATCCTCAAACAATTTCAGCTCTGCCTCTACGTCTTCATTTCTGCTCTTTACATCTTTTAGTTCTTCTTCAAGGCCATCAAACTTGTCCACTCCTAGATCTTTCATCTTCTCCAAAAATTCTGCATTATACTTCCTGATTTCACACAATTCTTCTTCTAGAATATCCTTTTCGCACCTTAGGGTTTCATTTTCTTTCTTCATCCTCTTTCCAATCTTTCCCATCTAAAACAAATTAGATAAACAACTGAAATTGAAAAGCTTACCAAATATTCCTTGCATTGATCTTTCTTCAGCGATAACACTTTGTTACTACTGGGGTTTCACACAACACTTTATCGGATTCGCCACTTCTAACAAATTCACAACCAGCCCAACAGATTCAGATGTTGGCTCTGATACCACTTGATGTAGTCAAGGTAAGAGGGTTTGGTGAGGGACTGTCCAACCTTGAAGCCTTATCCAAACAACACCATGATCATAATAGATATGCAACGGAAGCTAACAACTAATCAACCGAAAGATAACAGATATTCATGAACACATAACACAAGATGTATCGTAGGAAAACCCTAACAGGGAAAAACCCAACCTTCAAAACTCATTCTTCATATATTATACTCTAAATCAAATTACACATGCCTCAAGGGCTTTATAGATGCTAGGCCACAGCCCAGGGATTACAAAAGATTCATACAACAATATTATTTCATGATTTCTTTCTTCTACAACTCAATTCTCTGCTCTGCAACTCATTTTGCTTCTTGCTCTGCCTTCTACTCTGTTCTACTACTCCTCTGGATCAAAACAACTCTAGATCTCACTTCATATCTTCATGCTATCGATCACTTCCTCCTCCTTGTAACAAATTATTATCCTTCATTTATATCCTCCACAAGCCTTCGGATCATCATCAAGTTGACCTAATTGTAATGGCTAGTTAGGGTAACGTGTACACAAAATAGGTCAGGCCTAAACATAAGGCACTGCTCCACAATTGAATAGAACTTTGTGTGGATCACCATTGAAGGTCGGTCAGGTCCTAAACTTCATCAAACAATGCTCCTTTTTTCTCTGCAAGTCACGGATTTGCCCCGCAAGCTGATTTAGACTCCACTGAACACAGTCAGCTCTATTCTACAAAAACAATCAATCTTTTGGTAGCGATAACTCTCTGGAATCAAAGCCAAATGATTTGAATTCTTGATATGTTATAACTAACTATGTCTAGATGTTAATTCCAGATTTGCAACCTCTAATATTCAAATGCCAAAATTCTACAAGGTCGCTCTCTCTGTAATTTGCAACTTCACTGTCAACTGTCTCCATTGTTCTGAATGCTTCCAGATGCTCCTACATCATTGGACCTACTTCCCTGAGAACAAACATCATAATCTACATCAAGCTCACCTTAGCTTAAAAAGAAGCCTATGGAAAAGTTCTCCCCCGACCTCCAATCCTGAGGATGACCATTCCATGTGCATGATTTTTCCACCTATGGGAAGGTGGTACATTCACATCTCGCTGGACCGCCTCCATTTCCAGGTTCATTCTTAGAGTCTGCCATTGTATCCTACTTGAGGATTCTCTTGCTTCACCTATGATAACCTCTTGTTTTATAGAAGCCTTGAGAGGCTTCATCAAAGCCTACAGATCTCAAGGCCTACGAGCGGACGGACTATGTCGAGCTTGCAACTGATTTGCACTTTAGTAGTACTTCTGTACTCATTCCGCTCACCTCCATTCAGACTCACTTCCATCCTTGCCTCCTTCCACCAAATCCCAAGTAAATATTTTCCAACTTCCTCTTGCCTTCAAGAGATTGATGTGTGACAAACCTTGTACTAGTAATTGATAGGAACATCCTATCACTTTTGCAGTAGTGGACAATTTCATGAGTCTCATGACATATGGTGCAATTAGGTATGTGTTGAGCAAGAGGGAACTATGTGGCATTAATAGCTTGAGCTCCCACCACTAGATAGTTTATAGTTGTATGCCCCTTAGTGTGACACTTTGTTCATCATAAACATAAAGGATAGAGGAATTTTGTCAGATGTTGTAGTTGCAATTGCCCTGTTTGACATGTATGCAAAATATGGAAGCATAGACAAGGCATGTGAACTGTTTGACATAATGCCTCAAAGAAATGTGGTCTCATGGACTGCAATGATTGCAAGATATGCACAAAATATGGAATCATAGACAAAAAATGTGAATTGTTTGACATAATTCCTCAAAGAGATGTCATCTCATGGAATGCAATGATTGTAGGATATGCACAAAATAGATTTTGCAAGGACGCTCTCAAAATCTTTGAATTAATTAAGCACTCTGGAACATATCCTAACATTGTAAGCTTTGCTTGTATTCTAGGTGCATGCAGCCATGCAGGTTTAGTGGATGAGAGATGTACATACTTCAATCACATTTGTAACCCTTATTGAATTACACCTACAATTGATCATTATGTGTGTATGGTTGACCTCCTTGCCTGTGCTGGCTATCTTGAAGACACCCTAAACTTTGTCTTTCTTTCTAAATCCCCAAATTTGCCCTATTCCTGCTCACATTGAAGACCTATGAGCGGGAATAGGGCTAACATTTTTTTTTTCTAAAATCGGCCGGATAAAGCCATATTGCTAACTTCATTTTTTTTCAAACAAAATAGACCTTTATCTTAAGGTTACTCATGAACCTTAAGATAAATAATTATTGAAAAAAAAACTGTGCATTCCTTAATGACATGTAAGAGAATTTAATCAACTGCTACTTAAAAAATCTTTAATGTTTCTGTCTAATGTAGGTTATTAGATTAATAGTGAAAAAGAACATACATGGACCAAGCAATTTGTGGCACTTAAGGTTATGTAATAGAATTTACAGTTGATAGTTAAATTGTATAACAAAATTTTTTATGATCTTTACTAACATTTATTAGAATTGTTGCATGTTTTACATCATTGGAATGACATATTAGCTATAACTTTTTTGAAATTTTATTATGGTATGTGCACTTTGATATGATATAATATGATTATGGTTTCGTTTCATATGTTGTAATATTAGATATATAATAGAAAAATAAATTATTACATGAAATAAATAATAACTTTTCATTTTAAATGTTTTTTTTTGCAGAACACGGGTCTTCCAAAAGATCAAGATGATCCTCATGATAGAGATCCATATTATGTTGGTTCTGGTAAAGATCACATGGCAGAGGATGATGATGATGTAGATACAAAAGACATCGAGGCCGATGACGACGATGACGACGACGATGATGACGACGATGATGATCATGATGATGATGATCATGATGTTGATGATCACGATGGTAATGATGATGAGGTAGTTGCTAGTAGTAGCCAGTGACATTCATGATCATATAGACTGCATCATAGATCATTGTTGATATATCATTATGATGCCTCTTTTCATGGTTACTATCATATGTATCATTTTCATGACCTACAATACCATATTAATGAGTTGTATCATAAATTTATGTATCATTTTGACTTATATCATTTAGACATGTATCATCTTGACTTGTATCATTTTGAGTTACATAATTTATCATTTTTACTTATATCATTTGTACATGTATCATTTTGACTTATGTCGACTATTGGACATGTATCATTTTGACATGTTATTGATCTACTAGCATATTTGACTTTCACTTGTTTTAGTTATATATGATGATGATCTTATCAGTATCGACTTGTCAATTTATATTTATTGAAAGTGGTCGATGATTTTTGGATGGATATTTATTACATATGATGATTTTAATTTACTGCTCAGGATGGATGTTGTCAAATTCAATTAAATTATAGATATTTGACTCACTTGTTTTAATTATAGATGATGATCATGTTATAATAATTATCTTGTTGTTTAATCATATGAGTTAAATAATTAAATTACTTACTCTATAATCATATGAGTTATTTAAGAGGCATGATATATTTAACTAATTAAATTGAAATAAAACATATTAAATTAATAAATGTAAACAAAACAAAAAGCATTTTTAGAAGCAAAAAAGGAAGCAATAATGGAAGCCAAACTAGAAGCAAACCAGAAGCAATCTTGGAAGCAAAACTTGGCATTATCTAGGAAGCAATTCAGGTAGCAAACAAATAAGTAATAATGGAAGCAATTTTAGTAGCAACAAAAGATGCAATAATAGAAGCCATATTAGAAGCAACAAAAGACGTAAAAATGGAAGCAAAATTGGAAGCAACAAGCGATGTTATATCGAAAGCAAAATTGGAAGCAAAAGTGGAAACAAAACTAGAAGTAAAACCAGAGCAAAACCAGAAGCAAAATTGGAAGCAAAACCAGAAGCAAACCTGGAAGCAAAATCGGAAGCAAAATTGGAAGCAAAAGTGGAAGAAAAATAGGAAGCAAAACTAGAAGTAAAATTAGAAGCAAAACTGGAAGCAAAATTGGAAGCAAAAGTGGAAGAAAAACTGAAAGAAAAATTGGAAGCAAAACCGGAAGCAGACTTGGAAGCAAAACCGGAAGCAACACAAGAAGCAAAACCAGAAGAAAAATTGGAAGCCAAATTGGAAACAACAAAATCTAGCACTAAATCTGGCGCTAAACTCGACACTAAAATCTTGCGCGCACTAAAATTCGGTGCTAAACTCGGTGCAAAACCTGACGCTAAACCAGACGCTAAATCCGGTGCGAGAGTAAAATGCAGTTTGGTGTCGAGTTTTGCATTGGAAGAAGTGTCCAATTCATGAACTCAAATGCACTAAATTCTGGCACCATTTTAGGTGCTAATTACCTCTTTTGTTGTAGTGCCTCTTCATCAAATTTCACTTTTACATAAGTTAAATGATTGGTAATTGTATTAAACTCATTTAAATGATCTGTCACAGATCCACCTTCAAACATTTTCAGATTAAACAAATGCTTCATAAGAAATACCTTATTTGAGGCTGAAGTTTTTCATACAATTTAGCCAAATCTTTCATTAGATTATCTATTGTCTTTGCTTCTGTTATATTGAATGTCATAGATGGTGCCAGGCACAACTGAATGGTTTCTAGTGCCTTTCTGTCTAGAAGTTCCTAATCCTCATCAGTCATTGCTGCCAATTTCTTGGGTTTTCCTTCAACAGCGTCCATAAATCCTTTTGATAGAGATAATCCTCTATTTGTATCTTCCATAACTAATAGTTCTGCCCATTGAATTTATCTACCTTCAATATACCCTCATCTGCCATTGCTCCCACTTAATCGTTAGACTCCCACTCAACCGTGAGACCTTCTTGCAGACCATAATCAAACACAACCTACCTCTAATACTAGTTGTTATGGTTCAGGCAGATCGAAGCAATAAACATTAACAATTATATGCAGATTAAATAACCCAAATATAACAATGAAGAATAACATAAAAGAGATCAACACAGAATTTTAACGTGGTTCACCCAAAAAGGGCTACATCCACAGGAATTCAGCCATCTAATGATTTTATTATCCAGTGAAAAGCATATTACAATCTCACAAATTCCATCCCACAATATACATCCTAGCCACTTATAACAAGCTTTTTGGAAGCTTCTAGAATTAGGGTTTTACAAAGTCATTTTTCATTTGTCGGTTAACAAAAAATTAACTACCAACCCCGAATGTACAAAAAAGGATACGTTACAAGTGTACAATATTTGCATGATTAGTCATCACATACCAAAAGGAATGTATTTAGAATCAATGAAGATCATTTACTCATTTATAATTTTTAATCATAAGCAATATTTTTTTTTCTGAATTATCAAAAAGCAAGGACTCCATCTGAGCTTGTGATTGGTACAAGTATGCTACAAAAATGTTATAATTATATTTGATGATGGTCCTCAAAGGATTTTTATTGTTATATAAAAGACTATTTTAGTTTTTGTTCTCTCAGGCTCAAAACCCCAGCTGCCTTAGTCACAAGTTACTACTCGAGCATCTTTTCCTATGAACTTGAAACGGATACTAGGATGGAAATTTGAGTTGTCTAATATTGTTATGGTTAGATCTGTTTGGAAAGGTGTTGTACACCTTGCATAAAATATTTAATATTTTATAAAGTAGTGGGTTGCCACACTTTGGGTAGAGCAACATTTTCCTAGGAAGTTGTTGTATGTAACATTGAGAAAATGCATTTAAATTATGTGGGGGGTCACATGAAGACACATCACCTTGAGCATAAGAACTAAATTAAGGATCATACGCGTCTTTCCTTGGAGGTTGTAATGACTCTTAAATCTAGTTCCAAACTTAGGCTCCCACCTTATAAATAATACTTAAGTGCATTGATTAGAAAACTTACTAAGTTTTCTTGTTGATCCTTGTCTATATAGAATGCTTGGGATGGGATAATAAGAGAAGGTGAATGGATGGAAGGCAGGGTTATGCTAATAATTTTTCTCTATGGTTGAAAAGCATTGCTCTCCTATTGCTCTTAGTTTTGACATTACAATATGGCATAGATGTATGGCTATGATGCTTGTAGTAACAAAAATTGTATACCCTGCAATTCCTTTTGTTATGTTTTGCACTCAATTTACTATTTTAACTAGTTTTTCCCTTTCTTACCCCTTTATAGCCCATTTTACCTCTTTCCCCTAGATTTTCCCTTTTCTATGTGTCTCTTTCCCATTTCCACGTGTCTTGACCCCTTACTAGGCCCTATATCTTATCCCTATGTCATATTTTCCCATTTTTCAAATGTTGCCCCCTTCTTTATGCTTCCTTTACACTTAAGCTATCCATGTTCTCATTTTCGAGGTCATTGCTCCAAATAAATTCTTGCCCATCCTCTCACAAGACTAACTCATTTTTACCTTATTTCTTTCATATTTCACACATTTGAACTCTAATTGACCTAAACCAACATCTGTTGATATTTTCTTTTCTCCTCTTTCTTCTCATCCAAGCTCAACTTACTTGGGATATGGGGAACCTACATCCCTACCAAGGTAGGGGTACAAGTTCCCTACCCTCCCTTGGCTCCAAAATATCCTAGGTCAACTAAGCTCAATTCAAATTATTCTTGCTCAAAATAATGAAAATTAGCCCACAAAAATCTATAAAAGGAGCCTTCCCCCTCATTTTATATCACACACTCAGGTTTCCTCTTGCACATTGGAGTTCTACTTTTCTATCTTGGATCTTTGGAGCCTTGGAGCATTGTTCTATTATTTGAGCACCACAATCAAGCTTTGAATTTAATTTATGCAACATTTTGAAGCCATGGAGTATCTTTGTGTGGTAATATTCCTCTCTTCATCCCTCTTATAGCCTTTCTTCCTCCTTCCCAATTTCCTTGCCAACTCACAATAATTTTATCTAATCCCTTGTTTCCCTTTTCCCATTTCATCCCTCTTCAACACTATACCACTTGTGTTACCCTTTGTTTCCCATTTTCATCTCCCACCAAGCCCTAGTTTCCTTCATGCCTCTCTCCTAATTGGTAAGCACATTAGTGTTTGATTTTCATTTCAATTTGCAAGTGTATTTTTAGATTTGATTTCAATATTTTGCTATCGTTATCATGAAAATATGGATTTAGGTTTGAGTTACCCATAAGGGGGTTGACCAAGGTAGCTTCCCCTTTGACCTACCACCTTGCAAGGCCCCATTAGCAAAATTTGTCTTACAGGTGATTTGCAAAAGAATTTGTGCAAATTGAACAGGCAAGATAGTTTTAAGAGTTGATTAGCACATTGAGGAGAATCATCCCTAAAACATTTAGGTGATTCTAAGTCAGAACACTAGCACTCCCCAGGACACCATACCAAGGTACCTGCACAATTGACCTTGCAAGAATATCTATCAAACCATTTCAAAATTAGCTAGGGAGCATTCTGACATTCTTTCAAGATTGTGTACCATGTTATTTTCTATTTTTCATCAAATTTAGGATTTCAAATCTCTATTTTTCTCTCACATTTGTATGCATTTAGTTTATCTTTTTACACTAGGTTTTCATTATTCTTTCCCAATTTTCTCCTATTTATGATACCTAAAGACATCTAGCCTTAATGGATCTAACATCTCTAGCATAGTACCTAACAAATTTGAGAATCTAAGAAGATACTAAGCCAGGACACCAAACCAACACCCAACACTACTGCTCTAGAACACCTCCACCCCTACCCTAGTAGGGACGCATCTATCCTACCTCTTTTTGGCCTAGGAATTTCACAACAAATATAAGTCATCATTTCCAACACTTTACAAAACT
Organism: Cunninghamia lanceolata; assembly: GCA_027924645.1. Classification (NCBI taxonomy): domain Eukaryota; kingdom Viridiplantae; phylum Streptophyta; class Pinopsida; order Cupressales; family Cupressaceae; genus Cunninghamia; species Cunninghamia lanceolata. The sequence goes on along the minus strand of BSBN01000579.1, from coordinate 11,126,579 downwards.
ATACAAACTAAATGCATATTCATTTATTCCCACTTTTCCATGTTCTCTTTCTCTAATTTCATGTTTCTTGTTGCCTGTTTGCTTTGTGTTGTTGCCAATCTCAATTTTGTGTGATAGATTATTGTTGGACTAGTTAGAGATAGTATTTCATGGGAATTATTTATTACACACATAAAAAGAGAGAAAGAGTGAAATCCATCCCCCAAAACCTCTTTTTATTTTCTTCCATTTGTTGAACCTATTTGATTTACATTTCCACTTCTAATGTGTGTCTGAGTAGCTTAGAATTGCATCCATTTGTTTGTGTGGCTTTTTTGGCACTTCATCATGGCTTCTCTCATTCCTCTTTTTTCCCTTCATGCCTCCTTTATGGATCTCAAATCTTTCTCTTAATTCATCTCTATTCACCCCCTTTGTTTTGGAGCATCTCCTTAACTTCTTTCACTTAGACTCTTCTCCTCTTTCCATGGAGCTTTCTTAGTACCTATCCTAATGCCTTAAACACTCTTATGCCTTTTTATGATCATTTTCCCACCTCTAATCCTTCTCCACCTTCCATTTCTTATGAACTAGATGCATTTAGTACTAATTCACCTAATGATTTTCCTGAACTCCCTACCATTATTGTTGTTTCCCCTAAACCCTCCCTCCAAAGTTCTCGCACTTCCCTTAATGATCTATCTTTTGATAACTTCAATAATTCTTCCTCTAATGATGATATGGCCTATGCTCCATATAATGATTTTTATACTCTTGAGCCTTTCCTTTCTCCTTTTTCTCCCTAATCTTGTGCCCCTGAGACTTCTCTTCCCTCTATGCATGAATTTGTCTTTGAAGACCCTATTCTATTTGATCACCATACTTCATGCTTTTTAGACATCCCATCACATGAGTTGCATCATGAAATCCATGCATACACTTTTTTTCCCCTTTTGGTTCTTCATCCATTATATCCCCTTCATCTTTCATGCCTATACTTCCTAAATCATATGATTCACCACCCTATATTTCCACCCCCTATGATGCCCTTCATTTGCCTCTATGTTTCTTTTCATTGCCTTCATCCATTATGTCTCTACTTTTCTATGAGCCATCATCTTTTTCTTCTACTCCTAGTGATGAAACATCTTTACCTATTTCACTTCTTAAATTAAGTAAATTATTCTTCCTCCCTCATACAACATATCACCTTCATTCTCCCCTTTACCAAACATTTTGACCAAGAATGAGGATTCTAGCACGTGATGAGCACAACATTGATGATTTCTTAGTAACACATTAGATGCATGTTATGATGAAATTTAGAGGTGTCTGTTCCTTTTAATAATGATGGTTCTATGCATGACGTGTCTTCTTATTCCAATTTCTACATCTCTCTTATTTTCTAATGAAAAAGACTCTAAAGTACATGTGCAATCTTCTAGGTTTTTCTGAATGAATCATATTACAATGAGTCTCTTATGATTTCTTCTTTTCCTTATCCTTTAAATGGTAATGTTTTAAGTTAGTTCTGTGAGATCCTAGGAACATTCATCATTTATCCTCCACCTCTTTCTTCCATTTCCACTAGTAAACACTCTTTGCCCACTTCACACCCTACACCTAAATATTTATCTCCTACTTCACATATGCTACCATCTATTTCTTCCACTTCTAAGGGTACACCATCTTATCCACTTTGCCTCCTATATAGGAACCCTTACTTTCTATTGCTTATGAGTCACTTACTTTTTTTGTCTCTTACCATCACACCTCCTTATGCATGTGCCACATTCTATCTTTCTCATCATGAAGTGTTCCCTTATTCTCAATATGATATTTATTCCTATGATACCCCTAATTGGACATATGTATATAGTAAGCTCAATGAGCTAGAGGTGTAACTAGAGATTCTCACTCCTCCTCCTTCATATTCTACACCTTTATGGATGACATCACCCCTTTCATCTACTATTCTTACATAACCTTCTCTTCATAACATGGCTTGATTACATTTTGATAATTACAATGGCCAAATAGACCCTATTCCACATGTGCAACGTTTCTATATCCTTAATTTAACTATTGATTCTAATAATCTCATTCTAGCCGATCACTTTCCTAAGACATTAATAGATAATGCCTTAGATTGGTTCTACACTATACCTCCTTGTTCTCTACATTACTTTTCACTTCTTCTCATTACTTGTTCACATGGAATTCTATCTTTTTGATTCTATACTTCAACCTATATTTCTCAAAAACCTTCTACTTCATATTCATGAGAAACTACTTCTTACTCATCACACTTCTCTTTATAACTTAGGTATGGGGGCCATTTAAGTTTAACAAATCCTCACTTGGATTGGGGGCACTCCCTTCTCTCCTTCTCTTATTAATTCTACATGTAAACACCTTCTAGTTGCTTCTTATCTTATATTTCTAGACAAGCTAGAGCAAAGAAATTATACACCTCTTCCCACTTATCCTTAACAACTTTTCTCTTATCTATTAGACAATAAATTAATCACTCTTTCACATCTCCCATCTTGAAAACTCCATATTCAAAGTAAATCAATCCTTCTATCTTGTTCCTATCATCAAATGTTAGTTCATTTTACCAACCAATGATGTTATTTAAAGAATAGCATTTAAGATCTCTTCCTCTACTCCTGATAGTGATATTATTTTGCTTGATGAATTAGGCACAACACATAACATATTATTCTCTCATGATACATACAATGATATTGCTTATGATCCTCTTGGCGATCTTTCTCCACTTGACACTCATGATGCCATGGAGGCTCACTTTAAGAATATTGTCAAGGTTCGTGCCATCTCAACATTCTTTACCAAATCTTCATGTGAAACTTACAAGTCTTTGTTATGTGATTCTCCTTGTTATCACCAATGAATGATGCCATGTGTGATCTAATTATGGCGACCCATTTCTCTTCTATCATTATTTCATTTCTTCTTTCTTTTATAAGTCTCATTCCTTTGTTTTTCTCATTATTTTTCTCTTTTCCATGTTCTCTCATGTTTTCCTTTTCATCCTTTTAGCCTTTCTCTTATTTATTCTTCTTTCTTAGTACAACTTGGGCCACGATATAGAATGGTAGGTCTCAAAAGTGGAATCCCTAGTTTATGCACTAAACATAACCAAGAGTTTGCACACATCCTTCTTCTTACATATATATATCTTATCACATTTACTATCCACATCCACTTCATTGCTTTTCCCACATTACCTTTTCTTGTGAACCATCCAAATTGGCATGATGAGTTCATTACCTTAGTCATTTGGGCTTTGATTTTGAGCCCTCCACACTTTTTGCTATAGCCATCACACTCATATTTTTCTCCTCTCCATACACATGACTCTATATTGAGTGTGAAACCCATAATCAGGTCTATGTTTGTTCTTCCCTTCTATTTTCCTAATACCTGAAAAGTGACTCTTATAAACTTATAGTGAATCACCTTTTCCTAATACATAAGACACCAAGATTTTGACGTGGAAAACCTAGTTAAGGGAAAAACCATGGGGTGATTAACCCAAGATTGTATTCTCTGTTAGAAGAATAGAAAGAACAAAATGGCACATGACAATTAGGGCTCACTGCCTAAGCACACTGCTCCCAAGAGGCTCACTGTCTACAAGAGACACACTGTCTACAAAGAAATAAGTATCACCTACTTGAACTGGAAAATAGCATCTTCACCATGCTTGAATCAGTTCCATTTAAGCCTAATACTTCTGCTCTGCCTTTCGCTCTCTTCCTTGCTACCACACACTCATCTCAACCAGGACAACTTTGAAATGACTTCGCAAGCCCTTATTTATACAAGACATCAACTTAGGAATAATCATCTAAGTTGGCAAACATCTACCAGAACATCCACAAGATGTGTAACTTATCCAGTCGGCCAGTCTCAGGAAGAACACCATCATCCGGAGGTTTTTCTTCAATAGCGAGCTCCAAATCTAATCCGGACCACTAACACACGCTGGACACAATCCAAAGTCCTTCACAAGGTTGCTTGAATCACCAAGAACATCTGCACTTCATCTGCATACTGAAATCCTTCTCTCTTTCATCCGAAGTCTCTAGAACACAGTCTGTCACCACTGTCACCAAATAATGGTTACTTCCAGACCTTCAATTCTTGAACCAATTGAGTTGACACATCACAAGGACTTCCTCAACATTGTCTCAAATCTGTAAAGCAAGAAACTGTACTTCCAGATCTCACCGGACCTGTCTGTGTCACTCTGTTACCTCTGAACACCTACCAGAACTGGTTTTACTTGAGCGGCCACAACTTCTTCATATCTTCATGTGGACCTCTGAAATCTCTACTGGATCACCTCAAGACACATATCTACAAACCCTTTAATCTGCATCCTCTGATCCTCTTCCTATCGTGGACTTTTGCCTTATTGTCATCACTGATCTTCACTATTCCTGATTGAGACTAATTTTCTCAATATCCTCAGCACACAGCTCATCCAATCCTTATCATTAATGAAACAGGAGTATGTTAACATCAATGAAAACACAAGTTAGGCCCATACTTGTAATAGTAAAGTCATTTCAAATGTATCTTGTGGTGATGGGAGTGTGGTAGAGAAGAGAAGAGCGAAAGACAGAGCATAAGTATTGGGCTTAAATGGAACTGACTCAAGCATGGTGAAGATGTTATTCTTCAGTTTAAGTATGTAATACTTATTTTTCTGTAGACAGTGTGTCTCTTGTAGGTAGTGGGCCTCTTGTGAGCAGTGTGCTCGGGCAGTGAGCCCTAATTGGCATGTGCCATTTTGTTCTTTCTATTCTTTTAATAGAGAATACAATCTTGGGTTAGTCACCCCGTGTTTTTCCCCTTAACCGGGTTTTCCACGTTAAAAAACTTGGTGTCATATGTGTTAATGTGTTTTTTCTCTTGAATTGTTGCATTATGTTTCCATGATTGATTTATTATTATGCTGCTGAATTAAGAAAAGGATTTAAGTGATTAATTGCAAGAAAGTTTTAGACAATTGATTCACCTCCCCTCTCAGTTGTCTGTCCTAAATCTAACAAGATGGACCCAGAAAAAGTAAGGGCTATCATTGAATGGCCTACACCGAGCAGTGCTACAGAGGTAAGATCTTTTCATGGTTTGGCAAGTTTTTATAGAAAGTTTATCAGGAATTTTAGTAGCATTTGTGCACCCCTAACTGAGACAATGAGAGGGGATAGAATAGAGTTTAGATGGACTAAAGGAGCAGATAAAAGCTTTGATACATTGAAGAAGAAAGTCATAGAACAACCTGTTTTGGCACTTCCAAATTTCAATAAGGTATTTCAAGTAGATTGTGATGCTATTGGTAGTGCTATATGAGCTATTTTGAGTCAAGAAGGTAAGCCCATTGCCTATTTTAGTGAGAAGCTTAATGATGCCAAGAAAAAGTAGTCTATTTATGATTAGGAATTTTATGCTATAGTTCAGGCTTTGAAGAAATGGAGACATTATCTGTTGCCAAAAGAGTTTGTTTTATTTATTGATCATCAGGCTTTGCAGTATCTTAATAGTCAAGGAAAGTTGAACCAAAGGCATTTAAAATGGGTTGAGTTTTTGCAGAGTTATACTTTTGTTTTGAAGCACAGGAGTGGGAAGTCCAACATAGTTGTAGATGCCTTGAGCAAAAGGCAAAGTTTATTGACAGAAATGAAGATAGAGGTTGTTGGTTTTGATGAGCTCAAAAGTTTGTATCTTGAAGATCCAGATTTTACAGAGGCCTAGAAAGCTTGTTTGGAACCTATTACTTTGGACAGGACAAAATGGTTGGATTTAATAATCCAAGATGGCATGTTGTTTAGAGGAAGCCAATTGTGCATTCTAAGGAGTTCCATGAGAGAGAACCTGATTAAGGAGAAACATAGTGGGGGATTAGCTAGACACTTTGGTCGAAATAAGACCATTGCTATTGTTGGTGAAAATTATTATTGGCCACAGTTGTAGCAGGATGTGAGGAAATTTGTACAGAGTTGTAGAGTGTCTCAGATGGAAAAAGGAACAAGTCAGAATATAGGGCTATATCAGCCATTACCTATACTAGAGAAGCCATGGGATGATATAAGTATGGATTTTGTTCTTGGTTTACCTAGGACACAGAGAGGACATGATTCCATTTTTGTGGTGGTGGACAGATTCTCAAAGATGGCACATTTTATTCCTTGTAAGAAGACTAATGATGATGTTCATATTGCAGAGTTATTTTTCAGGGAAGTGGTGAGACTACATGGTCTACCAAAGAGCATAGTTTCAGATCGAGATACCAAGTTTGTTGGTTATTTCTTAAGGACATTGTGGAAGAAGTTGAAAACATATTTGAAGTTCAGTTTTGTACACCATCCACAAATTGATGGACAAACAGAAGTGGTGAATAGGAGTTTGGGTAACTTGCTACAATGCTTAGTAGGAGATACGCCCAAGGGATGGGATTTGATTTTACTACATATAGAATTTGCTTACAACAATTCTGTCAATAGTACTAGTAAATCACCATTCCAGATTATATATGGCAATAGCCCAAGAAATGCTTCATAGTTAATGAAGCTGGACAAAGGAGAAAAGACAAGTGCCGAGGCTGAAGACTTTGCAGAACACTTGAAGAATTTGCATGAAGAGGTGAGAAAGCATATTAATAAGATGAATATTCAGTACAAGACTAAGGCAGATCAGAAGAGGAGATATAAAGAGTTCCAAGTAGGAGATGAAGTCATGGTTCACTTGAGAAAAGAAAGGTTCCCAATTGGAACATATAATAAGTTGAAATTGAAAAAATTTGGACCGTGCAGAATCCTGAAGAAGTTGAAAGGAAGCTAGATGCGCAGAAAATGCTTCCTACACTAATATAATGAGGGGAGGAGAGTGCAAATTTAATTATATCTTTACAATTATAGCCATGTTAACCCACTAACAGAGATATTGTAGCAAACACATAAGCAAGAAAGTAAGACAGAAGAAGAGAGACACAAGATATACGTGGGGAAAACCCTTACGGGTGAAAAAGCCCACACTCCAAAACATAGCTCAAATGTATTCTGTAAACAATAAAGGTTATAATACAACATAGAGCCAATGCTCTTGTAGGAGTCTTTGACACTCGTATCTGGAGATGTTCTGACAGCATAAAAGTACCTATCAAACCTGTAATATTTCTCCTCTCCAAAGCACCTATTTATATAACAAATACAAGGCAAGAATGGCTCCACATTGAGATGGGCATCCAACATGGCCTCATGGACCAAAACCCAAGCCTATGGACACTTGTCCAACATTGTAGGATGCTCCTAACACTTGTCAAGTTACCCCATCCCAAGGAGGTCACCTACTTCCAAAATGGGCTATGACAGATGCTCTTACGACTCTTACAACCGTCATAGAATCTGTCATAGCTATCATAAATTACAGCTATAAGAGAATCTATCATACATAGTCTATAAATAGCATATTCTCTTACAACATGTCATAGTCCACCTTGGGGCACCCAAAGATGCCTTTTTCAAAGATGCTCTTTGACACATGTCTTCACCTGCCATAGAATCTCCTATTTCTGACTCTTACATGTCATAACTTTGTCATAGGAATCCATCATGACCATTTCGGTCAATATTCCCTTACACAACATCCAAGATGCTGACACATGGAAAAATATTCTTACCACTAAGTGGGACGCCTATCTCCTCATGTGAGGAAAAAATTACATGTGGTCATATGCCATGTAGGATGACACATCACCGTGCCAACTCCCACAATATGACAACATAGGATTTGCATCCAATTAATACAATAGGCAATAAATAAATAAATACAATGTAAAATACAAGGAATTACCAAGGTTGAGACACCTTAATTCCCAACATTCTCCCACTTGTCAAACACCTTGTAAGAGCCAATAGAATTAACATGATTTAACTGCTATAGGCCGAGAGGCCCATAGACTCCAAACACCATCTGAACTTCTCTGTGCCCACTAGCTTCATCAATGCATCTGCAACATTCTTCAAAGTATCTAACTTCTCCAAATTTACCTTCCCATCCTCTACCATGTCTCGCACAAAGTGAAACTATACATCAATATGCTTTGTTTTTGCATGAAAAGTTAGATTCTTCGCAAGGCAAATCGCACTCTGACTGTCACAACTGATCGTAATCTGACCTGCATCAACACCAATATATGAACACAATCTCTTAAGCCAAATGGCTTCCTTGCAAGCATGCATTGCTTCCATGTACTTAGCTTATGTAGTGGACAAAGTAACCACAGGTTGTCTCTTACTCATCCAACTAATTGCACCACTAAACATAGTGAACACATAGGCATTGGTGGATCTCCTGCTGTCAATGTCACCTGCCCAATCAGAATCCACAAATCCATGAATACAAACTGAATGCGGAGGTCCTATAGAATTATCGTGATAGCATATGGAATACTCAGAAGTACCCCTCAAATATCAGAACACTCGCTTAATTGCATCCCAATGTGCCCATCCAGGATTAGCCATAAATCGACTAAGGACTCCCACTGCTTGGGCAATGTTTGGTCTTGTGCAAACCATGGCATACATCAAACTGCCAACAACACTAACATAAGGTATTATGCTCATGTCCTCCACCTCACTAGGAGATTTTGGACAATCATTTACAGATAACTTTGTCCCCAATAAAATAGGAACACACAACAGTCTACAATCTGCCATGCTAAACCTATCCAACATGATCTTCACATACTTACTCTGGCTTAACCAAAGTTTTTTGCTAGCTCTGTCTCTTCTGATTTCCATTCCCAGAATGTATCTGGCTGCTCCAAGATTTTTCATCTCAAACTATGTTGACAACTGAGACTTCAAATTAGAAATCATATTCTTACTATTCCCAATCAATAGCATATCGTCAACATACAATGCAATAATGAGAATGCGATCATTGTCAAATTTGTAATATACACAATGATCAAATTTCTATCTCAAATACCCAATCGACAACACAATGGCATCAAACTTCAAGTACCACATCCTAGGAGACTGCTTCAAACCATACAAAGACTTCTTTAACTTGCAAACCAAATTTTCTTTACCTTTCTCTATGTAATGCTCTGGCTGTGACATGTAAATTGCTTCCTCCAAATCACCATGAAGGAAAGATGTCTTCACATCCATCTATTCTACCTCTAAGTCATAAGCAGCTATAAGAGATAATAGAAATTGAATGGATGTCATCTTTGCAATGGGAGAGAAAATTTCACCATAATCAATTCCCTCCACTTGTGAATACCCATTCGCAACCAATCTAGCCTTGTACTTTTCAACACTGCCATCTGCACCGAATTTCTTCTTGAACACCTATTTGCATCCAACGGGTTTCCATCCATCAGGCAAAGGCACCAAGTCCCATGTCTTATTCTTCTCCAAAGAAGCCATCTCATCCTCCATGGCCTCCTTCCAGGAACCTGCATCTTTCATGCCTATAGCCTCTTTCACAGTTCTAGGCTCATCAGTGTTAGTAAGTAAAGCAAAAGCACAACTAGAATTAAGTAATGAATAACCAAACCTATTAGGTTGCTTTCTTGTTTGTGTAGACCTCCTCAATGGCTGGGGTTGAGCTTCTACTTCTTCTTCTTCACTTCTAGAGATGCTAGAGCTCTCCTCATCATCAGGTCTCACAGGGTTTGTCCGTTCAATCTTCTCAGGGGTAGAAGGAAATTGAACCTTATCTTCTTTCTTTTATGTCTGGTTTGTCTATAGAACAACAGAAGAAGGTGTTAGCTCTCTGAAGATAACACTTCTGCTATACAACAATTTTTCAGCCACAGGATCCCAAAACTTGTATCCTTTCACACTGACACCATAGCCAATGAAAATACATTTAACAGCCTTGTTCTCCAATTTAGACCGTTTCTCCCTAGGCACATGTGCATATGCCTCACAACCAAAAGCATGAAGATGTCTAACTAAAGGCTTCTTACCAGCCCACACCTCCATAGGTGTCTTACCAACAAGAGCTGATGTAGGAGATTTGTTTAACAGATAGCAAGTAGTGGCTACAGCTTCACCCCAAAACTTTTGTTCGAGGCTTGCTCCACTAAGCATACTCCTAGCCTTCTCCATTAGTGTCTTGTTCATCCTCTCTACAACTCCATTTTACTGTGGGGTGTATGGAGTTGTCTTATGTCTTTCGATCCCTTGCTCTTCACAGAACTTATCAAACTCTGTCGAACAAAACTCACCACTGTTGTCAGTTCTCAAACACTTAATCTTTTTATTAGTCTAATTTTTAGCAAAGGATTTAAACTCCTTAAACCAACTAAAGACTTCAGTCTTTCTTCTGATAAAATAAAGCCATGTCCTTCTACTGTAATCATTTATGAAAGATACAAAATATATAGATTTTGAAATCGAAGGAACATTAACAGGACCAAACACATCAGAATGAATAAGATCTAATACACCAGAAGACTTGTGAGAACTAGAGTAAAATTGAACGCAGTTTTTCTTTCCATATACACAATGTTCGCAAAAGTCAAACTCTAGATTACAATCATTTAACCCCTTAATGATGTTTTTATTTTTCAAGGTTCGCAGACCCTTCTCACCAATGTGGCCATATCTCAAATACCATAACATAGTCTTTTCAGCAGGAAGCTTAGCTTCCATAGCATGTGCACTACCATAAGAACTAGTTACAATAGATTTCTTCCATAGCATGTGGGGATGAAGTGACTGTAGCTCGTTTCTTTGAGTCAGAAGAACTATTGCATTGTGTAGTGCATGCCTCCAACTGAAACAGAGCACCTCTCTAAGTACCCTTCGCAAGCAACATAGATCCTTTGGTCATCTTGCATCCATCCTTCGAAAAGACAACCTGCACACCTACATCATTCAACATACTTACAGAAAATAGGTTCCATGCAAGGCTTGGAATGTGCATAACTCCAGTGATCCCCTTCACTTGTCCATTAGGGAATCAGATTGAGACTCTTCCACGACCAACAATCTTCAGATGAGAGTCATCACCTAGGTACACTCTTCCACCATCGAACTCTTCATACTTCATGAACCGGCTTTGATGTGAGGTCATGTAGAATAATGCACCATAATCAATCAACCACACATCATCAGATGCATGGGTGGTCACGGCTGCGATGAAGGCATCACCATCATCTTGTGACTTGTCAGAATATGAATCAGGGGCTATCTTCTTTTTCTTTTTCTTTTCTTCTTTACATTCCTTTCAGAAATGCCCATCTTCCCACAGTTCCAACAGAGAGCCTTAGACTTTCCAGGAGATTTGGATCTACTCTTCTCAGCTTTCTTGTCTTTTTTCTTCCCTTTCTCTTTGGGTCTTCCATGAACCGCAAGAGCCTCTTTGGCCGACTTGGATGTCTTCCTCCGCATTTCTTCAGATAGCAATGAGGACACCACATCTTCCATCTTGAAGGTGGTAGTGGTGCTTCTGATAGCCATGACAAGATGATCCCATGAATCTGGCAAAGAATAAAGCAGGGTCATGCAACGATCCTCCTCCTCCATTTTCACACCCATAGATGTCAAGTATGCAATGATCATGTTGAAAGCATTCATGTGGTCTGCAACAGATCCTCTGTCTTCCATCTTCAGAGTGAACAACTTCTTTTTTAGAAAAAGCTTGTTCACCAGGGACTTGGCCTGATAAACATCACCCAGCTTCTTCCAAAGATCTTTCATGCTCTTCTCCTCATGGACATTCAACAGGACAGAGTCAGCTAAATAGAGTCTTATGAGACCCTTAGCCTTTTGATCTTTGAGGTCCCAATCAACTTGTGACATTGCTGTAGGTTTTACACCGGATACGGTTTCCCATAGGTCACGATCAACAAGTAGGTCCTCCATCTTGAGTTTCCACAACTCGAAATTAGTGCCATTAAATTACTCCACCTCTAACCTTTTGGATGTGGTTGCCATCTCCTTGCTGCAACAAGATATAGAATGCTCTGCACAAAACTCCCACTCAACCTAAGATTATCTCAAAAAACCCCTACCTAGCAACTAAAACTAAAACTAGCCAGGCTTTGATACCAACTGAAAGGAAGCTAGGTGTACGGAAAATGCTTCCTACACTAATCTAATGAGGGGAGGAGAGTACAAATTCAATTTTATCTTTACAATTTTATCACCCATACATCTGCCTATCCGTGGTGTTTTCCTTGTCATCAGTATCTAGCATTAAGGCTATCCATAATTCTTATCCAGTATCCTGTCCACAGTGTCAGGCTAGCATAGCCTCTATCATCAGTGTTATCTATTCCATATCTGATCCATAGCTATTCCATATATGTTCCATGTCAGATCCCTATCTGACCCATATCTGTTCCATATCGTGTCTCATCAGATCCATAGCTTAGGTCCATTAGGGTTCTCCCCGAACTACGTTGCCTCTGAGCTATCACGTAGGCAAGGCCATTATCAATGCGCCCCCGAGGCTCCGCTACCCATCCATTCCCTACCTTATCGCCTGTCCTCCAGTCCTCCACGTCCACACCTTTCACCAGGCAAAGCATGCGCAGCAAAGCCCGCTTCCAAGCAAAATTCTTGACGCAAATATCACCCATACATCTGCCTAGCTGTGGTGTTTCCCTTGTCATCAGTATCTAGCATTAAGGCTATCCATAATTCTTATCCAGTATCCTGTCCACAGTGTCAGGCTAGCATAGCCTCTATCATCAGTGTTATCTGTTCCATATCTGATCCATAGTTGTTCCATATATGTTCCATGTCCGATCCCTATCTGACCTGTATCTGTTCCATATTGTGTCTCATCCGATCCATAGCTTAGGTCCATTTGGGTTCTCCCCGAACTACGTCGCCTCTGAGCTATCACGTAGGCAAGTCCATTATCAATGCGCCCCCGAGGCTTCGCTACCTATCCATTCCCTACCTTATCACCTGTCCTCCAGTCCATCCACGTCCACACCTTTCACCAGGCAAAGCACGTGCAGCAAAGCCCGCTTCCAAGCAAAATAGCAGTGGTTCATTTTAAACCAAGATAACAATGGTGAGTTTGATTTTATCCACGATAGCACGAGTTGTTAACTTTGAAATTTTGGTCAATCGAGATAGCAGTGGTTTAGTTTTAACCCAGATAGCAATAGTGAGTTCAGTTTTAATCCAGATAGCAATAACTTTGAAAAGATAGCAATGTTACATCTGCCTAGCTGTGGTGTTTCCCTTGTCATCAGTATCTAGCATTAAGGCTATCCTATTATTTGTGTCAGGAGCATCCTACAGTGTTGTACAAGGTATTATTTGTTATTTGTTTTAATCTCCTTGTATCTTTAGATTCTGTAGATGTTAGGGTCTTTATAATCTTATGGATTAACCTGTTTTCCCCCTCACACCCACTAACAAAGATATTGCAGCAAACACATAAGCAAGAAAGTAAGACACAAGAAGAGAGACACAAGATATACGTGGGGAAAACCCTTACGGGTGAAAAACCCCACTCCAAAACACAGCTCAAATGTATTCCGTAAACAATGAAGGTTACAATACAACACAGAGCCAATGCTCTTGCAGGAGTCTTCGACACTCATATCTGGAGATGTTTCAGCAGCATAAAAGTACCTGTCAAATCTGTAATATTTCTCCTCTCCAAAGCACCTGCTTATATAACAAATACAAGGCAAGAATGGCTCTACATTGGGATGGACATTCAACATGGCCTCATGGCCCAAAACCCATGCCTATAGACACTTGTACAACACTGTAGGATGCTCCTGACACTTGTCAAGTTACCCCATCCCAAGGAGGTCGCCTACTTCCAAAATGGGCTATGACAGATGCTCTTACAACTCTTACAACCATCATAGAATCTGTCATAGCTGTCATAACTTACAGTTGTAAGAGAATCTGTCATACATAGGCTATAAATAGTATATTCTCTTACAACATGTCATAGTCCACCTTGGGGCACCCAAAGATGCCTTTTTCAAAGATGCTCTTCGACACATGTCTTCACCTGTCATAGAATCTCCTATTTCTGACTCTTACATGTCATAACTTTGTCATAGGAATCTGTCATGACTGTTTCAGTCAATATTCCCTTACACAACACCCAAGATGCCGACACATGGAAAAATATTCCTATGACTAAGTGGGATACCTATCTCCTCATGTGAGGACAAAATTACATGTGGTCATATGCCATGTAGGATGACACATCACTGTGCCAACTCCCACAATATGACAACATATGATTTGCATCCAATTAATACAATAGGCAATAAATAAATAAATACAATGTAAAATACAAGGAATTACCAAGGTTGAGACACCTTAATTCCCAATAGAAGCATGATTCAAGAAATGCATATGAGGTAGAGCTGCTGAGTGGGATCAATATTTCCCCTGTGTTCAACATTGCTGATTTAACAAAATATCATGAAGGTGGCACAGAGGATGGACCAACAGAAGAATAGTGGAGTATTCTAGCATCTACTTCAACGGAGGAGATAGAAGAGATCTTGGATAGCCATGTGGGAAGAAGTACTCGGAACAGGCAATATGAAGAATATCTGGTGAAATGGAAAGGAAGGCTTGTTGAAGATTCTTCTTGGTTGTCTAAGGCAGAGGTTGACCATTTGGGTTTTCCTCAAACAAACACTTGAGACGTGACAAGGTCACTTCTTAAATTACCCTGGGTGTCTAATGTAGGAGCATTCAATGGTGTAATGGCAATCTTGCATCACCCAAAAAGAAGTTGATTCAAAATCATTGCAGTTGTTTTCATTTCTTTCCATAATTAGTGTTTTTGGTTCCATAATCTCTTGAATAATGATGTAAGATTTTTAGTTTTTTCCAAACTACTAAAAATAGCAAACTGCCAGTTTTGGAAAGTTTAACTGCCATTTCAGGAAAGTTTGCATTTGGGCACAGATTGAAGTGAAAATTTACAGAAATCTTCATAATTGAAATATAAGACCTTTGGTGAAGGAATCAGGCAAAGATCATTTGTGAGCTGAAAGATATTAAAGTTTTTGTTTTTTGAAAAGCCCCTGAAATTTTCTGAAATGAGATATGAGGCACTAAAACATCCCATAATATCCTGAAAAGTTGATAGAAATCCATTTACAATTTCCGGCGTGATATTTCACATCACGATATTTCTGATGCTTAAAATGGTTCGTTAATCAGACACCCGGATCAAAAGTTATGCTTCCTGGAAGTTGACTTACTTTTGAAGGGAGTTCCAAATTTCAAAATTTAGCTAGAGGCAGCCAAAAAGTGCTATTTATGACTATTTTGGGAACTCTAGGCGGTAGTAGAGTTAAGGGAGAAAGTGTAGAGTCAAGAATAGGTGGGAAAACATAAACTCTAGTTGATTTGGGGTTACAGAAGGTAGAAGATTCCAGAGCCTGGTGATGTGTAGCTGTAGTGTGTTGCAGCCTGTGGAGGATTGATTCTTCTGATTGTAATTGAGCTTCTGTAATGTAATAAGTTATCCAAATCAATAAAGAAATATTCTACTTTTTGTGTGCCATTTATGTTGTTGTGTATTTTATGATTTACCCCCTTCATCAGTAACACAAGCAATCGGGAGTGAAGTTATGTGTGTATGTGCTACCATAAGCAAGAAGCTAGTAGTGGTGGCTATACAAAAAACATACTATTACAGATGGTGTAAAGGTTGTAACTATTGATTCATGCATGATAATGACAAAGTTTACAAGGTCATTATCCATGTGGAGACATCATACTTAGTGATAAGTGCAGTATATTAATGTCATGTATGTTCAGAATATGGTTATATGACTTTTGGTATTCCACAAGTTGGTTAGATTGTTAGACAGTTAGTTTTTCCATGAATACATCTATGTATATCTATTTGTGTGAATGCACCAAAGTTACTCAAGGTTACAAACTCATTGTATAGACACTGAAGACATTTGTACATTATTGGTGTGTAAACACTTGAGAGATTGCAAAAGAAGGTTATGCTGTAGATTGAGATTGTAAAAGGTTTTCCTAAGACCTTGTTGTACTGAATCAATATTGATTTTAAATAATACAATTGTGAATGCCTTTTAGTGGAGGGTTTTCTCCTATAAGGGTTCCCCACAAAAAACTTTGTGTCTTATGTAATCGCATGACTGCATATTATTCCATTACTTTCATATGTGTTGATTCTTTATATTTCCTACATGTTGTTGACTCTTAACTGAACACATAATCTTAAGAATTCATTATTTCAGTCTGTCAGTCCTTTGTAATAGGGGTACAAATCCCCAACATTTGGTATTAGAGTGCAAGTTGGTTGTTTGGGTGGTATCTACTTCATTGGAGTGCAAACCCTAGCATGTGTAATGGTATAACCCTACAACAATTAGAAAGTTGTAGTTGGTGTATAACTAGAATGAAATAAAATCTTTGAAGGATTCTTTGAGAAAATAAAATAGCATTAAATCTATGGTGAGCACATCAAGGTCTTCAATTGACAAATTCAATGGTCATAACTTTGAACTATGGAAGTTGAAGATGGATGATCTTCTCATGGAAAGAGATTAGTGGACTATGATATCTTCTTTATTTAAACCCTCAATTATGTTTGATGAAGACTAGATAAAACTAGATAAGAAAGATAGAAGTACTATTTGGTTATGTCTAGACTAGATTCTATGTTAATGAATGTGTCTTAGGAGTAGACTACAAATTCATTATGAAAGAAGATAGGTACGTTATATCAATCCAATAGCCTGGTTAATAAATTTATTTTGAACAAAAATCTATATTCTTTGAAAATGATGGAGGGAGGCCATGTAATCGATCACTTAAATTAATTAATATGATATTGAGTCAACTTGTGTCAATAGGAGTCAAGATATATGAAGAGGACAAGTGCATTGTATTACTTTGATCCTTACTGGATACATGGGATAACCTTGTAATGTCTATAAGCAATAATGATGCAACACTTAAACTAGAAAATGTGACTAGAATTTTGTTAAGTGAAGAAACTAGGAAAAGGTCCATGGATCATAAATCTTCTGATGCATTTGTTGCAAGAGGCAAGTCAAAAGAGAAGAGAGGTAAGAAGAAGACATGAGATAAGATTTCTAAGGCAAAGCATGGGTCTTTAAAATATCTAGGTAAGTCTAAGGTAAAATTCTAGAATGGTGCAAAAAGGGTCACATAAAGGAGTGTAAGTCCAAGATGAAGGATGGCTTCTTTGATAAGTCCTTTGACACTGATGAATATAGTAGTGACGCCTTTATGTTTACTAATGTTGTTGATGATGATTTCTAGTTGATTGATTTAGTTGCTTCTTTTCATATGACACCACACAAGGAGTGGTACTTGAAGTATACCAAAAGTGATGAAGACCAAGTGTTTCTCGGTGACAATGGTTGTTTGAAGATTGTTGGTTGGGGAAAAGTCAAAGTTGATTTCATGGATGGTAGAGTATGAACACTCAGATGTATTGCATATATCAGGTATGGCAAGAAGCCTTATGTTTGTGTCTAAAATGGTTGATGTAGGAGTTCATGTCACTTTTGATGGAAAAGGGTGTAGATTAGTTAGAGGTAATTCAGTGCTTGTAAAAGGAGTGTGTCATGGTATTCTGCATAGGCTAGAAGCATCAATTTTATCTAGTAGTGCTAATGTTACTACATTTGAATCAAGGATGTTTAGAATTTTTAGTTAGGTCATTTGAGTGAAAAAGGGTTAGAAACTTTGGTAAGTAAATATATGGCATAAGGTCTTGGTGATTGTTTTGTTGGTATTGACTTTTGTGAGCATTATGTGCTAGGTAAATAGAACAGAGTGTGGTTAAACTCTAGAAGCACTAGAGTAGAGGAGATTTTGGAGGTGATACACAATGATGTGTTTGGTCCTATGGATATCCCATCCATTGGTAAGTCTCTGTACTATTTTTCAATCACTAATGATTATTCTAGGCATTCTTGGTTATATTTTCTTAGAAATAAGTATGAGGTGTTTCTCAAGTTTGAGGATTTCAAAGCTCTTGTTGGGAATCAGATTGATAAGAAAATAAAGGTACACAGGACAAATAATGGTGATGAATTCTGCTCTAAAGTGTTTGATGTATTCTATGAGCATGCTAGAATTATGAAGCAAAGAACTACCCATACACACCATAATAGAATGGGGTGGCAAAAAGGCTAAACAAAACATTGCTAGATTAGGGTAGGAGCATGTTGAGTAGTGCAGGCCTAGGATAGGAGTTTTGCGTAGAGGTGGTCAGTACCACATGCTACTTGAAGAATGGGTCTCCCACTTTCTCATTGAAAAATAACTCCATAGGAAGTGTGGACTAGAAGCAAACTAGTGGTGACACACTTGCATGTACTTATCTATGAGACATTTGTTTAAGAGCCTAAGAAGTAGTAGTCCAAGTTGGATCTCAAAGCTAAGGAGTGTATTTTCATCATTTATGGAGAAAATGTCAAAGGCTAAAAGCACTGGAATCCAAAAACCTTGAAGGTTCTCTACTCAAGAGATGTCACATTCAAGGAACTTGGTGTAATGCCTAAAATTAATAGTCAAATGGAGGAGAGCAGATACATTTTCAAACAAAGGTAGAGTAGCGAGGTGCATCTAAAACTAAACAACATTGTGGACATGATAGTTTGGGAGAAGAAGAGGTTAGCACATTTGGTGATAGCTCTAAACTGATAACTATGAGAAGGTCTACAAGGTAGTAAAGATCACATGACAAGTATAGTCAACCAGATTTTTGTTGTGTTTTTGGTCTAACATGTACTGATAGTGAATCAAGTTCTTGAAAGAGGCTCTCACTTCCAAAGAGAATAGTTCTAGGAAGAATGCCATGGATGAGGAGATAATGTCATTGAAGTAGTGTAAGACTTAGAATTTGGATGATCTGCCCGAGGATAGGAAATCCATTGGTTGCAAGTGGGTGTTTAAGAAGAATTTTAGAGAAGATGGCTCTCTCAAGTGGTACAAGGCATGGCTGGTGGCAAAAGGTTATTCCTAGCTTGAGGGAATAGACTTCAATGAGATCTTTTCCCTATTACTAAGTTAAGTTCCATTAGAATGTTGTTGTCTTTTGCTACAACACTTGATTTGGAGATTGAACATATGGATGTCAAGATAACATTCTTGCATGAAGACTTAGAGGAGGAAATTTTCATGGAACAACCTGAAGAATACAAGGTGAAAGATAAATTGGTTTAAAAGCTAAATAGGTATCTATATGGGTTAAGGCAATCTCCATGGATGTGAAACCAAAAGTTTGACACACATATGCTAGAAATAGGTTTTGGAAGAAGTGATGTTAATCATTGTGCATATTTCAGAAAGGTAAATGATCAATATTCTGATTATTGTTTTATATGTTATTGATATGCTTATCATTGGAGATAATAAAGCATTAATTCAAGAGCTTAAAACTTAGTTGGCTAGTATGTTATATATGAAAGATTTAGGAGTTGCTAGATACATTTTCAAAATAGAGATATGTAGGGATGAGTAAAATAAAACTATGGCTAAACTAGAGGAAGTATCTTAAGATAAGTCTTGTAGAGGTTTGAAATGCATGATAGTAAACTAGTAAGTTCACCTCTACTTGTTGGCACAAAGTTGAGTATGGAATAGTTTCTTAAATTTGTGGAGGATTTGGAGGACATGAGGAAGGTTCCTTATGAATGTTCTAGAGGAGTTCTCATGTATGTGATAGTCTACACAAGACTAGAGATTACGTAAGCAATGGGAGTTCTAAGTAAGTTCATGTCGCAACTAGGTAAAGAACATTGGACACATGTAAAAAGGGTGTTTAGGTGCTTGAAGGGAACTCTAACTTATTACTTAGTTTATCATGGTACTAATGATATGGGTACACTATTGAGTGTACATGGATATGTTGATTTAGATTAGGCTAGAGATCTTGACAATTACAGTTCTACAAGTGGGTATGTGTTTATTCTATTTGGAAGAGTAGTGAGTTGGATGAGCAAGAGGCAACAAATAGTTGTCCTATCAACTACTGGAGCAAAATATATGGCTACAACACATGCTTGTAAGGAAGTGGTATGGTTGAAGAGATTAAGTAACAGTATTGGTTTTAAGATTCAAATAGTGTTGAAATGTGGTTCACAATGTGCAATTTGTTTGGCTAAGAATCTTGTTTACCATGCAATAACAAAACATATTGACATGCAATATCATTTTGTGCGAGAGATAGTTGAGAACAAGAATTTTCAAATGGAAAAATTTGATGTACTCTAGTAAACATTGCAAATTCTTTGACAAAACTTGTAAGTATTGTAAAATTCATGTGGTGTAGGGATGAGATAGGGTTATCCCATTCTTGAGCATGAGGTTAATTTATTGGGTTGAGTACCACACTATCTCCTATGGTAAATATCAAGTGGGAGGATGTTGGCACTTGGGTGATATTCACCTATAGAGAGTCCTTCTAGGAAGAGTTTATCTATAGTCTTTATTGTGGTGGAATGTGGTGAGTTTTTAGGTATTGTGATATAGTAGACATAGTGATTTACATATGTTAATGATGTTGCAGGTCTTGTAGTACATCATATATGTTGGTTCACACATAGTGGTGCTATGTCAACAACCAGAAATTATTTGGATGAAGAACTCACAACTACATATGAATTTAATGTTTGTTGGAGCATGAATAGTGATGCAAGAGCACTTACAGTAGAACTGGTGAACATATGACATGATCTAAGGGTTGGATAATGTACTATAAGATGACACAAGGTATAACAAGCAATCGAGAGTGAAGTTATCTTTGTATGTGCTAACACAAGTGAGAAGTTGGTAGTGGTGGCTATATTAGAAATATACTGATATTGACAGTGTAAAGATTGTAACTATTGATTCATAGTATGTGGCAATGATAGATTTTACAAGGTGATTATCCATTTGGAGTGTAAGATCCAGTTAGGTTAATGTAGACACCTAAAATTGGACTGCTTCTGCAAACCAATTTTCTGTATCTCGCACTAATCCATTCCCCCAATCTGCATATCCCTGGTGATCAATTAATTTACCTAATAATCCATTTAACCTTACAACCCTATCCTATCAATTAAATGAATATTCCTAATATTCATTTAGATGATTTTCCCTAATCCTTGTTAATGAGATAAATCATATTTATCTGATTAAATCATGCTTAAGTTAATTAAGAAAACACTTAATTAACCTTGTCCCCCACTCATCCTAATATTCATTTAATTGATTTTCCCTAATCCTTGTTAATGAGATAAATCCTATTTATCTGATTAAATCATGCTTAAGTTAATTAAGAAAACACTTAATTAACCTTGTCCCCCACTCATCCACTAAACTGAATATAAAATTCAGTTGTCTCCCACTCATCTCCAATCACTGAATTTAATATTCAGATGTCTCCCACTCATTCCCAATCACTGAATATAATATTCAGATGTCTCCCACTCATTCCCAATCATTGAATATAATATTCAGATGTCCCCCACACTCCTCCACTCTTCCCAAAATGGGAATTTTTAATTCATCCACTAGGAATAAAAGATTCACTTTTATTCCTAGCCCTTGATCTGATCAGATGAATCCTAACCCTTCATCCTCATCTCCAAAATCCTATAAATAGGACCCCTCTCTAAGCCATTTGAGAAGAGCACTTAATGCATCAGAACTCTGCCCAAATCTCTCCAAAATCTCCTCATCTCACCAAACCTCTGCCAAAATTATCTCTCATCCTCATCTCCATCTCCATTTCAGTCCAAATCTCTCATCCACATGGTGTTGTGAACACTTGAGCAATCCACATACCTATCAGTTATCACGGGAACAATCTGAGGAGCTACGTAGGCGCACTCCTTCCCACATGGATTAGTGAGGTCGTCATGAAGGTATAATCATTTGTTTATGCATTAGATTAGTTATTATCTTCATTCAGATTTCACTTATTACATTTTACAGGTTTTATGTTTTTTTTTTGTAGGTAATGGTTAAAAATTGAAGGTTTTTGTTGGGCCGTCGACACCCCACTACCGCTTCCTCTTCGCAGAGCCACCCATTGGCTGCCGCTGTGACGCTACACCTTGCATCCTCCCGCCTGAACAACCCCGCGGCCTCCTTCGGCCCTCCTAGCTCACTCCAAACTCCCGCTAACACTCCCCTACTCTCCACCCCCGACAGCCAGCAACTGCCTCCCAACTCTTCACCACCAGTCACCGCGCCCCACCACCACTTCAATCCTCCCCCAACTCCCATCCCCACCTCCCTGCATCTCCCGACCGCCCACCTGGTCGACACTCCCGCCGACACCGCCGACACCCCGCGCTCCCCACTGCAAAACTCTCCACCTTCCCTCCGGCGGACCTCCCTCTCCCATCTGCTCCCGCAACCCTTATACTATCCCATCATCCATCCTCCACCTCGCCCTTCTCCCCGCAGAGCCGCCCGAACACCTCCACCAACACCCCCTTTGCCGACCACTTCTCGCCTCCCACGCCCAACTCCCATCACCCGCCATTCCACCGGACTCCGCTTCCCCCAACTCCTCTACCGCCGCCTCTGGTCCAACTCTCCTCCGCGGACCTTCACATGCTCCGTTCTTCCCGTGACCATCCCACAGCCCTCAACCCTAACCTAACTATCCCCTGCCCCTCCCTTAGCTTTTAGGGTTCAACAAAAGCCTAGGGTCTTTTTTTTCTTTTTTATTTTTTCTCTCTACTTTGCCCCTGGTCATGTTGCAGACCAGGGGCCCAATCTAACTTTCACCACAGTTAACAAACCATCAGAACAAACCGTTGGGAGGAGAAAATTTTCACATGTGACCAGCAGAGACATAACCGCAAATAGTTTAAACTGCCAGTTAACCTCCTAGTGCCTTCTACACACCGAAGGAGGCTGATTTTTTCAAACTTTCATAACTTGGCCATACGGAGGCGGATTTTTGCAAACTTGGACTCGTTGGAAAGCTGATAAGGTGAACTTCGCAGTTGTGAGGTTTTTATTAGGTGAATGTACCATTTTCCCACCCATTTCCTCAGTCAAAGTCAAACTTACATTTAAACTTCAAATCGTCATATCTTTTGCGTCTTTGATTGAATTTTCGCAAATTTTTTTTGAAATCGCATAGAATCTCCTGAAGAATCTATTTATGCAGTCTGTTTTCCTATATCGGTTCTTTTTTCATCAAATTTTCTCAGATTATCAATTTTCACATTACAATTCTCTTGGACGTCTACTTGCTTTGGTTTTCAGTTTTGTGACTTGCAGGTGATAATTTGGGACTGGATAGTCTAATTGCTATATTTTCATTTGTTGCCTTTACAGTCTTAAAGGTAGCGTCGTAAGTTTATTTAATGCCATTTTTTTGTAAGTCGGGTTGTTTTGCCCGCAGTGGCGTTTTCACATACCTTCTTTAATCATCCTTTTGGAAGATACTAACATCTTTTTTGCAGGGATTTCTAAGTTTAAAGAACATTTCATTTTGGTGCACCTAAAAAGAATCCTTGTGTGCCTTACTACATTAAAACATTTAATTTTGGTGCAACTAAAATTAATCATTGCTTGCGACAAACAACTTTAGTCACATTTTCAATTTGGGCTTAAAACGAACATTAGCTCTTGTTTGTCGTGTCTTGTGCACTTGCACTTTTATGTTATCCCATAGGGTAGAATCAAAGTATCCTCTCCCCTTGCCTTCACAAGGTTCTTAGGTGAAGAGAAATGGTTCTATTCTATTTTTTTTAGGACGTGGGCCTTTCCTTGAGACGCATCCATTCAGAGAACTCATTGGCGACCCCAAGCGGTACTTTCATCTGGTCCGCTATATGTAAATTGAGGATAAGGTGAAAGCCAAGTCTAATCGGTATGAGCGCTTACCATTTGGTGCTAGCTTGAAAGGAAGTAGTACCCTTGAGGTATATTAAACTCCTAGTAGAGCTAGTCAAAACCTTAAGTGGTTTATCGGATGCTCGTAAGGTGTCGATCCCCCAGATGTTCCCCCACTACGAACCTTTGTTTTAGTGGCCCAAATCCTTAAGGTTGTACATGCTTGATTATCACATCTTTCATAAATCAAACCTTTGGCCATTGTGTTCTTGATTGTTTGTCTACTTGCCAACAAAAAATCAACTTCATCCAAACAATCCACATCATCATCATATCATCACCAAGCACTTGCCAAAAAGGACAAAAGATTTAACCACATGTGTGACATCATGTCAACCTTAGAGGACTTCCAAAAGCTCCTTCATATGCTTCACCAAATGCATGCAAGCTAATCCCCTCTAGAGCACCGAACCTTTCAAAGCATTCAAAAAGGTCGAACAAGCCAATCCTCACACATACAATACCTCTTGGCAGAAATCCAACACCTCGTGGCCACTTGCAAAGTCCAACAACCATCATATCTAGCACCTATCCCATCATATCCATCTACAAATCAAACCAATTCTGCATCAACTTATCCCACTTCATATCAACCAAATTCATCCACATGTCATATCAGCCCTTTATCAACTTATCACAACCCTTATCTATATCAATCCATATCACAACAACCATTATCCTATGCAACCCCTCCATCATCATCACATCAACACATTTACCAACATCACCAACAAATCATATCACAACAAGAAGTCCAAACATCATCCCAACCTCAACACATTCCACACCAACTTCACATGTCATCATCTTCAACATCATATCAACCCCCATCACCCTCATATCAACCTTCAACCTCATATCAACTTCCTTCATACCAACCTAATTCATCCCCCTATCATGTCAATGCCACATCAACAACTCAACCTTCACCCCAACATTATCCAGTTTCTCATTCTAACATTCCAAAATACCACCAAGCCCATCCAGGAGACAACCAAGTGTCATCACAACAAGCACTAGTGAGCCCACATCCACCTTTGCAACAAGAAGCACATGAAAGTCCAAGTGGTCCCTTGTCCATATATCAAATGAGTCCAAGTCATCCTAGGCAAGATCTAATCACCTTTGACAAGGGAAATCCCATTCTAGAGTGCCCTCCAACACCATCATCCAATCCCACACCTATTCTTGAACCCATCCACGAACCATCACAACCTGATCCCATCACCCCCTTATCCACTCCCAATCCTATTCCTACATCAACCACCATCATTATCCATCCATTATATTGCTCTTCCACCCATACACTCATGAAGGATGCCATCCATTGGCTATTAGCAAGGAATCAAACACCCTCATGCAATCCAACACCCACCAAATCTCTTGAACAACCCCCTATCATAAGTCAAGAACCATCATGTAGCCATGTTCAAGAACCCATAAGTCAAACACCTATCACATCCATCCAAGCACCCACCACATCTATCCAAGTCACTTCCACTTCCATGCAAGCACACGAGCTATGTCAAGAAACAAATCCCAAGCATGTTGAAACATCAACCTCTTCTCCTAATCAAGATCTACCCATCCCATCTAATCTTATCCCCGATCCCCTACCATCTATTGGTCAACTTATTGATCCCACACCTTCTTCTACCACCCCTTTACCATCCCCCAAGAATCCTTTACCTCCATCTACCAATCCCATCCCAAATCCATCCCCTTATCCACTTGGCACAAGCACTTTCATCTGTGGTGACTCCCTTGTAGGAGGTGAACAACTTCCATCCACCACCTATCTATCTCCAACAAATAATGGATTCGCGTCTTGTTTCCAAAGCACCAAACATCCCATTGCATGTCGTATGCTCCAACACATGAACTATCAAGGCAAAGGCTTAGGCCTTCACGAACAAGGCATCTTGGAGCCCATCCACACCACATTCCATCCATCCTCACATGGCCTTGGCTATGCATCCCAAGAACGACCATCTACACAAGTTGATACCATCCATCCACCTTCTAAAATCCATTCATCCAATCCCAAGCATGGTGCATCTCATCGCACTCCCAAATCTTAGGTCGCCATCCCTCCTCCATTATCCTACCATTTGCAAAAGCATGTGACCATCCATCTTCCCCCATCAAATTTACCTCCCCTCCTTCCAACTCCCACCATCCCCATCAAATCCACTCTACCTCCTATCCTACCAACTCCTAACATCCCTATCCACAAATCCACTCTACCTCCTATCCTACCAACTCCTAACATCCCTATCCACAAATCCTCTTATCCTCCCATCCTCCCAATTCCTAATATCCCCATCCTCAAATCTCCTCATCCATTTATCCATAAGTCCACTAAAATCCTGAATCAAGACCAACAAAATCACACATCTTTCAAACATGAAGCTTCCACCAAATCCACGAGATTCAAAAATTTGAATGCCTCAACTCATAAAGCACAAAAGCCTAAGGATATTATCCCTTCCAATCAAACTGCAAAATCAAAAAGGCTATCAAAGCCCACACCCTCACAAGAAAAAGCAAAAGCAAAAATGGTGTGGGTCCCTAAACAAAGATCACTAAAATCTAATGAGGCATCCACCTCCCAATCTACGGCAAAATCCCAACCACCCTGCTCCCCATCTAAAAATCCCCCAAAGCCTAAGTCTATTTGGGTCCCTAAAACCCCAAATCGACCATCCAAATATCCCCCATCCCAATCCCATTACTCCCAACTCCACATCCCAAGTACAAGCTTCCAAATCAAACACGATGTGTGCAACCATTGGTCTTGGTTCCCCTCCACCACTTGCAATTCCATCATACCCCTGTCTCTCCATCTTTCGTTCACTATTCTACATATCTTCCCTGTCACATTCCTATGGTCCATGCTTTTGCATAGTCCACATCATAATCCGCATAGTCCACATCATCCATTATCCACCATCCCTTCCATCTTCTCCTATCTACTAACATCCACGCAATCATCATCCAAACTGCTATCCAACATGGGACCATCTTCTCCTTGCTATGGAAACAAACGCTAGAGTCCCCCTTCCATCAAAAAAGCAAAAAAGCAAAAAAATCAAAAAATCAAGAAAATAGTAAAGAGAAAAAATTTGTCCAATGGTGAAAACCACTCCTTGTGGTGCCTTGGGCAAATACCTTGATGAAAACCCCTTGTGGGCGTCATGCGTAATCCCTTCTCCATCCATTTTGCATCCCTACACTTGGGGGCAAAACCATATCCTTCATCCACATCCATCATCTCCTTGCACATCTTATCCACTGTCTTATCCCTATCCTATCATTCCCCATCCATTCTATCCACTCTATCTCCCACCTTAGATCTTGATAAAGACAAGGGGAAAAATATCAACAACATGCTTGGGAGACCTCGTGACATACTCCCTTCATCAGTATATCCTCCATCCACCTACTACAAAATCCATCCATTCAAACTTGAACCCATCATGCAAAATTCTTTAGGCATTAGGGCATATGATTCCTTTCAACCTAGCCCTTGGACAAAATCCTCATCCCAGTCTTCCATCCACGCATCCCTATCACTTGTCCATTTCATCTATCATGAATCAGCTATCCAATCCCCCTATCCAACCCCATCACTTTCACCTCTAGATTTGGTGTTCCCTTGTCATTGGTATTTAGCACTAAGGCTATCCACACAAAATCCAAGACAACCATCATAATAAATCATGCCCTTTCTGCAAAAATCAGAAAATCCAAAAAAAAACATCACAAAAAATTCAAAAAATCCAAAAACATAAAAAAATTCAAAAAATCCAAAAACATAAAAAAATCAAAAAATCCAAAAACATCACAAAAAATCAGAAAATCCAAAAACATCACAAAAAATTAAAAAACTCCAAAAACATCAAAAATAAAAAAAATCCAAAAACATCACAAACATCAAAAAATACCAAAACAATACAAACACACCAAAATTCCAAAAATAATCTATCCATCACACAAATAAAACCATCACACTCTCATCATCATCGCATTTTATCATCATCCCTCATCATCATCACATCTATCCTCAATAAACTTACACTAGATCCAAGCATCACATCACCTATCAAAGCATTGTCCTTAATCAAAATCATCAACTATCAAATCAGCATCAATCACAACTTGTCACCATCATATCTTGAGCCAATTTTACAACATCATCAAATCATCTATCAATCCCTGCCTTAGGATATATCTTTCCTACGATAGGCAGAATCTATCAAATCATCATCCATTTTGGCAAAAGATACAATGGTTACTTGTTTGGTTCGTTGGTCTTTTGGTTTTTATTTTTATCTTTTGTCCTATTCGACGATCACATCAAAGCTACCTTGATCTTATTATATCATGGTATGTGGCGAAAACATCTAGAATGGGGCATCGTCTTGCTTTTGTATGCTGTGCTTGTGGGTTGGTCTCATTACTCCAAGCTAGTATTCATATCTTGTTGATCATAGGGTCAGTTCTAGCATATTGATTTCCTTATGCATCTAAGGTTCATCATACCTTTTTTGTACTAAGGGCTTATGCTATGAGTCCCCTTCCCTCGTCTAGACAAGGTTGTACTATCTTGGGTATGCATGGGATCATCCCTTTGTCTGCGTGTCTAGTCCATGCAAATGTTGGATAAAAATCATCACCCTGGTCTTCTATACCTTGGTGAACATATCCACTTTGCTATATCAAACCTAGGATTGCTCAAATTCAGTTTCAGGACAATGATCATCCACCAATCATCTCCCAATCCTTTCATCCCACCACTTATCCTCTGACCATTTCTACCAATCTGTCCCATCCATGTCGAGATCACAACCGTGTTCTCGCAACCCGCCTATCCTCTCAAGGGGGCATCACCCTTACCAATTATCCCCAAACCTTACCTTATTCTTCCAAACCAAAATCTTTTTTCTATCCAATCCATCTCTATGTTTTAACTTCTTTGAAATGATGTTGCTTAGCCGCAACACCATCTCAAAGAGGGGCAAATGTAGACACCTAAAATTGGACTGCTTCTGCAAACCAATTTTTCGTATCTCGCACTAATCCATTCCCCCAATCTGCATATCCCTGGTGATCAATTAATTCACCTAATAATCCATTTAACCTTACAACCCTATCCTATCAATTAAATGAATATTCCTAATATTCATTTAGATGATTTTCCCTAATCCTTGTTAATGAGATAAATCCTATTTATCTGATTAAATCATGCTTAAGTTAATTAAGAAAACACTTAATTAACCTTGTCCCCCACTCATCCACTAAACTGAATATAAAATTTAGTTGTCTCCCACTCATCTCCAATCACTGAATTTAATATTCAGATGTCTCCCACTCATTCCCAATCACTGAATATAATATTCAGATGTCTCCCACTCATTCCCAATCACTGAATATAATATTCAGATGTCCCCCACACTCCTCCACTCTTCCCAAAATGGGAATTTTTAATTCAACCACTAGGAATAAAAGATTCACTTTTATTCCTAGCCCTTGATCTGATCAGATGAATCCTGACCCTCCATCCTCATCTCCAAAATCCTATAAATAGGACCCCTCTCTAAGCCATTTGAGAAGAGCACTTAATGCATCAGAACTCTACCCAAATCTCTCCAAAATCTCCTCATCTCACCAAACCTCTGCCAAAATTATCTCTCATCCTCATCTCCATCTCCATTTCAGTCCAAATCTCTCATCCACATGGTGTTGTGAACACTTGAGCAATCCACATACCTATTAGTTATCACGGAAACAATATGAGGAGCTACGTAGGTGCACTCCTTCCCGCATGGATTAGTGAGGTCGTCATGAAGGTATAATCGTTTGTTTATGCATTAGATTAGTTATTATCTTCATTCAGATTTCACTTATTACAGTTATCACAACCAAATTCCTTCTAACTTGAACAATTTTTCTTTAATTTTTTAAGAGGTTATGGTTACATTATGTTTTTATCTGAATACTCAAGTAGTGATAATCACATAATTCTTTTATCCATATAAGATAGGTAATAAATTTTGCTCTAGCCATAGACTTGACTCATTAGAACAATTCATGTCATAAGTCATCTTGATAGAGGACATTTCCCTATTGGAAATGTATTAAGGCCCATGCCTATCAAGACTTCAAAAATTCAGGTTCACACCCCACCTCAAAATTTGGCTTAAAGCCTTGAGGATGCAAAAAGTTCAATTGGAACTCTTCTGGGTATCGAAGAAATTTAGGTTTATCTTTTGATTCCTAATTTCTTTTAAATTGAATAATGCAAATTGGCTAATCCAATTAAAAGAAAACTTACCAAGAATGTACATGAAAACATGAATTTGGGAACCTCTTGTGTTTACCCAGATTACCTACATACTCGTATCCACAGGATCAAGGAGCAAAATATGTAGGTTTGGTTTAGTCAATGTTTGATGTGAACTATAAAAAGTGGGTATGCAGCCCTTTCTAGGGCCCCTTTCCCCAGATAATTCTTCATCGACTGCCACCCACTAAGGGAAGAAACATCTTTAATATTGTTTATGATTTATCTAAGACTATGTTTACTATTTTGTTTTAAACACAAACTGTTGCGTGAGTGAAAGAAAAACTTTTGTTTGATTCCTATGTTGACAATTCACTTGATTCTTAACAGTTATTGATTTTAGTTTGAGGAAGATTTCTCATCCACTCATGTAATTAATTCAAATAATAGGATGTCCTTATTTCTCCCTAACAATTTATAGGGATGAAGCCACAAATTCCATTATTGTATCTATGTTAGGCAATAGATGTAGTAGTTCAATCACAACATCTTAACCTGTAAACATGAACCAGAGGCACCATGACTACCAAACACTGGGAGTTGTTTTGTTTTGAATGACTTGTTTAAATTACTGAAATATAAATGTAACAATACTTAAAATAACATATGAATAAAAATTTTCAATAGAATGCTTACTACTTTTTGATCACCAAGATCCTGAGTGGGCAAGGTGAGAGCATATAGTAAGTATTCTACGAGTACAAGTATATAATAAAAGAGTTTCCACTTCACAATTACAATATATGTAACAATCAAACAATATGCTATAATTACCTAATTTTCTTTTAATGTATCAACTTTGTACATATATTTTACTTCTTCAATACTTTAACTCATAACCATTAAATAGATAATCTAACTTTATTGCAATATTTTTCTTTATAAATTAATTCCTAATATAATGGATAGGCATAATAGAATTCACATAAATGATTACAACTTCTAGTTAGTCTATATAATGATTCCATTTAGACACCCCCCCCCCCCCCCCAATATTTTAAATGCATCTAGAATTAGGTAAAAAGGACTAAGACTCATAAATTTTGCTACAATATGTTAAACCAAGAAATTTAATCATTTTGACATATTGAGCATGAACTTCACATACTATTAAATGAATGCATTTAAAATTTTCTATAATTTTCATGGCCTTACCTTAAATCAAAAAATGTTCATCATTTTGACATATTGAGCATGAACTTCACATACTATTAAATGAATGCCTTTGAAATTTTCTATAATTTTCATGGCCTTACCTTAAATCAAAACATGTTCACATTTTTACTTTTCCCTTACATATAAGTTAAGTTGTAACCTGAGCAGCTACTTGAACGTGTTAGCTAAATTATTTAATACATCATTAACATATATTCAATAAAATGCTAACATGTATCTAGTAAATCACTAAAATATATGGTTTTAAAGAAAATTGTTCATATCCCTGTTAATGGGGTTTGTGGTGTTGATTCTAAGAAAAAAAGATTGGATACCAAATAGGAATTGTCGAGTGAAGGGTGGTTTAAATTAAACTTTGATAGGGCCTCAAGAGGCAACTCGGGAGCATCAGGAGTTGGTTGTGTGGTGAAAGGGATTTCAAAGGAGATTTGGTGGGCAGAGCGTTAAGGAGATTGAAACTAGGGTCAAACAATGCTGCTAAATTTCAAGCACTAGGACTAGGTTTGCAACTTTGTAGAAAATGGGCATTAGAAGAGTTGAAATAGGAGATTCGCAGATTTTTGTAAATGCTATAAGGAAGGGGGACATTCCTAAATGGAACCTAAGGATCCTTTTAGAAGAGATTAAAGATATTTTGAAGAAATTTGATGAGTATAATATCAACCATATCTATAGAGAAATAAATCATGAGGCGGATAGGATGGCAAATGAAGCCATCGATGGGGAGGATGATTTGAAGTGGGAGATGTCTCTCCAATAATTTATCATTGTTGCGAAGGAAATTTCTAGATTTGGATGCATCATTAGGACGCAAGTATTGAAGGCCAAGTGTGGGAAGAGGATAGTTTTACTTGCCATGATGAGGAGGCTGGTGGAGATAACAATTGCATTAAAACAAAGCTTGTGTCATATTTATGAGGAATTTACCAAAACAAAGATCATAGTTTGAGGCAGTTTCATAGTGGAAATGGATACTCCAATCTTGCTGAAAGGAGCCAAAAGACAAATGGCATTTTTGGGGGAGATTACAGATCAGAGGATGCAAAAGATTTTCAAAACCCAGAGCGATATTGTGAGGTTTGCAATTGAATGTGTTATGGGAGAGGAGTATATGCAATTTGCTAACTGTTATCATGTTAACTCCGATGTGGCTGCTATGTTTGTTGGTTCTCTGTTGGACATAGGAGAAAGTAGGGAGGAAATTCAAGCATTGGTGGATGCTTTCGTCTGTAAGGAATACATAGGTGGCTTGGATGAGGTCTTGGAAGTGGCTAAATTGGGAGTTGGTATTCCCTTTGCTACGGACTTTCACAGAGTGAATAGGAGTGGTAATGTGGTGGATTGGCAGCCTTTTGTGGTGGTGACTAGGGTCAAAAGAGAATAGGGGAGGCACAGGCGAGTGACAATGGGAGCAAGCTTCCTTAAAAAGGTGATGGGAGAATTGAAGGCTTTGATTGGATGACTGACTTCATCGATGAATACTACCAAGTGGACTCAAATGCTTAGGGTAGTTTGATATATGATGCTTTGTTTGCAATATGGTGTTTATAGGGTTATATATGTTTGTTATAGCAGGGTGGATGATAGTAAGTTTTCAGGAATTAGGGAAGGGTTTTCCAGGGTTTGTAATACCTGGTTTTTGTTTGATACTCTTTATTTTTCAGAGATTTTGTAATGAACTTCTATGTTAAATATGGTTTATTAATACAAAATGGAATTGTCCCCAAGACAGTAATTTACCAAGCAAAAAAAAAGAAAATTGTTCATATCAAGTGACAATGGGGACATCTCAATATTCTATTTTATTACAAACACTATATGTTTATTTCATTTGAAGTTCAATTAGTTAAGAACTCCACTTAATGTAGTACTTGTATTAAACCTATCTTTTTGGAAATATTATATTATAAATTTGATTATCTTGATAAGCGAAATAAAGAAGGTATTGTTTCACAATATAAAATAAAACATTTAAATACTGAACTTATGAAAATTAGCATAGTCCTAAATTACAAACAATATGTCTAGCTTCTACAAGAGTGATCTGTACTCATTTTTTTAAATGACCACATAAATGCAGATGAAGGTTTACCAATTTGGAAATAAGCAGATAATGGGCCTACTCTGATAAAAATGAAATAAATAAATAAACTGCTAATGAAAGAGTGTTAGGGCACAAATCTTATAAAAGAAATTTATAAATAAATTAAATCCTAGACCCAAATGTGCTTAATTATGATGTTGTGTTGTTGGCTTCAATGTTCCTTCATGTGTCTTCAATGTTGGTATATAATTATGATATTTTATGATATTTCCTTTGTGAATCAAAATTGCATTAGGGGTAATGGTACTCTAAAAAAATACTTGTACCTTGCATAGCACTTGCTGACTATTGGCATATGAATGCATACATATATACACATTTTTTTATAAACATAGAAATTCATTCATACGTACATATGTAGACAGATAGATAACATAAATTAATAGACATAAATATGTGGATAGGCATGTACAGAGACAGATAGATGGGTAGGCCAAGATGGATAAGTACATAGAAGGATAGATAGGCTGATAATAGATAAACATATTGACAACAAATATATGCATGGCACAGACTCTCAATGTTCCCTAGTACATACTGAACCAACTATAAAATCGAATAAACCCTACAAGAAAATAATTCATAACAATTCATCAATGAACTGAAAAACTCTACAATCTTTAGATTTGAATGAACCAGATTAAAACCACTTCAATTTTGCTTCTCTCAATGATCCAGAAAATACATGCATATAGATTTTTCTCTAGGAACAAGCAAAAGAAGGCCATGCACAACACATGAAATTCCATAAACTCATTGTGAACAATGAAACACACTCTTTTCTCCATGTTGCAAGCTAAAAAAGGAAATACAACATAATTTTCCCCCCATTAAGAGATACAGATATGGATAGACCATTCTATGCTATATAAGACCTATCATAGTAACAAAACAACAAAAAAACCAAAAACATTGTATTGTTGTTCTTAACTTTCCTATAACCATGTTCTCATCATTTCAAGTGAAAAGAGATAAAAATCAAAATTATTTGAATTCTTCATTAACCAATGAGATCATATATCCATTAATAAAGAATAACAATGGCAAAGGTACTCACAAAAATACAATCATTATTGTAGATATTAAATTTTAAGTCAAGTTTGTGGGTGGCAGGGCGGGCGAATTTCCACCCTTCGGTGGTGAAAAGTATGTTAGAGGGGGAGGATTAGAACAGGATTGAGGACATAACATAATGACATCTCTAAGGTGGCAAGTATAAGCAATCATGATTGAAACTAACCTCTCGTTCGTATCATTCCTCAAACTGCGAGAATTGGGAGAAGTAGTTATGTCACACGGGCGAAAATCTAGAGGGGAGATTGCAGGTTAGATCTGTCAGTTCGAAGGGACATCACCATCAATATTTAGAGTGCGTCCAGCTCAGCCAGCTCGGCTCAGGGTTCTTTTTAGAAACTGAGACTTTTGCTTGTCTTGCAAACTGTCGATAATGTCTAAGAGACCAAAATTTCTAAAATTCCCAGTGGACAGGATTAGGTGTGGAGGTATGGATACTCCAATTCGTCTGGTTAACTCGAAGCGTCAGATGGCTTTTTTGCGGGGATCACTGATCTGCGCTTGAAAAGAATTCTCAGAAAAAATGATGCATTGGTGATAGGGGTAGTGAAGATGGTGTTGGGGAAGGTGTTTTTGGAAGGAGGTGAACAGTACAGGGTTGATACAGATTTAAGCTCCCAGTTCGTGGCGTCCTTATTGGATCTCAATATTTTAAAAACCTATGTGGAGGTGGTCACTCGCAGGCTCTTCTTTGTAGACGTACTCAGAGGACTGGATGAAGCCCTGGTGGCTTCGACATTTGGGGCAGGGTTGCCGCATCCTAGAGACATCCATCTGCTGCAAACACCGGGCAACGTGGTCAAGTATTTCCCTTTCCTTCTGGACGTGCTGGGAGAATACCTAATTTGGCACATACAGCATGCTCGGGTGGGAGTGAATTATCTGTTAAAGGTGTGTCAAATTCTGGTGGTGCAGGGATTCGACTGGGTCGAATAATTCAACCTCAAGCTCCACAAATATGAATTAGAGGAGGCGTGAAGACGTCCAATGCTATAGATAAGTTGTTTTTGTTATTAATATCTGTTGATAGTGGTCTAGAGGCGATGGCTGAATCTATAAGTAAATCTATATGTAAATGTTTGTTCTGAGCGGTTTGCGGTATTGACAGACCTTGATTATTAGTAGTTTGTTGGCCTTGCGAGGTTGTTTTTGTCTTCTAGATGGTAGATGTTTAGGGCAGTAGGAAGTTGGTTGGTTTAGTCTGGTTCAGGTGGTTGCTCTCTGCAAGTCATTACAGGCACTGTAACTTTTTTTGGCATAAATATAAATAATCTATATTATGGAGCAAACAAAAATTTTAAGTAAAGTTTAAATTTAGAATTGTGGTCATATTTGCTACAAAACCAAACCATTAGCCAAAACATAATTTACAAAAATGTCAAATACTAAATAGTAAATACTATTTTAATTGCAACTCACTAATAACTTGTTTCATTCACAAAAAATAACTATGCCTTAATAGATACTCATATATACCAACTTACAAATTTTGTAAATAAAATAATTGTTAAGTTCAATACAATAATAAATAAAATGAATACTATCTTTTTTTTTCTCCACTAATTGACAAAATCCTCTTCTTTGTTAATTGAGAGTTTTCAAAAAAAAAATGCAAAACTATTCTTTTATTTATCCTCTTTTTCTCTTTAAAAAAGAATTTTTTATATTTATCTTTTTTTCTCTCTTGAAAAATGTGAGTTTTGATTTTTTTCCACCTTCTATAATTTCTTCCAACTATAAACTGATTTCTCCTCATTTCACTCATTAACTCTATAAACTGATTTTTCCTCATTTCACTCATTAACTCCCCATGCACAAATTTTGTTTCCCCTTCTTTCTCAAGAAAGTTTCCCCTTTTAGACTATTTCTTCTCTCTTAAAACAAAAAAAAAACTTTCTTCCTTTTTTTAAAAACTTTTAAATTAAATCATTTATTAATTTATTTTATTGTTATTACTATTTTTCTTTATTATTTTAATTTGTTTTTTGTCAAGGATCTTTGAATGGGTTCAACTTTGTGGGGCCTTTAACTTTTACATAATTATATTTTTATACGCAAGGTATTTGTTAGGTTTATGATTTAAAGTGTGTCACGCCCACATTTGCCATGTGGTTATGATCCGATAACCACATGTTATGACCACATTTGTCATGTGGTCATAACACGAATTATCAAAAACTTTCTCACCTGACTCTAAAATCTCCTCGTATGCATCAAGCACGCTCGGTGACACACACGTAACGTAGTTGCATCCACAACCTACGTTAGGAACGTCACCCGAAGGCGGCGAAGTCAATCACAACTGGGATAATGCGAAGCTCATTTCGCAATCCCTATGAGACGATAGCCACTAAGGGGGGTGTGCGTCACAAGGAGCGGCGCTAAGAGGGTTGGTTACCGTTTCGGAATTCAACTCTAGGGTTTACTAGGTGAGTTGGGACGATCTCGATATGAATCGAAATCTAACCCAACAAACAACTACTAACTTTAAAATAACATTAAAATAATGTCGCTAACACGATTTCGAACATAAGACATTTAAACAATTTCTAATGCGAAAAGTAAATAATCAAATTAAATTAAATATTATACCCATCTAAAGTCTAGGAAAAATTCGATAGCATAATGGGATATAAGGGAATATTTCTCTAATAATTTCAATAGCATAACACCATCTCATCAACTATGGAAGAATTAAAAATTAAATTAAAAATAAAATCTTCACTACACCCTTTTTTAAAATTGAAACAAAATTAAATGCATGAAATATTATACTAAATACTTTCCCCAATATTTAATCAAATTAAACCACTTAACTAAATTAATTGCGTCAACATTAAACTGAATGCTTAATCATAAAAACAATAAGGTTCATTTAATTAATTCAAAACATTTAAATCACTCACTTAGATAAAAGGGGTATAGGAGGATTAAAAATGGGCTAAATAATAAATCAAGCATTAAAACCCATCCACTAAAGTCCAAACTCTCCACACACACACCAAGTGGGTTTAACAAATTAAACTAGGTTTAAAAGTAAAGGTTGGCCCACTAACCTTTAGGGCAACACAAGAGCCCTAATTTTAGTTTATAAAAGCATTACAAAAAGGCCTATTGCTCACAAATCAAATAGTTTCAAGGGAAGAGGCAAGTGGGAAGGTACTTTCCCAAGTGGAAAGTATCTTCCACAATGAAGATTTTCTAATTCATTTTCCTTTTCTATAGGTTTACCTAATTTATTTCTCTCTAACATTCTTTTTATTCTAGTTTTCTAACTATGTTTTCATTTGTTCTTCATTGCATGCACAGGTTTCAATAAATCTTCTACAATGATCTATTTGTTTTCTAACCCAATATATATGTTTTTTTTTTAAGTTTCCTTTTAACCTGCTAATATTCTAACTCTGGTTTTTTTTTTGAAATAAATAAATAAAATACACAGAAGTATGATTTTATGCACAACTATATATATTGTTGTCATATACACAAAAATTATATTTCATTACACAGAGGATAATATTATAAAATTACAGAGAATGTAAATACACACACACATATAATAACAACAAGATAGAATAGATCTAAGAGGCATTCTAATTTATAACATGGTTGAACATAAATTAAATAGGGGGTTTTAAATTATTTAAAGGTACAAAGAAAAATACAGTGCCAGGTGTGTAGGGCATAAAGCCCCGGCGCCGCGGCCAGGCCGAGCCGGCTCTGTGGGCAGGGACGAGGGCTCCCATCCTTGTTGCCCCTCCCCTTGGGCTCTACCTTAGGGCAGAGTCCACAGGGGGGGAACCCTAATACATCTTTTTTTATTTAACAAAAAAAAACTCACTTCAAACAATTTCAAACGTGAACTTCAATACAGTTTAATTTATTTATACTTTTAGTCAACAGTATTATATATATATATATATACGCTAAAACTTTTACCTCTGTGTTTTTCAACAAAAAATACAGTGGGCTAAAAATATAAAAACAGTGAGCTCATTAATTTAACAGGATTCTATTTTTTTTGTCTTTATCTTGCAACCAATAAATAAATAACATAGGCATAATATGTTTTCTAATAATATATGCAAACATATATTTAGATATCATTTAATCAAAGTTACTACATTCTCTTTTCTTTTCCATTGCAACAAGCCAATATATATTTTTATTTTCTCTTTCCAAGCAAATATTTCCATACATTTATTTTGACAAACATAATAGGGAGTGAGATTTTTTTTTCTTTTTTCTTTCACACTAACTTCATTATAACAAAATTTCACATAAATACAACTTTAATGCTATTTTTTTTTTTTTTTAAAGAACCAATATTATTACAAAAAATGTAAATACGACAAAATCCTTTAAGGGAGAGGATAACTCTCATTACAACCACAAACCTATTACAAGGACAAATAGGCCAAGGCAACATATGCCTTAACTTTTTCATTACACCCAAAATCCATTATTCTTTCCAAAACTCCAAGTATCCCTCCAAGAGCCACCAAACCTATCAAATCACAAAAGAAGTTTTCCAAGCCCATGGAGAGCTCACTTCCCAACCTTA
Source organism: Cunninghamia lanceolata (assembly GCA_027924645.1). Taxonomy (NCBI): domain Eukaryota; kingdom Viridiplantae; phylum Streptophyta; class Pinopsida; order Cupressales; family Cupressaceae; genus Cunninghamia; species Cunninghamia lanceolata. The sequence continues at coordinate 11,087,412 of BSBN01000579.1, read as the reverse complement.
GGCTTGCAGGCAAGCCATCCCCAAGCTAGGAGGCCATCCAAATAACCAGTTTCAAGCACAACAAGGGTTACAAACACACAAAAAACACACATAAAACACATGAACACTCTCCCATGGAAACTCACAAAACAAATCCATTCAACATGGATTTTAGGGGTGAGAGAGTGGACAACTCTCTACTCAAGGGGAAACCATAACAACACCACTCAATATATGCTCAAAACTCAGGCTTCTTGCCCTTAAAAACTTATCTTACTCAAAATATCACAAAGGCACTCTTGCCAAAACCAAAACTCCAAAACTTCATAATAAGGCCCATGGCCATCCAAAAGATGAGGGGTATCCCCAAGGAGGTTCACACCTCTCTCACCCATGACAAGGTGAGCTCTCTCACATGGGGAGCTCACCAAAACAACCCATAAAACCCATACAATATAAAAATAAAAACTCAAGAACATAATAACCATAACACATGCATAAATATAAGCAAAAGCAAGTAAAAGAAGGCCTTGAGAGCATACCTCTGAAGCTCCAAGTTTAGAAGGGGAATGGTGATGAGCTCCAAGAGCCTTTTTTCCAAAGATCCTTTCAAGTCTCTCCAAGTCTAGCTCTCCTTTCCAATCAATACTCAAAAATGCAAAAATAAAAGAACCCTTCCCTCTCCACAAAGAGAGAGATAAATAGGCTTTTCCAATAAGCCTTAATGAATGAGAAGGTGACACTTGTCACCTTCTCCATCCACACAACCCCACAAGAATGAAGAGGTGACACTTGTCATCTCCCCATTCAACTAAGCTACACACTCTCCCACAAATGCTCTCACACATGTGCGAGAGCATAGGGAGAAGGGTTCACACATGGGAGACCCCTCATGAATGAGGAGGTAACACTTGTCACCTTCTCATTCAACTATGCTACACACTCTCCCACATATGCTCTCACACATGTGTGAGAGCATAGGGAAGAGGTCTCACACAAGTGAAGGCTTGGAAGCTTCCAAAGCACTAAAGTCAAGGGTAACCTTACCCTAGGTGAGTGGGGTTAGTCAAGGTGGGATGGTAACTTGCCAACCACCTTACACATCTTCCAAATTCGTCACTTTACTCAATGGCCAAGTTAAGGTGACCATACAAGGTTTACACCAAGTTTAAACATGCTAAGAATGGCCCTAGACCCTAGGGGTATGACCCAGGGTCATTAATTAGCCATAATTAACACAAGGGGACTCATAATTCCACATAAAAAAAGGGCTCATAAATATTTAGCACCAAAATTGTGCAAACCAAAATAATACAACCTTACAACACATCAAGGTGATAAATCAAAAGGGTGAAACCTTACAAAAATATCATCAATTAAAAGACAATAGAATACATCATTTTCAATCACAAATAACCTTAGTCCATCTTAGGGACTAGGTTGGCTTAACATGGCTAAAACATAGGGTTATTTGTTTGACCTTCGATTTTCCCATGGGCCATGGAAAATACTTGCACACTTGCACAAACACGTTAATAGCACATGATATATATAGCCGAAGTGAAATGAATTACACACACAAGATCGCATAAGCACATATATTCTCAATTATAACCCATGCTAACATTTACATGATTCTCAATTCATTCGCATTTCACAAAATACAATTAGGTTCATTTTCACATAGCATTTAATTAATTTAATCATCTAACTAAACCATTTCAATTACATCAATAACACATTCAACATCATGGAATTTATAATATAATCACACATGCAAGATATAGCTCCATCGTACAATAAGTCATATATCACAAGATAAAACTGACAAATGTCCAAATAGGAGGGATCACTAGTCCTCAAATGACCACGTATCCCACATAATCCGAACAAGTCCCATGAATAAAACAAGAAGAGCAACATAAGTTAGCCTCGCACTACAACACTAAATAGTCCAGTTTCAAGCACAAATAGGTGATATTTCAATCCAACCCAACTAGGATGTGCATCGCTTATGCACCTACAAACAATCACCACTACCTTCTACAAAAGATCCACAACAACACTACACTGACTCAAGATAGGGCCACAACTCCATAGACCGAACCCTTAGCTAGGGTGAAGCAAAACAACATGGTCTAAAAGGGCAACTAATTGCAGTTGCACAAGGGTGGGCCTTACAAAGTGTTAGTTTGTAGTTACTTAATAATGTTAGTTTAATCATATGGTTTGTGTTGGGTAGTTAATAGTTGGTTCATATGCGAAAAGTGGTTGTAAAAGTTAAGTCAATGAATAATGTAATCAATATTGAAAAAACCCATACAATATATGTTTGTATGTTTCTTTTATATCGTTTTGCAAACATAAACTTAAATTATTTTCTCTTTATTTGATCTTGGATCCTACATTGGTATCATAGACTTAATAAAAATGTGTTGTGAAAAAAATGAAAGGAAGATAAAGACAGTTTGTTGGAGTTGTTGTCAACATTTCCATTTGTTATTGATCTCATCCATGTGGAGTTGAAAGGAGTTTTAGTGGAAAATGAAACTAATATAATCAGTCCAAGATTATTTTCATTCCCTAATGTGTATGATGTCAGTAGCTGTATTTTTTCAAAAAGAAAGATTCCATTGAAGATTTGATTCAAACGTAAAAGCTAACTATGTGTTGAAACCATTGAATGTTGTTGATGATTTTTTTTAATGTTGGAAGTTGATTTCTATTCATAGGCATTGAAATTGTTGTTGGCATTTAAAATCAATAGCATAAGGGAATGTCAAGAAAAATGTTGTGAGTTTTTTTAAATTATTATTGTTGTTAATAAGTATGACATAAACAATGGATAAATGTGGTTTTATTTTTTAAGTTAGATGGAGATGCATTTTTGGAAAATATATTCATTTTTATGCATATTGGACTTTGCTTGTGGTGTGAGGCAACTGCAAAATAGAGCAACTATGGTGGAACTATGTTGTTCATAAGGTAACTCAAGCACAATGCAAATGAGTTAGACCTCAATATAGCACATGGGACCGTAACCCTTGTAGAGACGACCTCCTAGTCACTCCTACTCTTGTGGCAACAGTCAGTGGAGCATCAGTGGCATTGAGGGGTTGTCATGCTCCCTCAGAAGCAAGACGTTGCATATCGCAGTTGGGTTGATTATGCCTATTTGCTGAGCATTTGTGTTGTTATTATGACGATTGTTTTCCTTGAGTTGTTGTTGAGCTTGTTGGATTTGTTGCAACTATGTGCTAATCGGTGTTGTCATTGATGTCAACATGCTTTTCTTGTCATTAGTGTCAACTGTGTCTTCTGATGAAGTTTTTGTTGTTTGATTAAGTTGTCTTACTAAAGGTGGTTTGGTTGTGTTGAAGTGCTAAAGATGTTAAGGATATGCTTCCGATATTGAGTTTCCAAGTGCTTTTGAGAAAATTTGATTAATACTGGAAAGAGTGTGTTGAAGAAGTCTTCTGACTTACAGAGTGTTGTTCGAGCTTTTGCTCCATATTTCTTATGTGTTGGTTATCTGAGTGTGTGGTTTGGATATGTTGTTTAGAAGTGTTTGAAGATGCTAAATCCAGAATTTGGTGCTCCGGATCGTTGTGTAGTGAAAGTTATGTTCACTAGTTTGAGAACAACATTTGACAGTGTTTCTGAGTTGTGCAGAGGTGTCTGGGTGATGCAAAGGGATCCTCTCCCTTAGAAATCTGCAACAAAACACTTCACAAGCCTCTGAAAGAAGGCTGAAAATAAAATAGAACAACAAATACAAGAAGAGAAATTTGCACCAACACTTTTATTGAATCTGAAAATTATTACAAAATCATGAAGCTATGAGCTTCTGAGAAGATTACAATCCACACTTGCAACAAATTTTTTTTATGTCTTTATCACTCTGGACTCACACCGGCAGCATTTGGCTATGCAAATATCTTCATCCCAAGCACCCCCCTTCACCAAATGAGAAAGCATCAATATGTAGAAATTGCCTGAGAAGAAACCACTATTGGTTTCTCAAAACAACCTCCACTAATCCACCAAAAAAAACCCATCACTTCCAACTTGTCATTTCTCCCTCAATTTTTAGGATTTTCTAAAATATGTTCTAGGTTTTGTGTGCCTCTTTTCCAGCTTTCTAGAACATTTTGAATTTCTCAATTTTGATTAGAAATGAGAAAATTATGCCCGATGGGTCTCATAATTATGACCCCCCATCTTAGAGTTACAAATTTTGGAATTAATAAAATAAAATTCTGGGAGTTAGGTCCACCAACCTGGCCATAAAGACCACTTACAAGATTCCTTACATGATGTCGGTTACAAAATAAGTCCTTGCTAAAATTAGGAGTTGGTGACCCACTTTATAATGGCATCTCACCCACCAAATCAACCCCACCAAAATACAAATTAATGCATATCTCCAAGTGGATGCCTGGGAAAGATTCTCCCACAAATGGTGGAAATTACTAATTATTGGAGTAATTTTCTCCAAAATTACAATTACAAAGTGGTCCATGAAAATATATTTGTTGCAAATAAAAATATAATTTTCTCAAAGCCCCAACATTATTGAAAAACCATACAACTGAAAATTAAAATATTTTTTTGGTGACACAAGATTGCCTATACACCTTGGATGCTCTTGCATCAAACACCCAGGGTAGAAAAGATTTTGTGAGTAGGACTCACAAAATGGAGTTGGATGATTGGGTCACCCTTGTAGGTTGTAGACAACCCGCAACAAACTCCATCACTGCATCAAGTTTGATAAAATACTTCTTCTTTCTCCTCTTCCAACATCTGCCTGGAACACTTCCCATACTCCTCCACCAAGTCTGCACTTCACTCTTATTTCCATCTGTGGAATCAAATCCACCATAATCTATCCCACTGCACCATTTACTACTTTCCTTCACCTCTAATCTCGTGGGTTTTAACCCACCACAATCCATCCAACACGCATTCATATTTCCCTCTATAACACCTGCAAACAAATCTGTACTAACCAACTCATGGAAATAAAATACTTCTATTTTCACTTCCTCTTCAAACTTTTCATTCATCTCCACAACATGCAAATCAACTTTACATTTATCATATTCAAGAAAATAAGGAATTACCTCAGTAATCTCTTCCTTCTCTACTGCTGTTACAACTTCTTCACCTCCATCTGCAATCAATGTAAGCCATTCTCTCTTGACCGCTGCAATCCACGATAGTAGATAATCTCCATCATCACCACTAACTGCAACTTCTTCTTCATCTCCTTTTACTGCAACATCCTCATCTATACTCATTATTCTCCTCTCTAATCTTCTTGTCCTCTAAAGGACATGCAACTATCTTATCTTGAACTACTACAACTTCTTCTCTTTCCCTTTCAATTGCAATACTTTCACCTTCGCCACTCACTAGCATCACTGTCTCCATGTCCTCCAAAGCTGCAAACTCATTGCCTTTTGTTGCAACCTCTGGAATTTCATCCTTCATGTCTTCCAATAGGCATCTCTCAGATTTCGGTTCATCGATTACTTCGCATTCATCCTCTTCCTCTTTCTTGATGTCACATGCATGACACTCTATTGCATTCTCTTTCCTTCATGTAATCAAAATATCATTAGAAGGATAAAAACTACCCTCAACTCTTCTCTTCTCTTGTTTACTCCTTTCAATCTCTTCGCTTAATTCATCTATTTGCTTCTTCAATTCTCTTATTTCTTCTTGCTCTCTTTCTCTAATTCTTTCTCTAATCTTCTCGAGTCTAGGAATCCTCAAGATCCATCCAATGACAAAAGTCTTTTTCTTCTTTCCCTTCTCCATTTTCCAAGCCCCTCAAAGCCTCAACACAAATCTTCAAATCCTCAAGTTGTACTTAAGTAAACTACTTCACATTCGACGATCTATTTACAACACTTCCAGGTGCAAACTGCCTCACATTCGGCGCTCTGCCTGCACACTCAGAAAAACCTCTTAATATTCAACTTCTTGGGTATAGACTGCCTCACACTCGGTGATTTGTCTATACACAAATCACACACACACCACCACAGGTCCTTTTACAAGTTGCCTCACGTTCGACGATCTACCCGTGGACTCAAGAACAACCTACTCTGATACCACTAATGCAATGGAATCCTCTCCCTTAAAAATCTGCAACAAAACACTTCACAAGCCTCCGAAAGAAGGCTAAAAATAAAATAGAACAACAAATACAAAAAGAGAAATTTGCACCAACACTTTTATTGAATCTGAAAATTATTACAAAATCATGAAGCTATGAGCTTTTGAGAAGATTACAATTCACACTTGCAACAAAAAAATTTTATGTCTTCATCACTCTGGACTCACACGGGTAGCATCTGGCTATGCAAATATCTTCATCCCAAGCACCCCCCTTCACCAAATGAGAAAGTATCAATATGTAGAAATTCCCTGAGAAGAAACCACTATTGGTTTCTCAAAATAACCTCCACTAATCCACCAAAAAAAAACCCATCACTTCCAACTTGTCATTTCTCCCTCAATTTTCAGGATTTTCTAAAATCGATTCTAGGTTTTGTGCACCTCTTTCCCAACTTTCCAAAACATTTTGAATTTCTCAATTTCAATCATAAATAAGAAAGTTATGCCCATTTTACCAAGATGGGTCTCATAATTACGACCCCCCATCTTAGAGTTACAAATTTTGGAATTAATAAAATAAAATTCTGGGAGTTAGGTCCACCAACCTGGCCATAAAGACCACTTACAAGATTCCTTACATGATGTCGGTTACAAAATAAGTGCTTTCTAAAATTACGAGTTGGTGACCCACTTTATGACGACATCTCACCCACCAAATCACAAATTAATGCATATCTCCAAGTGGATGCCTGGGAAAGATTCTCCCACAAATGGTGGAAATTACAAATTATTGGAGTAATTTTCTCCAAAATTACAATTACAAAGTGGCCCATAAAAATATATTTGTTGCAAATAAAAATATAATTTTCTCAAAGCCCCAACATTATTGAAAAACCATACAACTGAAAATTAAAATATTTTTTTGGTGACACAAGATTGCCTATACACCTTGGATGCTCTTGTTGGGAATTAAGGTGTCTCAACCTTGGTAATTCCTTGTATTATTTTCATTGTATTTATTTATTCATTGCCTATGATGTAAATTAATTGTAAATTTCTTCTTGTCATCTTGTGGGATGTGGCACGGTGATGTGTCATCTTACATAGAAGATGACAACTAGTAATTTTGTCCTCACATGAGGAGATAGGCGTCCCACTTAGTGGTAGGAATATTTTGCCATGTATCGGCATCTTGGATGTTGTGTAAGGGAATATTGACCGAAATGGTCATGACAGATTCCTATGACAATTTTATGACATGTAAGAGTCAGAAATAGGAGATTCTGTGACAAGTACAGACAAGTGTCGAAGAGCATCTTTGGGGAAGGCATCGTTGGGCGCCCCAAGGTGGGTTATAACATGTTGTAAGAGAATATGCTATTTATAGCATGTGTATGACAGATTCTTTTACAGTTGTAAGTCATTATGCTATGACAGATTCTATGACGGTCGTAAGAGTCGTAGAAGCATCTGTCATTACCCATTTTGGGAATAGGTAACTTCTTTGGGATGGGGTGACCTAACAAGTGTCAGGAACATTCTACAAGGTCAGACAAGTGTCCATAGGCGTGGGTTTTGGGCCATGAGGCCATGTTGGACGCCCATTCCAAGATAGAGCCAAAACTGCCTTGTAAACTCTATATAAACTGGTGCTTTGAGGAGGTGATGTATTACAAGTTTTACAAGTATTGTTATGCTGCCGGATCATCTCCAGATATGAGTGTCAAAGACTCCTGCAAGAGCATTGGCTCTGATTTGTATTGTAATCTCTTTGTTTACGTAATACAGTTGAGCAGTGTTTTGGAGTGTGGGGTTTTTCACCCGTAAAGGTTTTCCCCACGTATATCTTGTGTCTCTCTTCTTCTGTCATTATTTCTTCCTTATGTGTTTGCTACAATATCTCATGTTAATGGTTTAATGTTGCTGTAATAGTTAGGATAAATTTGAATTTGCACTCTCCTCCCCTCATTAGATTAGTGTAGGAAGTGATTTCTGCACACCTAGCTTTCTTTCAGTTGGTATCAGAGCCTGGCCAGTTTTTGGTTCTAGCTGCTGGGTAGGGGTTTTTTGAGCTAATCTTAGGTTGAGTGGGAGTCTTGTGCAGAGTATTTTGTATCTTGTTGCAGCAAGGAGATGAAAACCACATCCGGAAGGTTAGAGGTTGAGAAATTCAATGGCACTAATTTCGAGTTGTGGAAACTCACGATGGAGGACCTACTTGTTGATCGTGACCTATGAGAAACCATATCCGGTGTGAAACCTACAGCAATGTCACAAGCTGATTGGGACCTCAAAGATCAGAAGGTTAAGGGTCTCATAAGACTCTGTTTAGCTGACTCTGTTCTGTTGAACATTCTTGAGGAGAAGACAACGAAGGATCTTTGGAAGAAGTTGGGTGATGTTTATCAGGGCAAGTCCTTGGTAAACAAACTCTTCCTGAAAAAGAAGTTGTTCGCTTTGAAGATGGAAGACGGAGGATCTGTTGCGGACCACATGAATGCTTTCAACATGATCGTTGCACAGTTGACATCTGTGGGTGTGAAAATGGAGGATCATTGCATGACCCTGCTTTGTTCTTTGCCAGATTCGTGGGATCACCTTGTCATGGCTATCGGAAGCACCACTACCACCTTCAAGATGGAAGATGTGGTGTCCTCATTGTTACCTGAAGAAATGCGGAGGAAGACATCCAAATCAGCGAAAGAGGCTCTTGCGGTTCGTGGAAGACCCAAGGAGAAAGGGAAGAAGAAAGACAAGAAAGCTGAGAAGGGTAGATCCAAATCCCGTGGGAGATCCAAATCTCCTAGAAAGTCCAAGGCTCTATGTTGGAACTGTGGCAAGTCTGGGCATTTCCGAAAGGAATGCAAAGAGGAGAAGAAAAAGAAGAAAGCTCCTGATTCAGATTCCGACATAGATGATGGTGATGCCTTCATCGCATCCCTGGCCACCTAATGATGTGTGGTTGATTGATTCTGGTGCATCACTCCACATGACCTCGCATTGAGACTGGTTTACCAAGTATGAAGAGTTAGATGGTGGAAAGGTGTACCTTGGTGATGACTCTCATCTGAAGATTGTTGGCCGTGGAAGAGTCTCAATCTGATTCCCTGATGGACAAGTGAAGGGGATCACTGGAGTTATGCACATTCCAGGCTTTGCACGAAACCTGCTTTCTATAAGTATGTTGAATGATGCAGGTGTGCAGGTTGTCTTTTCGAAGGATGGATGCAAGATGACAAGAGGATCTCTGGGGCTTGCGAAGGGTACTCGGAGGGGTACTCTGTTTCAGCTGGAGGCATGCACTTCATAGTGCAATAGTTCTTCTGACTCAAGGAAACGAGCTATTGTCACTTCATCCCCACCATCTAAACATGCAGTGAAGAAATCTGTTGTAACTGGTTTCAATGGTAGTGCACCTGCCATGGAAGCCAAGCTTCCTGCTTAAAAGACTATGTTATGGCATTTGAGATATGGCCACATTGGTGAGAAGGGTCTGCATACCCTGAAAAATAAAAACCTCATTGAGGGGTTGAATGATTGTAATCTCAAGTTCGACTTTTGCGAACATTGCATTTATGGAAACCAAAACCGTGTTCAGTTTTACTCTAGTTCTCACAAGTCTTCTGGTGTATTGGATCTAATTCATTCTAATGTGTTTGGTCCTGTGAATGTTCCTTCGATTTCAAAATCTGTATATTTTGTATTTTTCATAGATGATTATAGTAGGACATGGGTTTATTTTATCAGAAGCAAGACTGAAGTCTTTAGTTGATTTAAAGAGTTTAAAGCCTTTGCTAAAAATCAAACTTGTAAAAGGATTAAGTGTTTGAGAACTGACAACGGTGGTGAGTTTTGTTTGGCAGAATTCGATAAGTTCTGCAAAGAGCAAGGGATTGAAAGGCATAAGACAACTCCATACACCCCGTAGCAAAATGGAGTTGCAGAGAGGATGAACAAGACATTGATGGAGAAGGCTAGGAGTATGCTTAGTGGAGCAAGCCTCGAACAAAGGTTTTGGGCGGACGCTGTTGCCACTGCTTGCTATCTAGGAAACATATCTCCTACATTAGCTCTTGTTGGCAAAACACCTATGGAGGTGTGGTCTAGTAAGAAGCCTTCAGTAAGGCATCTTTGTGTTTTTGGTTGAGGCATATGCACATGTGCCTAGGGAGAAACGGTCTAAGTTAGAGAACAAAGCTGTTAAATGTATTTTCATTGGCTATGGTGTCGGTGTGAAAAGATACAAGCTTTGGGATCCCGTGACTGAAGAAGTGTTGTATAACAGAAGTGTTATCTTCAGAGAGCTAACATCTTCTTCCATTGTTCTACAGCCAGAACAGTCAGAAAAAAAAAGAAGACGCGATTCAGTTTCCTTCTACAGACAGACCCTGTGAGGCCTAATGATGAGGAGAGCTCTAGCAGCTCTGGAAGCGAAGAAGAAGAAGAAGCAGAACCTCAACCTCAGCCATTGAGGAGGTCTACACGAACAAGAAAGCGACCTGATAGGTTTGGTTATTCATTACTTGATTCTAGTTGTGCTTTTGCTTTACTTTCTAACACTGACGAGCCTAGAACTGTGAAAGAGGCTATGGGCATGAAAGATGCAGGTTCCTGGAAGGATGCCATGGAAGATGAGATGGCTTCTTTGGAAAATAACAAAACATGGGACTTGGTGCCTTTGCCTGATGGATGGAAACCTGTTGGTTGCAAATGGATGTTCAAGAAGAAATTCGGTGCAGATGGCAGTGTTGAAAAGTACAAGGCTAGATTGGTTGCGAAGGGGTACTCACAAGTGGAGGGAATTGATTATGGTGAAATTTTCTCTCCCGTTGCAAAGCTGACATCCATTAGATTTTTGTTATCTCTTGCAGCTGCTTATGATTTAGAGGTAGAACAGATGAATGTTAAGACAGCTTTCCTTCATGGTGATTTGGAGAAAGAAATCTACATGTCACAGCCAGAGCATTACATAGAGAAAGGTAAAGAAAATTTGGTTTGCAAGCTTAAGAAGTCTTTGTATGGTTTGAAGCAGTCTCCTAGGATATGGTACTTGAAGTTTGATGCCTTTGTGTTGTCAATTGGTTATCTGAGATCAAAATCGGATCATTGTGTGTATTACAAGTTTGACAGTGATCGCATTCTCATTATTGCATTGTATGTTGATGATATGTTGTTGATTGGGAATGGTAAGAATATGATTTCTGATTTGAAGTCTCAGTTGTCAGCATAGTTTGAGATGAAAAATCTCAGGGCAGCCAGGTACATTCTGGGAATGGAGATCATAAGAGACAGAGCAAATAGAAAACTTTGGTTAAGCCAGAGTAAGTATGTCAAGACCGTGTTGGACAGGTTCAGCATGGCAGATTGTAGACCAGTGAGTGTTCCCGTTTCATTGGGAACAAAGTTATCTGTTAGTGATTGTCCAAAATCTCCTAGTGAGGTGGAGGACAGGAGCAGAGTACCTTATGCTAGTGTTGTTGGCAGTTTGATGCATGCTATGGTCTGCACAAGACCAGACATTGCCCAAGTAGTGGGAGTCCTTAGTCGGTTTATGGCTAATCCTGGACGGGTACATTGGGATGCAGTTAAGAGAGTATTCTGATATTTGAGGGGTACTTCCGAATATTCCATATGTATCACGGTAATGCTATAGGACCTCTGCATTCAGTTTGTATTCGTGGATTTGTGGATTATGATTGGGCAGGTGACATTGATAGCAAGAGATCCACCAGTGCATATGTGTTCACAATGTTTGGTTGTGCAATTAGTTGGATGAGTAAGCGACAACTTGTGGTTGTTTTGTCCGCTACAGAGGCTGACTATATGGCTACAACTCATGCTTGTAAGGAAGCCATTTGGCTTAAGAGATTGTGTTCAGATATTGGTGTCAATGCAGGTCAAATTACGATCAATTGCGACAGTCAGAGTGCAATTTGCCTTGTGAAGAATCCAACTTTCCATGCCAGAACAAAACATATTGATGTACAGTTTCACTTTGTGCGAGACATGGTAGAGGATGGGAAGGTAAATTTGGAGAAGGTAGATACTTTGAAGAATGTTGCAGATGCATTGACGAAGTTAGTGGGCACAAAGAAGTTCAGATGGTGTTCGGAGTCTATGGGCCTCTCGACCTATAGCAGTTAAATCCTGTTAATTCTATTGGCTCTTACAAGGTGTTCGACAAGTGGGAGAATGTTGGGAATTAAGGTGTCTCAACCTTGGTAATTCCTTGTATTATTTTCATTGTATTTATTTATTCATTCATTGCCTATGATGTAAATTAATTGTAAATTTCATATTGTCATCTTGTGGGATGTAGCACAGTGATGTGTCATCCTACATGGAAGATGACAACTTGTAATTTTGTCCTCACATGAGGAGATAGGTGTCCCACTTAGTGGTAGGAATATTTCGCCATGTGTCGGCATCTTGGATGTTGTGTAAGGGAATATTGACTGAAACGGTCATGACAGATTCCTATGATAGTTTTATGACATGTAAGAGTCAGAAATAGGAGATTCTATGACAGGTACAGACAAGTATCAAAGAGCATCTTTAGGGAAGGTATCTTTGGGCGCCCCAAGGTCGGTTGACATGTAAGAGAATATGCTATTATAGCATGTGTATGACAGATTCTCTTACAGCTGTAAGACATTATGCTATGACAGATTCTATGATGGTCATAAGAGTTGTAGAAACATCTGGCATTACCCATTTTGGGAATAGGTGACCTCTTTGGGATGGGGTGACCTGACAAGTGTCAGGAACATTCTACAAGGTCAGACAAGTGTCCATAGGAGTGGGTTTTGGGCCATGAGGCCATGTTGGACGCCTATTCCAAAATAGAGCCAAAACTGCCTTGTCAACTCTATATAAATTGGTGCTTTGAGGAGGTGATGTATTACAAGTTTTACAGGTACTGTTATGCTCCCAGATCATCCCCAGATACAAGTGTCGAAGACTCCTGCAAGAGCATTGGCTTTGATTTGTATTGTAATCTCTTTGTTTACGTAATATAGTTGAGCAGTGTTTTGGAGTGTGAGGTTTTTCACCCGTAAGGGTTTTCCCCACATATATCTTGTGTCTCTCTTCTTCTGTCATTCTTTCTTCCTTATGTGTTTGCTGCAATATCTCATGTTAATGGTTTAATGTTGCTGTACTAGTTAGGACAAATTTGAATTTGCACTCTCCTCCCCTCATTAGATTAGTGTAGGAAGCAATTTGCGCACACCTAGCTTCCTTTCAGCTTCTGCATCACTGAAAGAAAGTATTTTGCCTTGTATTCCTCTGCAGAAAGGTTTCAGGTGTTGCGGTTCTGGATGTGTTCATAAGGATCTTACCTATCTTCCCTCCAAAAGGTTTGTGATTTGGTGCTCCAGAAAGCAATTTATTGTGTGGCAGAGTTCGACAGTGTTGTGTTCAGGTGAAAGTTGTTGTGGCTGAATTTGTTGGTATCCAGGTGTCTTCAAGATGTTTGTGGATGTTTCCAGATTGTGTTAAAGCCCTGTGTATGGTCCGCAAGTTATGGTTGTGATCGTGGAAGCATGTGATCAAGAATTCCTTATGTTTGCATTGTTTGGCCAACCTTGAATGTTTGCGTTGATTGAGGAGTTGATTTGGTAATTATGTGAGTGTTATGTAGTGTGCCTGGATAGATTTGGGTCCGAGTTAAGGCATAGAGTGGTTTGCCTTCATTCCCTTGTGTCATGGAATGTTTAGGTCCAGACATAATTCAAACATTGTGTGTTTGCCGACCTTGGAGATTGTTTCAAGGGTAATGATGTTATAAATAAGTGTCAAGGATTCGTGGATGCGTGTATGCGAGGGGGAATGATGTGAATGATGTGAAATTGATCAAGGCAGTAAGAGTTTTCATGTGTTAGGCTACTAGATGTAGTGAGCAGAAGGTGTCTACAATTTTCAGTGATGTTGCAAAGGTGTTGTTTGTGTTGAGGTGTATATTGAGCTTCATTGGAACTGAACTTCATGCATAGGAGTGATGCAATTATATCAGTTCAAATATTAGCAGTGAGCCACCCTTCTCTTCTTTCCTTCTTTCTCAATGGGCAATGAGTCCACTTGGACAATGAGTCCACCTGCAGTGAGCATTCTTCCTTTTGGGTAGTGAGCCTCTTGTAATTTGGTATTGCTAATACTTTATATTGTGAGCTAATCCTCACTGTGGTTTTTCCCTTTTAGGGTTTTCCACGTAAAAATCTGGTGTTCTCTTGTGCATGGTGTTGATGTGTTTAAGTTTCTGTTATTTGTTTTTTATGTTTAATCTTCATAACAGATTAAGGGTTTAAGTGAGTTGATGTGGATGTGATTATGTTCATGAGGGTTTAAAATTTTTGATACAACTAATTCACCCCCCCCCCCCTCAATTGTCTTGTGCCTGCAACAAGATTAGTGTTGTTGTGGTTATCATTATATGATCTGGAAGGTCACTTGCTCTAATTTCGTTTAACTCGTTTCTCGATGGAGACAAAAGACATCTAGTTTTCTTTGCTCGAGCTCTAGAAACTCTTCAAGAAGTCTAAGTTCTCAATTTTGAAGTTCCTCTAGTTGTCTTTGTTCGTTGTTGTGTTAGATTTGTTTTAAGACTTGTTCTTGTTCTTGAATGATCTCTTCAGTTGGGTTTTCTTGTTCAGGAAGGTTCGCTCTGATTTCCTCCAAGATTAGTTTTATCCAATCTTCCCTCACACTAGGGCACATCAGGTGCTTAGTGGAGAAGATTGAATGTTTTGAATGTTTGAAGTTTACGTTGATGTTTTGAATTTTTGTGCCTTGGGATGAACCAAGGGCTTGTTTTGAAATGTTTAAAGTTGTATGCCTCATGGTGAAACTGAGGGCTTGAAAGTTGTGTTTTCAATTTTTATAAGATGAAGTTTCTAAATGTAGCTAAAGCTAAATGAATGCATGTACTTTTAGTTCCTTTTCCAATTTTTTTGAGTGATCTAATTACTATAAAGGGAAATACGTACGCAAGCTACATAACTTTTCCTAAATGTAGATTTCTATGTTTTTGTATTTTTGAGGGTTTAATTTTGCAATGATTTAATCTAAGAAAGTAAACTTGCAATTCATCTAATGAATGCAATGAAATTTTAATCTAGAACTAGAAAAAGCAATTAAAAATCAAGAGAAAACGAAACAATGGTTTACTTCCTCAAGAGCATTGGTGTTTGCTAATTATTAATTCTAATCTAAAAGGTGATAAAAGAACTTATAGTGGTGGCGGTGTCAGGCATATGTCCTTAGGGGTCTAGCTATGCAGTAACCTTGTCTGCATTAATCAGGGCCTCCGCTTGATGATAGGCAAAGGGTGAGGGATTTGAGGAGATTCACAAAATAGAAAGGAATCACAAAGACTTGTAAGGTATAAAAGCAAAAGGTTCGAAGACCTATTGGAGAAGCTTGGAAGTTTCTATCCTAAACTAAGCTTTGAAGAAACATCTAAGCTATGCATATTTAAAACTAAAACTTGAAAGCAAAAGGTTCAAGGCCTATGAAGAATCTTGCATATGAGAGTGATTTCGAGATTGTGTGTATATCTTCAACAATAAAGAGGTGAGGGGTATTTATAAGTAGAAATGAGAGGTAAGGGATAAAGAGATAAGATCAAAAGAATTAGTTAACTGAAGAATAAATGGAAACTTTTCCAAGAATAAGTGAAGAGATAAGAAGAAAACTAAAGAAAACAAGAGTGAACTCAAAAATAAAATGGAAACAATTTAGAAAAGATAAGATTTGATCATGAGTTTACAAAGAAAAGAAAGTGAGAAAATGATGAGATGGCACAAAAAAGTGAGCTAAAATAGGCTAAAAATCAAGAAGAAAATCTAAAACAAAGAATTATTTCACACATTGAAAATGGTAGGGTCACCCCTTTCAGAAGCAAGGTCACCTATTTTACTGGGGATGGTTGCCTGGGTGACCCATAGGGTCTAAGGGGTGACCCTACCGAAGAGGTTCAAGAGGGTCAGCTAGGCAAACACCAAGCTAGGAAAGTTAGCTCAAAGATTAAACAATGACAAAAAGACAAAAGGTTGACTCATTAAGACATGAAATTGCTGGCAGAAGTATAATCACGCCATCGAGGGTCATGAGTTGGGACTGCCACATCATCATCAAATTGTCATGTAGACTTGATGCAATTTTAGTACTTACATATTTGCCCCCGTGGGGATAGTAGTCTACTTGAAAGGTAGGTACCATTCTTGAAGCATGGCCTTACCTGTTGTCGTTGTCCCATATTTGGACCTGCAAAAACAAAAGTGATTTAAGTGTGAGTCCAACATATGATTAGTTAAAACAATTACTTGAAAAGACAAGAGGATGTACCTTTGATGTGAGAGTTTAAGTTTACCTCTGTCATCTTATCTTATCGCAAAGACCTGCAATCATAATGAGAGGCACACACAAAACGAGGACAAAGCAAATTCATAAAAAAAACTAAGTTATTCAAAAACACTCCCAAATGCAAACTAAGCTAAGAGAAGAGAGGAGAACAAAGGGGAGAAAATGAAAGAAATAGATGAAATGGAGGTAAAACTTAGTGTGAGAGAAGTTGACAAAAAGCTTGCGACAAGGAGATCGACATTATGGATGCAACTCAGCTTCTCATGGACCCTCAGGTATGAGAAACAAGAACTCCTCTCTAAACCTTAGGTTTTATTTTGTTGATTTCTCTAAGAAATGTCCATTAAATTTAAAACTATTTGCTGCATTCAACTAGGTTTTAGGTTTCTATTATTTTCATTCTTTCGATTTTCTATTTTCTGCTTGATTTCTAGGTTTTTGTGCAAATTAGGGTTCACTTAGGCGTTGCCTAAGGTCACCCCCTTTTCCAAGGTAGGTCACTTGGGCAACCCTACTAGCTCATCTTAGGTCACCAGCGAGATTGATAAGGTCACCTGAGAGACCTTGGCAAAACTTTTGACAGCAAGATTAGAGGCAAAAGTTAATATTTTTTACATCTGGGGATGATTGTTTCTTTGATTTGAACTAGCTTCTCATTTATTGCATGTTTTTAAGACTTTATTCAATTTTTAGGGGTTTTTAAAAGTTTTACAAATTTTAGGGTTTTTCTAAGTTTTACGAAGGTCTGACTCGATGTTTCTTTCTTGCAGGACACCTACATCCATTGGAACACTACACGAGAGAAAGCTTGGTACTTGAAGGCTCTAGAGGACCTATTTGATGCTGACTAAGGCACTCTTGAGAGGACATGACTTGTCACGGTTGCAAAGATTTCAATTGCCCATCCTTCCTCACATATCTACTGTGAGATTCTCACTTATTACCTGATGTAGATTGAAACACTTTCTGATTTCCATTGGTTTCAAAAGAGTATACCATCACTCTATGATTTCTACCACATCCTTGGGGTTCCTATCAAAGGGGAACCACTTATACTACTTGAGAAGGAAACAAAGTGAGATAGATGTGCTTAGGTTGCGACGATGGGAGTGACCCATCTTGGAGATCATCTCAGATTACAACTCACCTTTGTTCCTGGACTTGACATTTTTCCCTTGCAAAAGGTCTTGATAGGTTTGATTGCTTCTTTCTTGTTGGGAGGCAAGAAGGCTCCTATGCTTTGGTAGTGTTGGGCACCAATCATTTAGCATCTAGAGCGAGGCATAGTTTTTGCATGGGGCATTAACATACTGGCCTTCTTCTACCAAGATTTGTACTGGATTGCATGATGAGGGGCCTTAGCATTTAACCACCCTTCACTTATCATGTCATGGATCTTTGAGCATATTATTCCATTTTCGTGCAAGATGCCTCCTTTAGATCTAACATTACCAAGAGCTACATGCAATGGGGCAAACTTGGTCATTTTGATGCGACAACACGAGCAATGGACACTTTGATATACAAAGACTTTATTGTAGATCCCTATGGAGAGATGGAGGGATTATGGCCAGGCGACAAATTTGTTTGATCCTATTGTCAAGGTGTTATTCACCTAACAGATAGGAATGGCATGACAAAGACACACCCTAGAGCACAAGTGCCTCAACAATTCGATAGAGAGATTCAAGTCGACTTGCCCCTAGTGCTCCCTTGTTACAAATTCACTTAGGAGATGACCACTACACAACATTGGACACTTCAGTGGGTCACACTTACTCCAGGGGTTTTGATTACGCAACCACTTTAGAGACAATGATGAGCTAAACAAGCTAAGGGACCTATTGTTGTAGAAGATGAGCTTGAGGATGGGTCTAACGAGGACTGTGTTCCTAGGGAGGAGATAGATGTGTTAGCATCAAAGGACTTAGCTCACAAGGATGAGGCAGCGATAGTGAATGCTGCTGCTAGACATCAAGTTATTCCTTTTGTAGAGTTGACAAAGGAGGAGATGAGGATTAGAGATCCCTCATGGCAACCTAGTGATCCTCGTGAGTGCTAACTAATCTACTACTACTTTCTTGCATTTCCTCTTTAAAAAATTATTTTGTTCTAACGTTGACTAACACTCTCTTTCTCTTTCTCTTCTTTGCAGGCACTATTGGTGATTGGAGGAACTTCATCAAGGATGCTTCGTTGGATGTGTTGGTTCTTACCAACAGATGTATTTGGGAGGCTCTTTTGATCGATGTTAAGTAGCCTACCCTTGCAAGTTGACACACTAATGTTCTTGCTCTGAATTATCATGTTGGCCAAGACTTAGTTTCTTAGCAGACTAGGATTGCTACATTGGAGACTGAGAATGCCTTGCTTCAACATATGTCCAACCTCAGCGTCTAGAGATGGTCTTCCACATCACATATCCATAAAGCAAGACCATCACTCTCATAGATGCATAGTCATGTTCCTTCTCCAGGTCGCACTCATAGGACACCTAGACCTTCGGGTGCCATAAATAGCAGGAGGAGACATCGGAGCAGGAGCCTTGAAGGTTCTGTTAGTTAGAGATGTCCTTGAGAGACTTCTTTATTGCATAGTTTTTACAGCTTCCCCTTGCATGGAGAGATTAGCATGCTTGTGTGTACACTTGTTACTCCTTTTTGGGCTCCCTTGATGGAGAAAATTATACTCAAACACTCTTTAGCACTTTATGATCATCAAACTTCGACTATGTTTGATCTATATGTTCTCTCAATCCATATCTTCTACTTTACTTTCCCTCTTGGTGCACGGTTGGATAGAGTTTTTATTTTTCTTATGTTGATGCAGATGCTTATGTTTATGCACACCTATGATGATCACATATGAAATGATAATGATGTTTTTGTTATCTTTTCTGTTTATGATGTATACAGTGTATATAGATGCATTTGATTCACACATGGAAATACAAAGTACTATGCTTTCTTGATGCTAATGATAGATTCCATGACATAATGACATGTTTCATTGCTTTGTATTTTGAAATGTATGCAAATGGAACAAACACTGTGATTGCTCTTTAGTGGGATTTTTGAGCTAGGGGATTGCAAGTTGATTTAGCATATAGTGACCTACTAAACTGTTCAAGATAGAATAAAGGAATCAAGTTGAAATGGGCAGAAGATGGAACAACTTTAAAACTTGGCTTTGTAGAAGGCTAAACATTGATCCATATCTAGACAAAACACTTTGACCTATTTGCAACTTAGACAAGTAACAAATTTTATTAGTACCTTCTAGACTTAGATCAAAAGATGGTCGACAAGTTAGACCTGGTGTAAAGGAAAGGCTCCAAAGCAAGGATGACCCTCAAAGACAGCTAGACTCATAGCTTTGCCTAACTAGTGCGTGTGTGTGCTTTGTACCTCTTTTTTATTATTTTCTTCGATGGATGCCACCCTCGTAGCTTTGAGCTTAGATTTATCTCCACCCAAGAGTACGGACATCAGCAATCCTCTCTTTTCTTTTTCTTTTTTTGTAGTATTTTTTTCTCTTTTTTTACCTTTTTTTTGGTAATTTTTATGATTTTTGACTCTTTTCTATTTTATTTTTTTTACTTTTTTTATTACTTTGTGGAGTTTTGATCCACCTGATGTCTTTGGCCAGGTGAATAAGGGGTTGGGCGCCACCAAAAGCATAACTAACTCCTAAGACTTCCCTCTTGCTAAGGAGGATTAGGAAAGGTCAACTTGTGAGCTTCCATTGGTATTGTAGGTTTGAATACTTGCTTTGTTTAGACTCGACAACATGATTGTTAAGACTAGGATCGATATCAAGCTAAAAGCTTGACTTTGTTTGAAATTGTTGAGACTGTAAAGGAGAAATGGATAATATTGTCTTTGGGAATCTCTAAGGTTTATACTAGACAACCTTTAGACTCCTTACTAAGACAAAAATTGAACAAGAGCATGTCATGAACAAATGCATAGTGAACAAAATGAAAATGCAAGTTTTTTATTTTTCATGTTTTGTAGTTTTTATGAGGTTTTTGCACTTTTTTTTTTTGGATTTTAAGCTTTATGATTTTTATGACTTTTTAGATATAATAGTTCTTCAAGTGAAAGGTGTTAACCATTTCATTGAAGTCTTGTCCTTCCATTGTGCTTAGGAGGTAAGTGTTGTTTCCAACATCTTCCTTGATTACATAGGGACTTTTCCAGTCCTCGTGAAATTCCTTTTATTTATACGTCTTTTGTTTTTAGTGCTACCCTTTTTTAGCACCAATTCTTTGATTCTAAATAGTCTAGTTTGTTCTTGTTGGTTTATAGGGATAGTTATGGTTGCTTGTGAGAGTTGAGATGTTATGAGGTGAGATAGGCATTGATATGCTTGTTTATGGGATGGAGTCCAGTGTAGGGTTCCATCATTTGATAACAACTTAGTAACAAGGTCAAATTCATCTTGCATATAAACCCCGACCTTAGCTCTTTCTTAAAGAGTCTACAAAAATTGAAATAATTTGAAGGGAGTTTGGGGCTCCATGTGTTCTTCTGAAGGAACAAAACTTAAACTTGTTTGTCCATTAGGCTTCGGTCTTAGATCCATAGAATATCCTATGTATGTTTCTGGTAACTCAAGAATGGTTGGGTGTTCTTCCCCAATGATTATTTGCAATTTCTTTTCCTTCCTAAACCTTCCTTCACTCACCCCGTCTTCATGGAGTAATCTTACGACCATTTTGATTTGGACTTGAGGTGGTTCCCAAGTATTATTCGATTGCATAGAGGTAGTAGGTGAAAGTTGGTTTTGATCATCAAGGGCTTTAAAATCTCTAGATGAGACTTCCAAATCATTTGTGGATTCATTGTCAATGAAATTGGCATAGAGATGATCATCGAAGTCCATCTATGTCGACGGTGTCAGGGGAGTGTATGATACACTAGGGTTGTGAGCGGCATGTAAGAATCACCTGGTACTAGCAGATTGTAAGATTCACTCTTGACATAGTCTCGCTAGGTGGCATTAAAGGAGTGTATCCTTTTGACATGTCTTCGTCTGCATCAACAAATATGTTAGGGGTAGATCCCTATTAGGTCGATTGTCTTTAATTTGATTAAAGGAGGAGCTTCACTTAGTTGATTTGGTTGAACTTCTCTTTGCTCCTTTTCTTCTTTTGTCACATTGATGGTAAAAATGTCCAAGAGGAATTGCAAGGCACTATCTTGCTCAAGTAGTTCCATGATTTTTGTCGTCGTTTCTTTTGAGACTATCAATTTTTGTTGTGACGATTCTCCTTTTTCGATTGTTTTGATTCCTACATTCATTCTTGTTTTGATTTGTTCATATTTCTTTTTCAACTGTAGGACTTGTGGAGTTGGCTTTGGTATCACAAATTTGTTGGTAGATAGTTCTAGTCAATTGGGATACCAATTTTCTTTTGTCACATCAGTCTTTTAACATGCTAAATGGCATGGGTCTCCCTTCACAACATAGACTCTCCCAAGATGTAAAAAGTGAATTTCTTGGAATAGGGTAGAAGGAATTGCCTTCATCCTATGAATCCACGACCTTCTTAGAACCAAATTGTAGCTTGTGCCTCTATCAATAACATAGAACACAGTTGGGATCGTCTTTGGTTTGAGAGAGACTAGAAAAATTATTTTCTTGATCGTGGTCCCTTTAAGTTGTTGTATCCTTGCAAAGTGTCATAGCAAGGTGTAATGTTTGTGTGTTTGTATCTCATCCTTTTGAAAAGAAAAAATGGAACAATGTTGACAATTGCTCCATCATCAATCAAGGTTCTCTTTATGCATACGTTGTAAATCCATACTTGTAAATACAAGGTTGGATCCCCCTTTTTAGTTAATTTGACCTTAGTTGGAATTTGCTTAAGGTCAAATAAGAATCTGGGGTCTTGTAGCTCGACATTCGGAGGGTCCAGGTCCGAGTCTACTTAGTTTATTTGCTCATTAGGAGGTAGAGCGATTTTGTCAAGATGTTTCAAGGCGATAGCTTCCAAAAGAGATGTGCAATGTGAAGGCAAGTTTCTAAGATCTATAAAAGAGATCTTTGCATAGGTTTTCTTGAAATCTTCAATGAGGTCATATGGTTCAATTGGTGGTGGGGTGGGATCCACTATTGATATGGTATTTCCATGATAGTCAGCTTCTTGGACCATATAAGGTTTTGTTTCTATTTCTTCATGGATAATTTCTACCACACCTAACATTTTTGTCTCTCCTTTATGACCTAATTGAGCAGATGTTGTTGGTTCACCCATATTTGATGTGTTGGTATACATTGAACTTGAAATGTTTTGGGCATTTGACTCATTGTTTTGATGTGCAAGAAAGGGGTCTTGGAAAATTTTCATATTTACATTTTGTGGAGCAATAGGTGTTTGTCGCAGATTTTTTTTTTCTAGGAATCACTTGTTGCAGTTTGAGGAACATTTCTATGAATAGATGTTGTTCCTCAAGGAATCTTTCAATAAACCTATTATATTCTCGACAAGATTTGGTGTGATGTCCCCTTACCTTGTGAAATGAACATAATTAGTTTAGGTCAAATGGTCAATGATAAGGTTCATATTTATTGTCATTTTGACAAGAACTCCTTGTTGTTGATTATTCCTTTGAGGATAATTATTGTTCCTAGGATAATCTACAATGTTGACATTCTGAGGGTAATAGTCTCTTCCACTATATTCATCTTTGTTTTCCCTATTTTTTGTGGGAGGTTGGTTGATAACTTCGCCAATAGTTGCATTTCAATTATTCTTCAAGATTTTAATAGTGGGTGGGTTGTTTCCACTATTGTTGTTCTGAACTACCAGCCTTTTGTTTGATATGTAGGTTCTTTGCCTACTGTCTATAGCTACTTGGTCAATTCTCAAGGCACTTTCTAGGGCTTCCTCATATGATTTATAAGGCAATTTTTGTACTTCCTTGTATCCCTAGTAAGGGCATGCAAAAAGAGGTCACAGTTCCTTGTGGTCCATATTTGGTGCACTTGTCAAAGAATAAAGGACTTGCCTCCATCTTGTCATAAATTGTGTTGTTGACTCATTGGTTTCTTATTTCATGCTAAAAAATTCCCTAATTCTGGTTTTCACGAGTTTGTTCATGTCAAATATTGCCAAGAATTCACCAATGGGCTAGTTGAAGGAACATATGGATGCCTCTAGGAGGCGATAGTACCAATCCATGGGAATTCCTTCAAGCATCTTTATGAATATTCTTGTGATAACTCCATCCCAAGGGAGGAGTTCTCTCATTGCTGTAGTGTATGCCTTGATATGAGAATTAGGATTGCCCTCTCCTTTGAACTTGGGTAAATTTGGGAGAGGACGAGGAAACAACACATTACAAATGGTGTAATCCACGGGCTCTTTTAAATATTCAAGATATGTTCCTGTAAATTGGTTTTGAGAAGTTGTATTCATTCTAGTGAACATAAGCCCTATTGGCATGAAAGTCTGGTTTTGAAGATTTAGTTGATATCCAAGCATGACTAGATATGTTTGTTGCACATGCATTTGTTGAAATGTAGGTGGCATCATGTAGTTCTATGTTGTGTCGATACCACTTAGTTGTAAGTTTTGATTTTGAGGAGGCATGAATGCCTCATTTCCTAAGTGATGAGAATAGAAGTTTAAATAGGGGTGAGTTGGGTTGCCCCCTGGCTTGGTTCAGTGAAAGGGTTTCTTTGCGCTCTAGGCCTTTCTGGTTGAGGTTGCTCAACGCCTCTTACTCCTAACATTCTAATCTGTTGGACTAGTGTATCTATGATGTCTGCAGGGGTGGCTCTATCAGTTCTTTGATTTTCACTACCTTGTAGTAGGTTGTTTTGCATTTGGGCTTGAGTGGCCTTGTTTGTTCCAAGAATATTTTATGTTGATACTTGTCATGTCGTAGATCTTTCTGTTTGATAGGCCACATGGAGGGCTTCATGTGCCTCACGTGCCTCTTGCAAACTCTTTTTGAGATGACCTACTTCGTTGTCCATCTGAATGGTCGTTTCTTTATAAGTTTGAATGGAATGGTCATTTTGGTGTATCTCTAATCTCATTTGATATGGTTGGCTTTGGCTAGAATAGTTTGGTTAGATGATTGTGTCTTGCTCCCAGGCTGTATTGTTGAATGATAAAGGTATTCGTGGCTCTTGATGGCCACACTCGTAATCAGTCTTTGTAGTCAAAGCAATTTGTAATCAGTGCCAGAGGATCAATTGGCACATGTCTCTCAAATGTTGAAGTGATTGGTTCACTTGAGGGGAGATTCCCCTGAGGTCTGTCTGAATTTGTTAAATTTGGGGGTGCTATGAAACACCATAGAATAAAATGGAATTGACACAAAAAAGTGGCAAAAAAGTAGGACAAAAAAGAATGAAAAAGCAATAGAAAAAAGGCTCGATGAAAAAGCAAGACGAAAAAGCAAGGAAACATGAAAAACTCATCCTAAAAGGATTTGTGCTTCACATCGGGTTCACCAAAATATGGTGAACAGGGTGTCAAAAGCAGGATGGGATCGAATAAGTAATGGAAATGCAAAAGCCGCAACCAGAAGGTTTTGCTTTTCACTTCAGATTCACCAAAATATGTGTTGTTCAGAATGTGACTCAAGCACAATGCGAATTAGTCAAACTTTGACACAACACATGGGACCATAACCCTTGTAGAGGTGACCTCCTAGTCACTCTTTCTCTCATGCCAAAATCCAGTCGAGTGGCGATGCCATTGAGGGGTTGTCATGTTCTCTTAGGAGCAAGACGTCGCAGATCGCAGTTGGGTTGATCAAGCATGTTTGTTGAGCGTTTGTGTTGTTATTGTGGCGATCATTTTCATTGAGTTGTCATTGAGCTTGTTGGATTGGTGTTGTTGTGGTTATCCTTCTATGACCCAAAAGGTCACTTGCTCTAATTTTGTTTAACTCATTTACTCTGTGGAGACGAAATACTTCTAGTCTTCTTTGCTCAAGCTCTAGAAGCTCTTTGAGAAGTCTGAGTTCTTGGTTTCGAAGTTCCTTTAGTCATCTTTGTTTGTTGCCGTGTTGAATTTGTCTTAAGACTTGTTCTTAAATGGTCTCCTTAGTTGGGCTTTCTTATTCAAGGAGGTTCGCTTTGATTGTTAGGGTTAGCCGGCAGAAGGTATCAATTAAATGCAAATAAAGATTAAACAGAGGAATGACAAATACACAAAAATAATAACAGCGACAATTTTAACATGGTTCACCCAAACTCGGGCTACATCCACCAACAGAGTCTAATATTATTATCCAGTAAATCAAACCGATTACAACTAGCAATCCCCGCAACTCAATACCGCTGCAAATGTTACAATACATCATCCGGAAACCCTAACCCTTAGTCGCTTTTATCAATCCTTATGCCGGTTACAAAAATAGGGTTTTTTTTATGTTGGCCAATAGAAAAATAACTCCCGACACCTTAATAAAATAATAAAAAATCGTTGGAGGTTTCAGGGGCGCTGCCTCTTGACCCCGCCCTGTTTCGCGATAGGGAGCACGCCAGGGGCGCTACCCCTTGACCTCATTAAATAATTTGGGGGAAACCGCGCCGATAAAAGTGGGGTAAATTTAACCTTCGAGTCTGATTAGGCTCCATATAACATCGATTTCCTCTAAGACTAGTTTTAGCCAATTTTCCTTCACACTAGGGCACATCAGGGGCTTAGTGGGGAAGATCAAATGTTTGAATGTACATTGATGTTTCAAATGTTTTGTGCCTTGGGATGAAACTGAGGGCTTGTTTTGAAATGTTTAAAGTTGTATGCCTTGGGATGAAACTGAGAGCTTGAAAGTTGTGTTTTTTATTGTTTTAAAATGAAGTTTCTAAATGCAGTTAAAGCTAAATGAATGCATGCACTTTTAGTTATTTTTTCAAATTTTGAATGATCTAATTACTATAAAGAGAAATATGTATGTAAACTATATGACTTTTCCTAAATGCAGATTTCTATGTTTTTGTGTTTCCGAGGGTTGATTTTGCAATGATTTAATCTAAGAAAGTAAACTTGCGATTTATCTAATGAATACAATGACCTTTTAATCTAGAACTAGAAAAAGCAATTAAAAAATCCAAAGAGAAAAAAATGTTTTACTTCCTCAACAACAGTGATGTTTGCTAATTACTAATTCTAATCTAAAAAGCGATAAAAGGACCTATAGTGGTGTCAATGCTAGACATATGTCCTTAAGGGTCCAATTGCAACAATTGGGTCCTCTCCTTGATAATAGGAAAAAGGGTGAGGGATTTGAGGAGATTCGCAAAATAGAAAGGAAGTACAAAGGCTTGTAAGGCATAAAAGCAAAAGGTTCGAAAACCTATGCGAGAAGTTCGGAAGTTTCTATATTAAATTAAGCTTTGAAGAAACTAGAGCTTCTATGAGATATCTAAGCTATGGATATCTAAAACTAGAACTTGAAAGCAAAAGGCTCAAGGCCTATGAAGAAGCTTGCATATGAAAGTGATTTCGAAATTGTGTGTATATCTTAAACAATGAAGAGGTGAGAAGTATTTATAGGTGAGGAATGGATGGAGTGATAAGATAGAAAGAATTAATGAACTGAAGAAGAAAAGGAAACTTTGCTAAGAATAGACGAAGAGATAAGAAAAACTAAAGAAAACAAGAGTGAACTAGAGAAAATGGATGATCATGAGTTCATAAAGGAAATAAATTGATAAGAGGATGAGATGGCATGGAAAAATGTGAACTAAAACAAATAGTTATTTTGCACATTGAAAAACAAAGTCACCCTTTTCGAAAGCAGAGTCCCCTGTTTTACTGAGGATGGTTGCCTAGGCAACCCTACAGAAAACGTTTGAGAGGGTTAGCTAAGCAAACAGGAAGCTAAGAAAGTTAGCTCAGAGGTTGAATAAGGAAGACAAAAATATAAAAAGACAAAAGACTAAGTCATCAAGACATGAAATTGGTGGGAGAAATATAATCATGCCTTTGTGAGTCGTGAGCTCAGACTACCACATCATCATTGGACTACCATGTAGGCCTAACACAATTTTAGTACTTACATGAACAAAATAGTCTTCGACATTTGACATGTAAAGTGCAGATAATATGGTGTGTGAGAAAGCATTGGCTAATAATTACATTATATCTTTGGTCAAGGTGTGTAAAGTGTAAACAATTTGGTGTTGTGTAATGAACAAGCCCACAATTTTCGTGAATGATTTTGGTGAACATTGTAAGTGCCTTTCAAATTTTATTTGCTAATATAAGATTGAAATGAAAAAGATAAATATAAATAAGGTTGTGATATATATTTGAAGAGACAAGTGAGTTGGTTGATCTTTGTTTACTTTACAAGTGGTTAGTGGTTCAAAGCCATTGAGTTCTTTTTATATCATACTTTAAGCCATTGATTTCTTTTTATATCATACTTTTGGATGGGTCGATCAAAGCATAAGGTGTTTATAATGTATAAAGGGTGAATTTTCCATGAAAACTGCTAGAGGTTGAAATTGAGTTCTTTGCATGAAACCACAATTGTTCACTTGTGCTATTGGAGTTTTATGTGCTAACAATGCTTTCAAAGACAACCATAAAATATTTTGTGGTCCACATGTCCCTCAGGATCAACCTGGTTGATAAAATCTAAGCGTTAAATGGAGGTTGGAGTACCCACTAGGACATTGGAGGACCATTCCCTTTTCAAGTTTGTTGTTCACTCAGAAAATGGTTAAAAGACTTTAATAGCATTTTTGGTTGGAGTAGATGGTTTGATTTTGTTGAATGGTGTGTGTTCCAATTTAGTATTGTAGGTTTCATTTTGTTGAGCACTAATGTGGAGCCGTGTTTTGGTAGAGTTATGTTATTTTGTTTCCACCTCTTGACTGATGGGGGTAGGGGGAGCAGGTCTTCATGATCAGTTAGCAACTGATTTTATACTTTATTGACAAGTGTTGTCTATGCCAAAAAAGCAGAGGCAAAGTGGAGTCAACTGATATGAGATCAAGTAGTTGGTCATTGGTTGAGGATACACTTGAGAGTTGTAGGTACAAGGAATCACCAGGACAATGTAGTTGGGTAATAAAGAAACTTGCTCATACTGCAAGTGGTACAATTGGTTAGAGGCATGTTGATTGAGGAATTTCAATATGATTGTGTCAAACAGTAGATTTTAAGTGTGCTCACAAACTCCCCTTCTCATCATTCATGTGGATAATAGAAGCTATTAATCCCTTCTCTATAAAACCTCTGTATGTCCAGCTCACTAGATTCTCTCAGGACCATTGCAGCAATTTAGCAAACATGAAAGAATGGAGGAGTCTAGATACTTTGGCAGTATGCCAAGTTCTCCCGTGGTTATATTCTCCAGCTTTCTTCACACCGTTCCACACTCTTAAATCTTCCATTATATCTTTTATTGGGAATTTGATATAGGGAAGCCTCTTGTGCAATGAACCAAATCATATATTGCTATTCCTCTTTTATCTGCAAATGCTCCAACACTTGTCAACAATGGCTTGAAGAAAACTCTCCTAGCCCATGTTCAAACTGTAAACTTATCCTGCACCGACAACTAGGGAAAATTGTTATCATCACTACTACCTAACCTTCAATGTTCTGTCCAAAAGAGGAGTGACTCTTCCATTAACAGTCTGTGGGTTCAACAACAACCATTCCATTTCATTGTGGGCAATGGTAACCAAGAGATTCTGATAAAAAAAACCAATCGATCATTTGCTGAAGTTCTTACTTCTGATTAGACTGTAGGACCATGCAAAACTAATGCCTGAAACACAAATATCTTCCATCAAACAAGTTGTTTAAAAAAAAAACCCAACGTGGCATTGGACAATTATGCCAATGCATTCTAGTCATCATCTATCGTCCCATTCCACTGATAGCATGACACAAAGGTCTGTTTTATGCTAATGCACAATGCCAAGTTGACAACTGTAGAAAATTCTATCCAGTCACACGCTGCGTAATCCAGCCTAGCCTATTACACAGTCCTTCCCCTGTTAAAAGGCAACGAGTCTGTATGTGCCAATCAGGATTTTTGTATAGCATGTAAAGATAGAGGATCACCGATCTCTGTAGGAGTCATTGCTTCTTTAAGGTCCTGCTTACTGGCAAAGACAAGCATAATTGCATGATCAAGATTTTCATGCTCCAAGAGTTTAAAAAGCTCATTTTCAATTATTACAATTCTTGATCTATCTGTACTGTCAAAACAAAACTGATCTGACAGAACCACTCTTAACAGACTTTCGCAGGAACTTGGCTGCTCCACAGCTCTTGTTTTAAATTACCTTTACAGTGCTAAGCTGCACTAGTTTTGGCCAAAATAAATGGTCTGGAAAAGTACACAAAAAATACCTATGCACATCTTGCGGCAGAACAAAAATATTATATATAAAAATGTGCACGATAGAAAAAGAAGTTGTAACATACTCTGCTTATCTGTGAGTTACATAAGTGCTGTCATTGCAACTTCCAGTTTCGATTCTTCCTTCCTAACAAAATAAAGAAAGCTTATACTTTATTAGAGTTTAGTAAATAACCTAGTACCCTTAAACTCTGAGACTTGAGAAGTTGAGATCATAAATAACCTTGACCCCAAAAACTAGAGTATAGAAACAACTGCCTACTCTTTTGAATGGATATTAGACAGGAATTTAGGAAAGAACCTACTACCCTTGAACCCTGAGACTTGAGAAGTTGAGAACATAAATGACCTCGACCCCAAAAACTAGAATATAAAAACAACCCAGCACCCAAAGACTAGTGTATAGAAACAACCTAACATCCAGGCTTTGAAATCATTCATGAATTACAAGTATTTTAGCCAAACTTAACCTTTGGTTTATGATTCCCATGAATCAGATAAGATAGTATAACTTAGCTTCGATTACAAATGTCTGTTCAAAAACAGGACAAGTTTATTGGAAAGATAAATGAAACAAAATAGCACATTAAAACCGGAAGAAGCAGCTGTGTGAATCAAACTTAGAAAGCATTTACTTTGTTGCCTGCAAGCTGCAATATACACTATGATGGTTTCGGGCAATTAATTGGATTTTCCACAAAAGCTAAAACAGTATATTTCATTAGGGGCAACTATGTCTGTCTTAGGGTCAATCGAAAGTGTGTTTATAATACAGGTATATCTTAACATCCTCGATAAGAGGCTAAGATACACTTGGCTTGTATGGTAAGCTACTATCAGAAAACACTCACAAAAACTGAGTGTCGTCAGCGAAACTTCCACGTTTATATATGCCTCCCATGAATCAGATAAGCAGATTAATAAGCTTAGCTGGGATTATGAAGGCATATGCAAGCTCCTCAAACAGATATGTTAAACAAAAACTGTAACACAAGCAGTAATGCTGCAAATACCTAACAAACATTAAAGACTAAAAAGATGATTTGCTGAAAAGGATTGTACATGCTTTCAAAAATAAAGTCCTTGAAGACTAAGCGTGCAACTCTAATCGAAAAGGGGGTTTAGGGTTTGCGTCTGGCAATAATATACATTCTTTTAAACACAAAAAACCAAAACCAGAGCGAATGCCAAAACTGCTAGCCCACCGCAGGAGTAAAACAGTGTTAAATCGGGACGATAAGCTCAAAAAAAGAGTATTTACCTGTTCCGAGTTGCAGAATATCATACACAAACGAGCCTTGCAAAAGGACATATGATCAATAGAACTTTGATTTCTTAAAAAGGGTATGAGTTTCATATCCATTTGGTTACAATGCTCCCAGATGAAGGCTACGCCAGGTGCAGCCCTTCTTAAACGAGAAAACCCTAACCCTACGCGGCGAAGCTTTCTTTAAAGTGAAAAACCCTAGTGTTTGGCAACCCACGCTTACGAGATGGGTGAGGTGGATATTTCAAACATCATTATTTTCCTTGAACTCAACAGATGTGCACCCAATAATTGTTATGGTATGTGGAATATATATATATTTTTTAAGAAGGTACTAATACATGTGTAATACGTGTACAAAATAAAAGACGTGTGGTTGTAATCACATGTGTAAATAATAAGAGTCTTTGAAAATAAATAACATAGTTTTTCAATAAATCACATGTGCATATTTTATAAAATCTCTTTTTTGAAAAGGTAAACAAGTCAAATGGATTCAAGTTATACATCCACATGACCATGTAATAGTCCCTAATGTATCATAAATAAACGTGCATCTTCTCTACTTGGGCCTTCAAGTGCACACTTATTCATACTTGCTCTCATTTCTACTATATCCATTTATGTAATTATGAGAATTGAATAATGTAATTGAAAGTAGACCATGCTTTTGATTTTCTTAATTAAAAGTTATTTGTGTTTTGATTACTATGAATAGGGCAATGTTCTTTTCGTCTTTTTGGTTATTGAACAAAGTAATTTACAAAGAATTAAAAAACATAGCTTAAAAAAGGTAGCGTAACGAAAGTCTAGAGAGAAACTAGTTATGTAAGAAATACATCAGAACATTGATATTAAAACAATTACGATAAAAACAATAATAGCCATAACTATAGCAAGTAAATGCAACTGCAATAGTTACATCAATATGAGACCATAATAGAAGCAATAGGCAATGAAGGAAAACAACCACCATAGTAAATTGTTCCAATGATAGATCTAAAATTGAAGACATCAATAGCATTAGAAAGGTAATGATGCAAGGGCATCGTATTCCCATTGATTTTAATTTAGATTAGTCAATTTTGTTTTAGATTAGTTACCTATTTTTGTTTGTTTATGATGTCTGTTGAGGCAGTTTTGGTTTGGGAAGGTAGTTATGCTACGGGACTTGAGCAATTGGTTCCTATCGCACCGAACAGAGGAGTTAGTTGTTGTCACCACTGAGGAGAGTAGTTGGGAAAGAGACCATGCAGGAGGTCGATGATTAGAGTCCAAGAGGAGGAGGACAATTTCGGTGGAATGACCTCGATCAGCTATTATGGTCGTGGGTTTTTGGAATAGAAAAGGGAGAATTCACAGAAGGCTGAGGAGCGATGGTATGACATGAAATATGGCATAGCAAGAGAAGATATAAGGGGGATTTTGGAGGACACGGTGTGGCAGGAAGGGTTCGAAACAGAGGAAGGGTAGAAGATTAGAATCCACAGAGTAGAAGAAGTGAATCGAAGCATAGAGAAGGCATATGTCAAAAAGGGGTCGGTCTGAGCGTTGAGGCCCAATAAGTCTATTTCTTGTAAAGACTGTTAAGTCTAATGAAATATCAAATTGTAATATCTGTATTTGTGGTTAATCTGATCAAATATGGAATGGAAATTTTTGGATGAATGTTCTATCTAATCAAACCTCTGTCATTTGGAATGTTGTGTATTGTCATCAAACTGTGTTACATTCTAGATTTAGTTTCCTGTCACTGTATTGCATGATAGTTTGAGTTCCTGTCAACATCATCAAACTGTAATAGACTCTAGACTGAGTTCCTTTCATCGGTGTCTGCCAAGGTTGTCATCATTTTGGTATCAGAGCCTGAAGATCTAGGAGTAGAAGTTGCCCAAGCTAACAAGATTTTGTATAAGTATGTGTGTTGAAGTTTAGATAGGTTAACTCCTGAGAAGCAGAAAGTTAGAATATGGTGAAAGAGAAAGGAGAAGGATTCGAGTACCAAGGGACTAGGCAAGAGAAAAAAAAAAGAAGCCTAAGGAGAGGTAGCAAGAAAACTAGAAAACAAGGTGACATAGATTCGTAGAGGGCAGAGTTGAGATGTTGAGAATAGAGAAAACCAGAAGGTTTCGGCAACATGCTAAGGAAGAAGGGTACAAGAAGAGAGACAATATGAAGACAAATATGGAAAAGCAAGATTCAAAGATGGATAGAGAGGTGACTGAGTTGAGAAGGGATCTAGAGAGATGTAAGCTCTTGGTGAAGCTATGGCCAGAGGAAAGAAGCCAAGAATGTGGTTGGGAATTGAAAAAGATATTGAAGTGGCTTATAGAGCTACTGGTCAAGAGAAGAATAAGGCAAAGGATGGTTACCTTGATAAGAGAAGAGAAGAACATAAGAAAAGCCCGTAGAGGTTTGGAAAGCAAAGAGTTGCCAAATGAGCAACATGGAAAGGTAGTAGAGTTGCCAAATGAGCAACATGGAAAGGTAGTAGAGTTGCCAAGTGAGCAACATGCACAGGAAGTGGTAAAGGAAGTTCTCATTGTGGAGAACATGAAAGAAAATAAGAAAGAAGGGAGAGGGGAATAAGTGCAAAAAGAAGCACTTAAAGAAGAGATTAAAGGAGAGAGGAGAGTGTCCAGGAAGAAGGCACTCATAGAGACATTTTTATCTCTTGTTTTATTATCTAATCTTGTGTTTGAGTGTGTGCATGCAAGTATGAGAAACTTTATAAGGAAGGTCGAGAATAAGACATTGAAGTTGGCAAGAGATGGGGCAAGTAAAGCACCCATGGACAAAGAAGAATGTGAGAGAAGGAATAATCAATTTGCAACAGTCTACGAAGAAGAGGTACATTGCAAAGTGCATGAAGATGATGATGATGAAGGTGTTGAAGTCTCCCAGCATGACTGTGAAGATGTGGAAGATGCACTAACATTGCATGATGTCATGGAGAATGTTACAAAAGAAGGAAAGGAGGTGCAAAAAAAGGAGGAGTTTGCAAGCAATGAAGTCGAGGAAGAAAGAAAATCCATACAACAGGCCATTGAACAGGTAAATGGAAGCAAAAATATTGGTTTTGATCATATATGTGGAAATAAGAATGTAGTTATAAAGGTTGATAGGGAGAAGAGCAAATTTGAGCTCTCAAATATTGCAAGTAATCATGGATACAAGGTGCCAAGTTGGCTTAAGAAATCAGTTGTTGAGGTGAGCCATACAAAGCCCAAACAAGAAGTTGTTTATGATGAAATTTCTAGCAGTAAATAGGTACAAAGCACAAAGGACATAATGGAGTTCAAGGGGAACTAAAACCATAGGGCAAATTGTCAAGAATGGAAGCATAAAAGAGGTGTTCTAGAGCAACAATCAGCCTATGGAATAAGGAGAACAAGTGCAGCAATGAACAATTATCAACCCAAAGCTATGAGAAACCAAGTGTGGATGGTCAAGGGTAGAAAAGAGGTAGAAGAAGGTGGTATTGCAAGACATAGTGATGAGGAAACACTTCAAGAGAGAATAAGATGTGATGGGAAGTTCAAGTTCAATGAGCAAGATATTAGGATTAAACCAACCAATGATGAAAAGATGATATTGTAATAGGATAGTCCAAGACAACAAGCTGAAAATTGTGAAGAAGAGCCCAAGAAGATTGAAATATTTCCCAGAGAAACTCGGAAGAAGCATGAGGAGAACATAAGCAAGGTGGAAGGTAAGCAAGTTGATTTGGATGTTTTAGATAATGATGCTTTTGAGTCATTGAATGATGGTTTTAAAAGAGGAGGTAAGGCATGGAAGCAAGTATTTCTAGTAACTAATATGCAGCAAAGAGAGGTGTCTAACTTGACATACGAAGATGGGGATCTTCAAGAGATCTCATCACCTAATGAAGAGAGAATGAAGGAAGATTTCAGACCTATGACAATGACTAGTGAACAAAAACATAGAGCAGTTAAAGTAAGAAGCATGCTAGGTGTAAATGAAGGGGAGAATTTAGAAGAAGATCTCATTGATTTCAGAGGTCTAAGATCAATTCATACATTTGAGGAAGTGCAGCCCAGCATTAAAGAAGAAAATGGAAAGGAAATAGAACAAGTATTCCCTAGAATTGAAGAAGAAAGTGGGGAGATATATAATCATTCATTGAAATAAAAATTGAGGAGGTTAGAAGAGGTATTTAATCCTCCAAAAGAATTGTTTGCACGTTCAGATCAACATCAAAGACTCGTTGATGAGCTCAAAAAAGAATCAATATATTCAAGAACAAAGCAAGGATAAAACCAGTTGGTGAAGGAAGATTTGAATGAGACATTGTTGGAGGATATGTTTGAAAATCAGCTACTTGAAAATGAACAAAATCAACAAAATAGGTTACTTGGCATTGGCATGAATGAAATTAAAGAGCGTCTTTCAGGTAGGCAAAGAATAAGAGCAAGTATAGAACTAATAAGATAAATGAAGAAGAAGGCAGCAACAATAAATCAAGCACAGGGAGTTAGTGAAGAGGCAAATTGGTCTCATGATATTCATCTAATGAATATTAATGATGATGATGGTTGTATAGGTGTAAACCAAGCAAAGAATGAAGAAGATGAGGAAACAGACAGTGTAACTGACACATACGAATGTGGAACAAAGTCTTGGAGTTTTATAGCTGAAAAAGAAATGAGAAGGATAAGATACAAGAAGAAAGAGGAACACAAAAGAAGGCACACCAAGAAAATCAGAGCAAATCAATACAAACATGGAGAGGACGAAGACCTAAGAATGCAACACAATTGGAAGAAGAGGAAAAAGAACACCCTCATTTGAGATGGAACTCAAATTTCTCCCACTTGGGGAGCCTGATGCAGGGGCATCGTATTCCCATTGATTTTGATTTAGATTAGTTACCTATTTTTGTTTGTTTATGATGTCTGTTGAGGCAGTTTTGATTTGGGAAGGTAGTTATGCTACAAGACTTGAGTAGTCAGTCCCTGTCGCATCGAACAGAGGAGTTAGTTGTTGTTGCCACCGAGGAGAGTAGTTGGGAAAGAGACCAAGCAAGAGGTCGATGGTTAGAGTCCAAGAGGAGGAGGATGGTTTCAATGGAATAACCCGAATCAGTTGTTATGGCCGTGGGTTTTTGGAATAGAAAAGGGAGAATTCACAGAAGGCTGAGGACCAATGGTACGACAAGAAATATGGTGTAGCAAGAGAAGATATAAGAGGGATTTTGGAGGACATGGTGTGGCAGGAAGGATTCAAAATTGAGGAAGGGTAAAAGATTAGAATCCACAGAGCGGAGCCTGAAGTGAATTGAAGCATGGAGAAGGCATATGTCAAAAAGGGGTCAGTCTAAGCATTGAGGCCCAATAAGTCTATCTCTTGTAAAGACTGTCAAGTCTAACGAAATATCAAATTGTAATATATGTATTCATGGTTAATCTGATCAAACATGGAATGGAAAATTTTTGGATGAATGTTCTATGTAATTGAACCTTCGTCAATTGGAATGATGTGTATTGTCATCAAACTGTGTTACATTCTAGATTTAGTTTCCTGTCACTGTATTGCATGATAGTTTGAGTTCCTGTAAACATCATCAAACTGTAATAGACTCTAGACTAAGTTTCTGTCATCGGTGTCTACCAAGGTTGTCATCAGGTAACAACAACAATTATGTCTAAAGAAGCTTCATAGGAGTATATGAGGCATGAACTTCTTGTTGAAGTTGCTTCATAATCCTTTTATTAACAACACATTGATTAACTTAAAGTTGGTTGATCTAAAGCTTGATCTTTTCCAACTGATATTCACATCCCTTGTTCTTTAATAAAGCTTGTAATATAGAGAGTAATTGTTATGGAGTAAAAAGTGGCCACATGTCTTTTTACCTCCTTGTTTAGCTCCTAGGTCCCCGTGATTACATTATTCATGCTAAATATTCATCCTAATGCAAAATTGCCCGAACCTAATGTAAATTGGGAACAAGGGGCCCATATTTTATCTTACCCAAACCAAAAAGGAGCCTCAAGACTTGGGCACCTGCGTCCAAGTCTTCCCTAATTGGTTGGGGCAAATTTAATTATATGTTGGCATAGGACCTTTAAAAAGGTTTCTCTTTGTTGGCTCTTTTGGTTTAATTTAATGAATGTTAGCGGGAAAGCATATATAAGTGTGTTTTTTATTTCATTATGAACCTAGACAGAGATCACCAACTTGAAGCATGGAGTAAAGAGCATTTAAAGCATTCATTATGATTCTAGAGTAGATTTGTATTGTCATTGTGTGTGTTGTTGCAGGTTTGAAGTTATCATCTATCTCTCCTTATGAGTTGAAGGCCATTTGTCCTGCTAAGGGTTTTATCACATGGGTGATATCATTGTTGTTTATCATCATTTGATTCATCATATTGATTTTGTGTTTAGCCTTTGTCCTACAAGGGCATGCTCTCTTTATTTATCAATGGTATTGGGAAGCTTGAATGCTATCCCGGGATTTGACTAAGGCAAGTCCCTAAACACCATAACCCCTAAACTCCTTCTCTTCATCTTGTGTGCAGGTTACAGGTGCGAGATCTGAGAAATATGGAAATACAAGAAGATTGAGCAAGGATCATGGTTTTGGGATCTAATAGTAGTTTAAGAATATTCCTTTGTGCAAGATTTGGGCGTTGGTGCCCTAGTCTTTCTGCCTCAGTAGACTTCAGATCTGGCATCAGGGAAGTCTCTACAATATTTCTCCAGTTTACAGTTCCTAAAGATTCAACCTTTCAGGACTTGGACACTCCCAAAATAGTCCTCCGATATCTCTGCTTTTGGGACACGGGTTCTATCATCTTCCCGATCCTCCCAGTACATTTAGTTTGTGGAGATTTGTTGTACATCTTTTGTTATAATCAGATCATCATAGAACTAGGGTTTTGTGCATAATTGGCCTAGGGTTTGATAAAATACTTGATTGAATCTGATATTTCCATAGCATTCCTGAGTACAAGATCTGTAGCTAAGTCCACCTCCATTTGGTAGTGATTTGGCTCAGTCTTATCCTTGAATGTTATTGTGAAAGAGGGTTTGATCTAGTGTGCATGTGTTATGTCGTAAAATGTCCCCTAGGACTTTTACCTTCAAAGTTTAGCTCCTAGGTCCCTTAGATTTAATCATGCATGTTAAAAATGAATCCCAGAGCAAAATCCCCTGAAACCCATGACAAATGCGACTTAGGGGCCACTCTTGAGCTTAATCTAGTCCCAAAATAGGACTCTGGACTTGGGCACCCACGCCCTAGTCTAGACCTATTTTGTCGAGACCCAAATTTTAAATGTCGGCAAAGTGACTGTTAAAAGGTTTCCCTTTGTCAGCCTTTCAATTTGAATTGTGAATGTTTAGTGAGAATGCATATATAAAAATGTTTAGGACTTCATTTTACACCTAGATGGATAATGTGAACTTGTGATCTTGTGCTAAGGACATCCAAGGCTTTCATTGTGTTGAAGAGCAGTATTATGTTGTGTTTGTGCTTGTTTGTTGTAGATTTGTCTTCATCAATCCATCTCCTCATGGCGTGAAAGATCTTCATCTCCCAGTGAGAGCTTCACCTATGAGGTGACATCTATTTTGTGTTTCAATCAATTTATCATATCATTTTCTTTTGCCTTTGTGTACCAAGGACACACACTCTCTCTAACAACGATGTTGGAAGGCTTAAATGCCATTCCAGGGCTTGACCGAGGCAAGCTCCTAAACACCACAACCCCCAACCCCTCTTGTGATTGCAGGTTGTAGGTGTCAGATCTTGCGGAGAGGAGTTGCAAGAGATCAGAGTAGAGCATAAAGATTTCAGATATGAAGAAAATGATAGAAAACATCCCTAATTAGACACAGGCGCTCACTCTTTTGTCCTCTAGTTTTGCAGTGTCAGGAATCTCTGAGCAGGTTACAGTCTGAAGCATATTTTGATCCAAAGCCCTTAGAAAAAAAGGACCACATTAGACATGGGCACCCACTCTTTTGTCCCCAAAGTTTCTGCTTTCCAGAATCTGAAATCTGGTATGTATCTAATATGTATTTAGTGCCTTCCTGTGTGAGCATTTGTCAAGTTTCATCTGTTTGTTTATGATTTTGCATAATTAGGGTTTAAGCCTAATTGGTCTAGGGTTTTAACAAAATATCAATCTACTCTATCTTTCCAATCATCTCATAGTGACATTAGACCTATAGCTGAGTCCTCTATCATAGTTGTGACTTAGCTCGATCTATATCCTTGAATGTATGTGTGAAAGAAGGGTTTGATTGAATCTAATTAACTATACACAATACAACTTTCCTTCAACCCCATTTTCATACATAACATTTTGGTGAACCCATGTTTTGTTGAACATTGCATCTTGCTGAGTGTTGTAAATCATATTTGCATTCACACATATCATATTCATCATTCTACATTCAAAAATCTTGCATAAAAATTGAAAAATTTGAAAAAATCAAGCATCCTAGGCTTGCATTAAGGCATAGTTTGCACTATTTTCATTGCATATTATTTAAATCTCTGATATTTACATCAGATCTGAAATAAATTATAGCAATACATCTTTTCATAATCATTTACAGGTTGCATTTACATACTTTATTTGCTAGGGTTTGCTTGAAAATTTACATTTTTCATATAACCTAGTAATTCCAAAAGCTAGGGTTTGTAGCTAAAATCTTGTTTAAAATTTTCCTACTCATTTTAACACTCATTCAAATCTAATTTTGGACTGTAGTGTTTCATCATTGTGTGTTTTTGCATCTACATTTCAAATTTTGCATTTACACATTGTGCATTTCAACAAAAAGAGGCATATTCATTCATCTTCCCTTAAAATTTGACTTGCATTGAGAATTGTAGGATTTTTGCATCATTTTCAAATCTGATCTGAGTTATTTTACATATTAAATGTGATCAGGCTTCATTCATTCATCATTTTGCATACTTACATGCCTTAATTTCACTATTAGGGTTTCAAAAATCCTTGTATTTTTACTCCATTTTGGCTAATCTTTCATCTACCATTACAAGATTGGTGTGTTGTGAAATTTTTTGCTGCATTATTAGACTAATTAAAAGTTTTTAATTTTCTGTCCCTCATCATTCTCCTAATTTCATTACATATTTTGTGCATTTGCATTGAAAAAAAAGTGAAAAAATTGAGCATTTTAGGTGCATAAACAAGCATAGATTGGTGTTGTTTCATTGCATCCATCTTAGATATCTCTCATTTCAGATATTGCACTCATATTCAAGCATATATTCATTTTTCATTTGAAAATTTTGCATAATTTCATATCATTTTGTGAAAATTGGCATATTCTTAATTACACAGTGTGTATTTCAACACTACTTGTTTACACACCTTTTCACATCTTTTGATCAAAACCTTTAAAACCATCAATTGGGCCTTGTTGTGCTGCACTATTTCCTTCTATCCACTTTGTTTGTTGTGGACTCTATGTGTATTTTTACCCGGTGTGAAATAGTCTCACATCTATGGCTTTTCATCATAAAAACAATGCTATGGTCCTTCCTCATCTTGACAAGAAAAGGAAGACCCCTGAGCCTGATATTACATTCACACCACATGATAGAACAATAGGGAATGTTGAAGGTCCCCTTTACATTGAAGTTAGCATTATGGGGACTCCAATAAAAGGAGCCCTTGTTGATCCAGATTGCATAACTAACATTGCTACGGAAGAGTCCCTCTATTCAAACAATTTGATACAAGAAACTTATGAACCTACCAACATGATGATAAAAATGCATATTGGAGCTTTTCTCCTAGCTATAGGGAAGATTTGTTTAGTGGTCTGAGTGTTTGACAAAGCATTGGAACAATCATTTGATATTATTCTGACATCTGACCTTTTCCGTGTAAAACTAGGCCATCCATGGCTCAAGGATATGAAAGCTATCCCTTAAAAAATCCATAAATGCTTAAAGTTTCCTCATAATGGGAGTACACATACCATTCACCATAGTCGATGGCAACCTATGGTCACTCAAAAGAATGTCACTCTTGATTACTTCTGGTCAGAACTTATAGAAGAACCTAATCCACGAACAAATCAACTTTTCTTGGAATATCGGCATTACAAAGCACAATTACTATCATGATTAGTCTGACCCCCTATTGAACAAACAATACATAAAGAACAACCTATATCACAAAAAACCCCTAGACTGAAAGGAAAAGGGATATATGCTAAGGTTCCTCCTCCGTCATCCCTACAAGGATTGGGAGAAACCCGTAGAAAACAGTATCATGCATCACCATGAGTTAATCACACATCTTCTTCTTCTTCTAAGATACAAAAACCTATGGAAAAACATGAGATTCCTTTTGAAGATATCAACAATAAAACAAGAAGAAATAGACAAGCTAGAGAAAGAAGGAAGAGAAGACAAGCCTTGGCTCAAAACAACGCATCACCTCAAGAAGAAAACATTGAACCACCTAACACTGAAACAAACAAAGAAGAGCTCAAGGTTGATAAGGTAAAGGATAAGGAATCTGATTGGGCACTCGTCCCCTATGTACCTTTTTCCTCCAACATTCGAGATTGGGAGGAGGATGATTTGCTCATTGACAACTGCTAGCACAGTTGTATTTTCAAGTAAGTATTTCTAACCGTTTGTGGTAACCTTTGTGGCAAATGAAAAAACCAAACAAATACTAATACAGACTGTGTGTCCCTTAAGTGAGCAAAGAAAAAATGGACCTAGTCCATACATGACGATGGGGTTGATACATATATATATATATATATATATATATATATATATATATATATATATATATATATATATATATATATATATCCAACGCTTGACTAGTAGAATCACTCCGTGTGATGTATCATCTTATGGCATTTCTTATAACTAACATTTTAGAATCCACTCAATCTGCTCTCACACACTTTGATTGGTATCTCACCTTGTTGCTACACTCGGTTCGGAGGTACCTACAGTATAGCCCAACAGTTATACTCGGCTCTAAACCCGTAGTATAGTCTTGGTCCTTGATGTGACTATTTTCATGCATAGATTTAATGAATTGCATTGGTTATTATTTTAGAGTAAGATTTTTCTAACCTCTCTTGTTATCTTATCTTAGCATATCTTATCAATGTGTTTGTGGGAACATTCAGTGATCATGAGCACATGTTGCCTTGGGGGCATGAGCTTTGCGAGAGCTCTTGTTTCCTTGTGTGTTTTCTCTCTACCTTAACGCACTTGATACTGGTACACGACATCAACCATCTTAAGGTGAGGGCATATATAATGATACCTATCTGATGATTTTTGTACTAACGAAGTGTGTTTGTAAGTCCTCTTCGTGAGTCAGGATG
Source organism: Cunninghamia lanceolata (assembly GCA_027924645.1). Classification (NCBI taxonomy): domain Eukaryota; kingdom Viridiplantae; phylum Streptophyta; class Pinopsida; order Cupressales; family Cupressaceae; genus Cunninghamia; species Cunninghamia lanceolata. The sequence goes on along the minus strand of BSBN01000579.1, from coordinate 11,044,948 downwards.
TTGTATCTCCAGCGCGAGTGTACACAGCTTTATTTATATTGCAATCAAAAAGCCCTCTTTGTGAGGTGGGATAACATATCATTTATCAAAGAAGCCCTCTACACGAGGAAGGGGTAACGTATCTCTTGAGCTAGTGCATATCCTTTTATTCAAAAGCCCTTCTGCGGAAGGCGGGATGGTGTATCTCTTGAGCTAGTGCACATCCTTTTATTACAAAAGTCCTTCATGGAGGTAGGGTTGGATCTTGAGACTATCCTCCATATTGATGGTGGTTTTAGCACACAACAACATAGGTGAAATACACGTATATCACCTCTCTTGAAAAAGGTATCCTATCCAAGATAGGACTGCCCCAAGGATAATACAACTAGGTCTTAGCTTGCATGGAATATCTTCGGTGGGATGTACTAGCTGTGCCAACAAGGGGTCTTACATTTGATAGGGTTTATAAGATATGAAAGCAATATGTATGCAGAAACCCTATGATTCTTTTAGCATATTTGTAATGTAGATGCTGCTTATAACCTAACCTAACAAAGCTTGACTAAATAAAATGCAAAAGGTAAAGGGGGGAGAGAAAAGGGATAAGAAATTCTATAGACAACTACAAGAATGATCAACACAGAGATAGACAGATTCCCAATAATAAATAGGTCTCTGCTTAACTAGGCAACCCACAATGCCACAAAGATTGTGCAATCTTCTAAGGAAATGCAATGATTTTCAAATTGTAGAGGGTTCATCAAACACCCAATTCTTGGCGCAACTCAATGAATTCACACAATCAAACTCAACTCATAAAATATGCCCAAACTAACCATGCACAATGACATACAATCAACAAGCCATTAATGGTATGGACAAGGAATCCATCAAATATCTGAATAATTAATCACAAGTGTAACTGAATATCAACTAATTTCAGATTGACATGAACCATGAAATCCAAAATGAGACAACACAGAAACACAAATTCCCAACAACTTGCATAACTTGCTTTGGATTGACTAAATTTTGGCAGAGTCTCAGCAATTCAAGGTCAAATCTCTCTTGTAATGAGAGAAAATGATGGCCCTTTTATAGACAAGGTACCATACCGAGTTTTTCAATGGACGGTGGAGATTAACTCAACACCAATGGTCTAGATTACATGGCATTTAATGAGATACATCAGTTTGTTGCATTTTCAGATTTGCATTTGTCCTTTAGGAAAAAGACAAAATACAACTTGCAAATACATTGAATCTGGACAAATTGGATACCCATTTGGATATACATGCTAAAGAGCCACTTTCCAAGGTGAAAGGAAGTCAAAATGAAGTCATATGACATGTGAAAACTTGAGTTGATGTGGACTAACGAGATTGCACATGCTAATTAGATCATCTTGTTGCTTGCCACATTTGAATTGTCTAATAGAACAAATCACTTCTCCAATGTGTAGAATAGTTAAGAAGAGTATGTGGCATGTTTTTGATAAAGACATGTCCAACTGGATGCTTGCTAGATCGTTATTGCATAATTGGACTGTTGGGATAGCTATGAAAAAGTGTGAACAAGTCTTCGACATTGGACTGGATCTACAGGAACTGTCATGAAATAGGCATGATCTTCAATGTCTTCTAGCTCCTGAGGCCTATCTCCATCACTTTGGACATCTTATTGACTTCCTTCTACATGTACACCATCAATTTAGTTGGTAAAATGTCGATTCTGCATTTCTGAGTCAGCAGGGTACCTCTGTGTGTTCATCTTTCCAAGACGGCTCCAGTTGGCTCCTTTATTCTCTTAGACCTACAATCAACAAGGCTAAGCATCAATTTCATCTTAACAAGTCACTTTCCATCAATTTGGATCAAAAAATATCCATTTGCAGCCATAGATTCATCTGGAACAACTCATTGTCAATGTCACTTTCTCTATAAACAACCTCTTAAATCTAGTGATTTTCACATTATTTTCTGCATTTTTTTACCATTTTCAAGTACCCATTTGGCCAATATGATGATTTGGGAGGTTTTTGCAGCCATTAGGATCCATTTGGGGACTTTTATTTCACATTTTTATAGCCTTTTTTTGCAAAAAACGAGATTTTTGGGGGTATTGACTTTTTAAGTGTAGTGGCATTAATTGTTGTAAAACGTGCCCAAAATCAACACAAACTTGCTAAAAATGTTCATCATGATGTGACAACTAGTTGTGCAATCCAAATTCATTAGGAAAATCTAATTTGCACATTGAAAAACTAAATTTTTAGGCCAAAATGTCAAAAAGCACTGATTTTAAGTCTCACTGACCTAGCGTGGATTTTGGGTGTCACGGACTAAAAGTTGGTGAGGGCACTTTTTAGCGCAAGTTGGAGAGGTTCATTTTTAGCACAATAGGCATTTACTCTACTTTTGGGTGCCATGGACTTGCGCAAATTTTGGGTGCTACTGACCAAAAGTCGGTCATGATCAAATTTAGCACAAGTCAGTCAGAGGTGAATTCAGCACAAGTCAATTGGAGCCTATTTTAGCGCAAACTTTGCTTGGTACCACTGGCGGAGTTTTTGATGCCTGCCGACTTAGCAACAGTTTGGAAGGAAGTCGGTCAGGGATGATTTTAGCGCAAAAGTTGGTAGGAGGCATTTTTAGCACCAGATTTGGAAATGTCCAGGGTGACAGTATATTTCAAAATATATTTAAGTATAGAATTTCCTATACTTTAAATATTTTGAAATATACTGTCAGGATGTTTGAGATAGGTTCCAGGTCCATAGGATTTGATATGTAAATTCTAGATTTTTGAGGTTCCACCAGATTTCAGACTTAGCCATTTTTCAGGGTTTTCAGGGTTTCAGACTTAGCCAAATAAGGGCTTTAGGACCATGCGACAGGATGAAAGTATATGAGCCCCTTAGTGAAATCTTGTGGAATTTGACATGATTTTGTAACTCTAAGACCTGGAAACTAGGAATTTCAACATAACACATCCTGCAAAAGCAATTTCAAGGGCAATATCCAGTGATAGGATTTTAGCACAAAATGCAGTAACACCCAATTTCAGTGTAGAAGGCGACAAATGGTTACTTCCTGAGGACAAACCCAATCAAGACTCATCCAAATCAATCATGCAAGACATCAAATGACTCCAAACATGTGAAATGACCAAATTCGAAACAACTGCATTCTAAGCACAAATCCACCCTCTCATCATCATAAGTAATAAAGGTTAAGACTTCAAGCCAAAGCAAAAGAGGGGGTCTCCATTTGGCAAAATGGGGCATGTGTGCAAGGCACAACACTCCCTTAAGCGTGTTTTTGGCAATTGTTGTGGCATAATCCCAACCATCAAGTGTGTCTGCAACGTGTTTGACATGGTGGGACTTAGCAATAAGCTTCTTCCATCGCCCATGTTTGTCGTGTATAAGATGTGTAGTATGTTTATGGCATGCTATACGGCGCTCAGATATTATGTGTGTGGTTTCAAGGGTATAACAATGAGCTCCTCCCACACTTGGGTTTTGTATGGCGTGTTTCCCCCTCGGTGTAGTATCAAGGGTGCAGCGATGAGCTCCTCCTACACTCCGGGTTTTGTATGGCGTGTTTTCCCCCATGTGTGGTTTCGTGGGTGTAGCTATGAGCCCCTCCCACACTCAAGTTTTGTATGGTGTGTTTTTCCCTTGGTGTAGTTTCAAGTGTGTAGCAATGAGCTCCTCCTACATTTTCGGTTTTGTGTTGCAATTTTATTTTCATGCATATATATGTATGAAAATGTTATATCAATTATATTCATCGTGTTTTGCGTGACTGCTAAATCATGTATTCATCGTGTTTTGCACGTCTTCAATGTTATCTTCTCCATGTCTTGTGTGCTTCCTACTGTCTTCATTGTGTTTTGCGTGTCTACGATGTGTCTTATGGTGCTTACATGAGACTGGGGGCTAGAAATAGTTCCTCAATCTTTGTGTATGCCTTAGCTTCAAGTGCCTGACATGTTTGATGTGTTTTCGACCGTACTTTAATGCATGTATGGGTCGTAAGATCACACATACATTAAAGTGGGGGCTAAATGTTATTTCGTAAAATGTCCCCTAGGACTTTTACCTCCTAAGCTTAGCTCTTAGGTCCCTTAGATTTAATCATGCATGTTAAAAATGAATCCTAGAGAAAAATCCCCTGAAACCCATCACAAATGGGACTTAGGGGCCACTCTTGAGCTTAATCTAGTCCCAAAATAGGACTTGGGCGCTTGCGCCATAGTCCAAACCTATTTTGTTGGGACCCAAATTTTAAATGTTGGCAAAGTGATCATTAAAAGGTTTCCCTTTGTCAGGCTATTCAATTTGAATTACTAATGTTTGGTGGGAATGCATATATAAACATGTTTAAAACTTCATTTTACACCTAGATGGATAATGTGAACTTGTGATCTTGTGCTAAGGATATTCAAGGCTTTCATTATGTTGCAGAGCAGTATTGTGTTGTGTTTGTGCTTGTTTGTTGTAGATTTGTCTTCATCAATCCATCTCCTCATGGCGTGAAAGATCTTCATCTCCCCGTGAGAGCTTCATCTCTGAGGTGACATCTATTTTGTGTTTCAATCAATTTATCATATCATTTGATTTTGCCTCTATCCACCAAGGACACACTCTCTCTCTAACAATGGTGTCGGAAGGCTTGAATGCCATTCTGAGGCTTGACCGAGGCAAGCTCCTAAACACCACAACCCCCAACCTCTCTCTTGTGAGTGTAGGTTACATGTGTCGGATCTTGCAGAGAGGAGTTGCAGGAGATTAAAGCAGAGCATAAAGATTCTAGATTTGAAGAAAATGACAAAAAACATCCCTAATTAGATACATGCACCTGCTCTTTTGTACTCCAGTTTTGTAATGTTAGGAATCTCTGAGCAGGTTACATTTTGAAGCACATTTTGATCCAAAGCCCTCAGAAAAAGGACCACATTGGACACAGGCGCCCGCTCTTTTGTCCCTGAAGTTTTTGCTTTTTGGAATCTAAAATCTGGTATGTATCTAATATGCATTTAGTGCCTTCCTGTGCAAGCATTTGTTGGGTTTCATTTGTTTGTTTACGATTTTGCATAATTAGGGTTTTAGGCCTAATCAGACTAGGGTTTTAACAAAATATCAATCTATTCTATCTTTCCAATCATCTCATAGTGACATCAGACCTATAGCTGAGTCCTTTATCATAGTTATGACTTAGCTCGATCTATGTCCTTGAATGTATGTGTGAAAGAAGGGTTTGATTGAATCTAATTAACTATACACAATACAACTTTCCTTCAATCCCATTTTCATACATAACAACATGCTAGTCTCATCATTCATCTTTTTCATCTTTAACATTTTGGTTAACCAATAGCTTCAAGCATTTGCATTTTGCTGATTATTCAAATTAGATCTTGCATTGATTTCATTGCATATATATCAATATTCAATTGAAAATCTTGCATGATCTTGGGAAAAAGTGCATATTTAGGCCTTAAAAAGCTTGCATTTTGGTAAAAACTTGCATCAAGGTTTCAAAAATTCTCTTGCATAATCATATTGGTCACATTAAACATTCATCAAATCTGATTTGCCATGATAATCTTGCATCATTTAACATCATAAAGTTCAAAATTCTTATATTTGCAATTATTCAACATAAGAATATAACATCTCTTTCACATTTTGCAAGCAATCTTAAAGAGATCTATAATTTCCTTTTGTGTAGCACTTTAACATTGGGATCACTTGGTTTGTAGTGACACTTGTGTGTTCTTGATCTTTGCAAAAAAATTCAAAATCCTGGTTTTCTCAAGTTGGTGCCTTGTTGTTCAAAAGTCTCACATACATGTCATCTAATCAAAACAAAGGTGGTGTGGCTCCTCCCCGATATAACAAGAAAAGGACCTCGAACCCATCATATTCTTCACACCTCATGCGGTCACTATTAGAAACATTGATGGTCCTCTTTACATGACAACAAGAATAAGTGGGAATCCTACAAGACCGGTTCTTATTGATCCTAATTGTATGACAAATGTGATAACTAAAGAATTCTTAGACATGCATGATCTAGCACAAGATACTTATGATCCTATGGATATAATGATAAAAGCACATAATGGTTACTTTCTTCTAGCAATTGGAAAGATAAGACTTTTAATTAAGGTGGTTGAAAAAGCCTTGGAAGTATCATTTGATATCATTCCCACTTCGGATCTCTTTCATGTGAAGTTAGGACATCCTTGGCTGAAATCCATGAAAGCAGTTCCCTCTACTATTCACAAGTGCTTAAAGTTCCCTTAGAAAGGTCCAGTGCATGTTATTCATCACAGTGGATGGAAACCATTAGCCACTTGTGGAAATTTCAATTTAGATTATTTTTGGCCACAACCTCTCGAAGCAAATCAACCACGACAAGATCAATTCTTCCTAGCATATAAAAAATGCAAAGCAAAGAAAATAGCTAGATTATCATATGGCAAGAACACTCCTGGACCCTCTCGGTCCTCTAAGGCTACAATTCCTCCTATCCAACAAATAGAGAGTGAAAATCAACCCAGGCAAAAGGATTCCTCTAGACCAAGAGGAAAATGAATTTTTGTCGAGGTTCCTCCTCCGCCATCCTTACAAGGATCAGGAGACAACCTTCAAGAGAGAAGCTATTCATCACAAAAGATTAATTTTGTACCGGCTTCCTCTTCAGAAATGTCGAAGAATGTGGAAAATCATGAACCCTCGATGGTAGAAAAAGAAGCTCCCTTGGGAAATATAACTAACAAGATAAGAAGAAACATGAATGCTGTTAGAATCTAAAAAGATTATTAACCCAAAAAACTAGTGCAAACGAATAGATATCTAAACTATGAATGCAAATGATGCGAAATCAAAATAGCAACATAGAGTCAGTATCCAAGAGAGTAATGCAAATGCTAGAATCAAAATAGCATTAAGAGGATTCAAAAGCAAAAGATGCAAAATACAAGCCAGGTAGCATGCTTATATAGACTAGGAAGAGGGAGGAGGTGGCAACACCGACCAATGAAGAGCAACCATCTATCGGACTAAAGATAGCAAAGTATCTTCCCAAGATAGCTAATGGATGCTCACATGTAGGAAGGTGACACCTCGTAACCACTCACCTAATAAAACATGCTTTATTAACCTAAGCGAGATTAATAGAAGTGTAGGAAAAACCTAGGAATATAGGGAAAAATAAATAACCCAACTAGGAAATAAAAACCTACACCAACACCCCCTATAAGTGAAGCTTAGGTGGATGTAAAAATGGGTCCCAGCAAATCAAGCCTGATGAGGTACCCATGTACATAAAATTCCCCCCAAAGAGAGAGAAAAGCCCCCCCATAATAGAGAGAGAAGAGACCTCCCCAAAGTAGAGAGAGTCAGGACTCCGAGTGAGAGGAAGAAGCCCCCCAAAAGATGAATCATCCCGCACCCCCAGCAAAGCTCGCAAATGAAGGAACTTGCTCTCAGTGAAGGGTTTGGTGAAGATATCAGCGACCTACTCAGAATTTGAATAGTAGTGAAGGTCGATGACGTGGCCATGGATGAGCTCCCAGATGTAGTGCATGTGGACCTCTATGTGTTTGGTCCGCTGATGATGGACCAGATTCCGTGAGATTTGAATGGCACTCTGGTTGTCACAAAATATGATTGATGGCTGTCTGATCTGGATACCAAACTTAGTGAGAAGATTTTAAAGCCAAATGGCCTCAGTGGCGGCATTCACAGCCCCCCGATACTCAGCCTTAGTAGAAGATAGAGCAATAGCAGACTGCTTCTTGCTCGACCAACAAACAGGACCTGAACCAAGTGAGAAGTTGTAACCTAAAGTAGACTTGCGATCCTGAGAATCACCCGCCCAATCTGAATCTATGTAGCGCACCAAGTCAAGCTCAATGCCCACTACGTAGTGAATCCCAAAACTATGAGTACTCTGAATGTAGTGAAGGATCCACTTGGTTGCTTTCCAATGCAACTCATGAGGCTCCTGCATGAATCGAGAGACCATGCCTACAACATATGAAATGTCAGGTCTTGTATGAGTCAGATAAATGAGACTCTCAACAAGCTGTTAGTACAAAGTGCCATCAACAAGTGGAGAAGAACACTGAGCCTCAAGTTTGACTCCAGAAAGAAAGGGAGTCGGAGCAGGCTTGCAGTCAGCCATATGAAACCTCGAGAGCAAATCTAGAGCATACTTGGACTGTGTGATGGTGATCCTGGAAGAAGACTGAAAGATCTCAATCCTGAGAAAGTAATGCAACAAGCCCAAGTCAGTCATCAAAAACCTGTCATGAAGGGTAGTTTTGACAGCCCCAATGGTGGATGAAGAACTCCTTGTGATCAACAAGTCATCAACATATAGAACCAGAAATAGGAGTGAATCATCCTGTTGCAGAATGTAGACATTGGGATCAGAATGGCACCGAGTGAACCCAACTGATAGAAGGAAGGAGTCCATCTTGGCATACCAGGCCCAAGGAGCCTATTTGAGGCCATAGACAGACTTCTGAAGACGGCACACAAGTGAAGAATCCTGAATGAACCCCTGTGGTTGCTCCATGTAGATCTCCTCCTGAAGGTCACCGTGAAGAAAAGCACTCTTCACATCCATCTGGTGTACTTCCCAACAATTGGTTGCAGTAATGGCAAGAACAAGTTGGATGGAATTCATTTGGGCAATTGGCGCAAAAGTCTCAGAGTAGTCAATCCCAGGAACCTAGGAGAATCCTTTGGTGACCAAGTGAGCCTTATGCTTGTCAACTGACCCATCTGTTGCAAATTTTGTCTGATAGATTCACTTACATCGAACAAGTTTTCTTCCATTAGGAAGAGGGACAAGATTCCAAGTGTGGTTCCTCATCAAGGAACTATACTCCTCCTGCATAGCTGTATCCCACTTAGGGATACCAGAAGCCTCATGAAAAGACTGTGGATCTAAGGCAGTAGCAATGAAGACATGTGGAGCCTCTTAGAACTGTGAACGAGTCCACCTGGTGTCTGATGGATCCCCAACCCAATCACCTGCAGACTGCAAGGTCCGTCTAGCCCAAAGTGGACTGGAAGAGGGAGAATCTGGAAAATAATCATCAACCTCTGAATGATGACTAGGAGAGGAAGGAGGTGAGTCCTCTGAATCACTCTCTGCATCAGAAGTGGAGGTAGAAGACTGCTTAGGTGAATCTAACTCATCAGAAGATCTGTCATGCATCCCAAGTGACTCCAATGTCAAAGTAGGAGTTGGAGAAGTGATAGAAAGTGAGCTCGAATAGCCCTCCTCAAACTGATCACTCCTCTCAATGAACAACTCATGTGTAGTAGGGTGGAGCAACTGATAACCCTTCACACCATCAGGATAACCTACAAATATGCAAGGTTTGCTCTGTGGATCCAAGGCCTTGCGTTTCTCTGCACGAATGTGGGCCCATGCAAGAGAACCAAAAACTTGAAAGTGCTTAACTGATGGTTTTCGACTGCTCCAAGCTTCAAAAGGAGTGACTCCCTTTAAGGCTTGGTGAGGAACACGGTTCTAGATATAACAAGCATAGTTAATGGCCTCTGCCCAATACTGTGGTGCAAGAGATTTGGAGTGAATCATGCATTTCACCATTTCCTTCAAGGACCTATTCTTCCATTTTGCAACACCGTTCTGCTGAGGATTGTATGGAACTGAATGCTGCAAATCAATCCCCTCTGAAGTGCAAAACCTCTCAAACTGATGGTTGACATACTCACCACCATTGTCAGTGCGCAAAACTTTGATGGCTTTCCCGGATTGCTTCTCTACAAAAGTTTTGAAGTCCTAAAAATGATCAAATACCTCTGACTTCTCGTTGAGAAAGTACACCCAAGTATATTGAGAAAAGTCATCAATGAATGTGAGGACATATCTAGCCCTACTGAAAGAAGGATGCTGAAATGGACTAGCCAAATCACTGTGAACTAACTCCAGTATTTGTGAAGCTCTCCATGCCTTACCTTTGTCAAACTTTTCCTTAGGATGCTTACCAAGAATGCAACCTTGGTAAACACCACCTGAAAAATGAACTGAAGGCAACCCTATGACCATACTCTATTGGTTGAGCTGCTGTAAGTAGCAGAAGTTAAGATGGCCAAACCGCTCATGCCATAATCTACTCACATCATTAGAATGAGTGAGAAAAATAGTCGAAGGAGGATCAAGAACAAAGTGAGAAAACAGATAGAGCCGTGATTAATGATCTGCTCTTCCAATTGCAACTGTAGAACCACTGTGCAACTCACGAATCTGCACTGAATCAGGAGTGAACTCAACCCGCTTGCCTGAACCTGTGTGAGTGATCTAGTATACCGATAGGAAATTAGTTGATAATGAGGGCACACAAAGAACATCATGGAATGTGCCATCCCCCACATCAACAGACCCTCTCCCACACACCTCAACAGGAGTGTCATTACCCATCAAAATAGAAGGCATAGTACATGGCTCCAAAGATGCAAGTTCTTCCTTAGATGAAGCCATGTGGTGTGAAGCACCCGAATCAAGAACCCAAGTGGATGGTGAAGAAACAACTGCAACAAGGGCCTTGCCCTTTCCTTTCCCCTTGTTGTTTTCTTTTGCCTTGTTAGACCCCTCATTAGAACTTTGTTTGATAGACTCAGGAACACTGATATTATTCTTCTCAAGAATGTGTGTCAAGTGATCAATTTGTTTCTTCAAACATTTATGTTCATCATGACTAGGTCTTTTACAATAAGCACATTGGACCCTCTCTTTCTTAGGCTTGTCGCCCTTGGAAGATTGGGTCTCATTAGTTGCTTTTGAAGCAACTGATATCTGATCCTTCTTCTCCTTGCTATTCTTCTATTTCTTATCCTTACTATTGTTGTTACTACTTTGTCCTTTTTGTTCTTTTGTGCCTTGGTTGGTAGCCAAGGCATGTGACTTAGAGGACTTAAGAGTGCCCATCTAGATTAGCTTGTCCTATTCTCAAGTGAGATTGACAGCAAAATCATCTAAAGATGGCATGGTGAATTTAGTACCAAGTGCACCCTTAGCAGCATAGAAGGTAGAAACAAATATAGAATATTTTGAACTTAGCTTAGAGAGAATACTAAGAATCAGTTGTTCATCTTTCTTTTCAATTCCACGTTGTTTTAACTACAACCTTAGTGATTTCAATTTAGTGAAGAAATCCTAGATTGTGTTGAAATTGCCTAGACTTAAACTAATTAGTTCATTTTCCAACATATGACCCCTCATTAAATCTTGTGTGCCAAATAGTGTTTCTAGCTTTGTCCAGATTTCATTTGGTGTATTCAAAGACTCAATGTGAAAGAGCAAATCAGGAGAGATAGACAAACACAATGTTCCATATGCCTCATCACATTTGTTAAACCACTTAGGCTTATCTTCATCTTTAGCAGGTTCAGTTTCAAGTCCCATAGTTATCCTATTTAATCCAGCTTTCCTTAAGTGAATTGTCATGCATGATTTCCACTCAAAGTAATTGTATGGAGTTAGGATGGGCATATTTGTTTGATCCATGATGAAGAAATGCAGAGAAGAAATGTCAAAAAAAAGAGAACACAACCAAGACAACCCCCCTTTTCACTCAATCAAAGAACCCCCCCAAGAAAATATGATTTGACACTTTATATTAGTGCGTTTACAACTACCATTAGCAAGAAATACTAAGTGGTCTTGATTTCAATGCATTACAAAACCCTCACAAAGAGCATATGCTAAAAATACAATTTTGGCACAATACTCAGAGAAATAAATAGCACCACTATGATCTACTCGAAAAATCATGCACTTTCAAAAAAATAATCGCCTCGATATGAGGTCGTATGTGAAAGTTATGATCCTTCGAAGTTCCCAAAATGAGAACTGTGCAATGTCATGACTAAGAATCTGCAATTTCTAAAAAATCTTGGCATCAAAATCAAAAAATGTCTGCACTAGTGCATAGATCACTAAAAAATAGCCAAAATAAATAAAAAAATTTGGGAAAAGGAGTCTGTATGAGCAAGAACAGAGCATTTGAAAACTGCCTTCAAAACTGCAACTGCCAATGGAGAGGGGTCCTGTTGTAGCTTTCTGAGCGCATTTCTGCAACATATATAGACTGCATGCAAAAACAGAAAGATACCCAGATGGTTTTTCTGTGCTGTGAAGAAAACACAGAAGGCATTTTTCTTGTTGATGTACAGAAGATGTTGATCCAATGTAAACAAAACACCTTTAGCTACAAAAAATGACTCCAACAACCAAAAAATGACATGCAAAGGCTGAATCAGCTACCTAAGACAAGCGATGGTGTGCTGGAACCTGCAATATTGATTGAAAACACCAAATATGCAAGCTAGTTGTCAGATTTGAGCTTGAAACCCCGGTTCAGCCACTATGTATGATGATCTCCGATTTCGGTGAAGCGAAAGCCAAATATGACTTTATTGAGCCTTCTAGGCGCATTGGAATAGCCAGAAATGCCGCCAGTATAACCAGAAATGCTGCAATCACCTGGATTTCATAAAAACACATGTGCAAACCCCAGAGATTAAAAAGTTTCCGTCAAACTTTTCTGATTCTCCAGATCATTCGAAGATGCAAGAGAAGAGCATACTGGCTTTTTCAAAAAACTATTATAAGATTTATTAGCCCCCCCCCCAAATCTCTCAAATATGGAAACTAAAAATCTACTCTTGCACATAGAACAGCTCTGATACCATGTTAGAATCTGAAAATATTATTAACCCAGAAAACTAGTGCAAATAAATAGATATCTAAACTATGAATGCAAATAATGTGAAATCAAAATAGCAACATAGAGTTAGTATCTAAGAGAGTAATGCAAATTCTAGAAGCAAAATAGCATTAAGAGGATGCAAAAGCAAAAGATGCAAAATACAAGCCAGGTAGCATGCTTATATAAACTAGGAAGAGGGAGGAGGTGGCAACACCGACCAATGAGGAGCAACCATCTATCAGACTAAAGATAACAAAGTATCTTCCTAAGATAGCTAATGGATGCTCACATGTAGGAAGGTGACACCTCGCAACCACTCACCTAATAAGACATGCTTTATTAACCTAAGCGAGATTAATAGAAGTGTAGGAAAAACCTAGGAATATAGGGAAAAATACATAACCCAACTAGGAAATAAAAACCTACACTAACAAATGCAAGGGAAAGATGAAGAAAGTGACAAGCATTAGCCTGAAAGATGTCTCCGTAAGAAGAGAACATCCCACTAAAAGAAATGGAAACAAAAGGAGAGCTAAAGGAAGAACTTTCAAGTTGGGCTGCCCTATGTGCCTCCTATTTCATATCAAGATCGAGATGGGGAAGAAGATAATTTGATCAAGGACAACTGCTAGCGCGGTTGCATTTTATTTCAGGTAAGTATTTATCACTCATTCATCTACCCTTGATGTAGCACCTCTTTGAGTTTCTCTCATGGGTGTCCTCCCATTAAGTGTTGTGTTGTGTTCCCTCGTATCATGTTAACTGTTGTTTAGGTCTCCTTGGATGACCCTTGATACTCTTGTAAGGTCAAGGATACAAGGAGACCACCTTCGTCATGAAATTCCCTCTATTTGTTTCTATATTCTTCTATTCTCCTCTCTCTTATTGAAATTGTTGTGTGTGGTGCCTTGGGGGCATAATGTTGTGGATGGTGTCTTGGGGGCATCTTCCCACATTGTAAACCTAAGTCACTTTTGTCTCCTCTCTCACTTTTCATGATTTCATTCTTTCATGGTTCTACTAGTCGGTGAATGATGATAACAAATAAACACTGATAAGGACCGTGTGTCCCTACAACAATAATAAAAATGGACCTAGTCTATATATGAAGATGGGGTTAATTTGATATTGATGCTTGACTAGTAGAATCACTTTGTGTTGTGATGTGATCGTGTATCATGTTGTGATTTTCTTACTACAGACCTTTGCAATACTTTAAATATGCTTGTAGACACTTTGGAATATTTTGTATCTCACCTTGTAGCTACACTCAATTCTGAGATACCTGAAGTATAACCTCATGACTATACTTGGTTTTGAACTTGCAAGTATAGCTTTGGTTTGTTTAAGTGATATGATTTGGTTGTTATCTTAGCTAAGATTTTCTAACCGATTTTTGTTAATTGTTAGCATATAATACTAATGTGTTTCTATTATGATTGTTGGGAACACTTGGCAATCGTAAGCACATGCCACTTGGAGGCATGGGCTTTGTGAAATCTCTTGTTCCCTCACGTGTTTTCAACCATACCTTAAACGTGATTGCTACTGACAAGCGGGATCAACCACTTTAAGGTGGGGGCATATATTGTGGTAAATGCTTGGATATCTTAGACATTGTGATAAAGTGTGTTTGCATATGCTTCCTTTTCACTATAAGGCATCTCTGTGATGCAGGTGGGGTTGTATACTTTGTTTTGTGTGTTGCGTATGCTTCCTTTTCACTGTAAGGTGTCTCTGTGATGCAGGTGGGGTTGTATACTTTGTGTACGTGCTTCCTTTTCACTATAAGGCATTTTCATGATGTAGGTGGGGTTGTATGTTTTTAAAAGCCCTTCTGTGGAAGGCGGGATTGTGTATTCCCTTGAGTGGTTGCACATCCTTTTAAAAGTCTTCTGTGGAGGTAGAGTTGGATATTGAGTTATTCACCCTTAAGCATGTCTTTGGCGGTTGTGGTAGCGTAGCTCAACCGTCAGGTGTGTTTGTCATGTCTTAGATGGCGGCACATAGCGATGAGCTACCCCATTTCTTGTGTTTTATGTGTTTAAGATGTATAGTGTGATGATGACATACTCTATGGCGCTTGTGTATTTTGTGTGTTTTTCATGTGTCTTCCTTTCATGTCTTGCATGTTTTAGTGGCAATGCGTAGCGATGAGCTCCCCCCATGCCGTGTGTTTTGCATGTTTAGTGGCGGCGCATAGAGATGAGCTCCCCTCATGCTATGTGTTTTGTGTGCTTTTGATGGCGATGCATAGCGATGAGCTCCCCCCATCACCTAGTTAAGGTTATATAATTGTTTAATCATGTCTTCTCTTTGTGTATGCCTTGTGTATTACATGACTGCATTCATGCCTTCTTTGTGTATTGCGTTACGACATTCATGCCTTCTTTGTGTATTGCATGCCTTTTTATTGTCTTCTTTGTGTATTACATGCTCCCTTACTGTATTCACTATGCCTTGTGTGACTATCAAGTATTTTCTTATGTTTACCTAAGCTTGGGGGCTAGAAATGGTCTTCCAAACTTAGGGTGTGTCTTCACTCTAGTGTTTGATATGCTTTGACTGTACTTTAATGCATGTACTGATCATAAGATCATACACACATTAAAGTGGGGGCTAAATGTTATGGAGTAAAAAGTGGCCACATGTCTTTTTCCTCCTTGTTTAGCTCCTAGGTCCCTGTGATTACATTATTCATGCTAAATATCCATCTCGATGCAAAATTTGCCCAAAACCAATGTAAATTGGGAACAAGGGGCCCATATTTTATCTTACCCTGGACCAAAAAGGAGCCTCAAGACTTGGGCGCCTATGCCCAAGTCTTCCCTGATTGGTCAAGGCAAATTTAATTATATGTCGATGTAGGACCTTTAAAAAGGTTTCTCTTTGTTAGCTCTTTTGGTTTAATTTCACGAATGTTAGCAGGAAAGCATATATAAGTGTGTTTTTGAATTCATTATAAACCTAGATAGAGATAGCCAACTTGAAGCAAGCATTGGAGTAAAGAGCATTCAAAGCACTCATTATGATTCTAGAGAATATTGTATTGTCATTGTGTGTGTTGTTGTAGGTTTGAAGTTATCATCTATCTCTCCTTATGAGTTGAAGCCCATTCATCCTCCTAAGGATTTCGTCACATGGATGGTATCATCATTTGATTCATCATATTGATTTTGTGTTTAGCCTCTGTCCTATAAGGGCACACTCTCTTTATCTATCAACGGTGTTGGGAAGCTTGAATGCTATCCCGAGAATTGACTGAGGCAAGTTCCTAAACACCATAACCCCCAAACCCATTCTCTTCTTCTTGTGTGCAGGTTATAGGTGCGAGATTTGAAAAATATGAAGATACAGGAAGACTGAGCAAGGATTAGGGTTTCAGGATCTGACAACAATTTTGGAATATTCCACTGTGCAGGACTTGGGCACTAGCACCCTAGTCTTTCTGCCTCAGCAGACTTCAGATCTGGCATCAAGGCAGTCTCTACAATATTTCTCCAGTTTAAAGTTCTTGAAGATTCAACCTTTTAGGACTTAGGAACTCCCGAAATAGTCCTCCGACATATCTTCTTCTGGGACACAGGTTCTATCATCTTCCTGATCTTCCCGGTACATTTGGTTTATGGAAATTTGTTGTACATATTTTTTATAATCAGATTATTATAGAACTAGGGTTTTGTGCATAATTGACCTAGGGTTCGATAAAAGGCTTGATTGAATCTAATATTTACATAACACTCCTGAGTACAAGATCTGTAGCTAAGTCCACCTCCATTTGGTAGTGATTTCGCTCGGTCTTGTCCTTGAATGTTATTGTGAAAGAGGGTTTGATCTAGTGTGCATTCTAGTCTCATCATTCATCTTTAATAGTAACAAAGCAATATGGAAGAAAATGTTAAGAGTAAAGCCTTTAAATTCTAATTACTATATGAATATAAAAATTAGAAAACATAGTTGAACATTTGATTCCCCATAAGAGAAAAATGCTAACATGTCTAATAGAGTCTACAACCACATTATTCTTCAAACCTATTCCAAATAAAGGCTCTACCCAAATTAGATGATGACCAAATAAATCATGTAAATCTATAAAAATAGCATACCAATGTTTTTTAGCAAACATGTGGCCCCAAAATAAATGTTTCATAATTTCATCTACATGGAAAAAAGAACAATTAACTAAATGTACATGCATGCATTTTAATCTCTCAGTAATAGGCAATTTGTGGTGTAAAATTTTCCAAGCAAGCATTTGAGCCTTTGCATCAATGTTAGACTTGCAAATTTGTGCACTCAACTTGACCCAATATTTATGACTAAATTTGCACTTCCATTCAATATTGAGGTGGGGAACTAGGGACATTTTGGGAAGAAGAAGAAGATATATTTGTTTTAAGGGAAGAATGAGAAATGATAGGAAGACAACTAATGTCAATCTTTGAAAAACTACAAGGAGTAGGACTACATAATTTTAGTGTTAAATTAGGAGGGACAAGATATTGCACAAAGTTAAGAAATTTCTTGTAGTTGTTATTCAAACCCAAATGCTCTTTGATAACTAGCCAAAAAGATCATTACAATGAAGAAAAGTGTCATATACCTCTGAACTATTTAACACCTTTTGTCATGTCCCATAAAATGTTCCATATTTTTACAATGCCAGCCGACTAAGATATGATAAGAAACAAATACCATTCCTAAAGCAAGTGATCAAGGGTTCTAATAAAAAAGACTCATGTTTGAAATGAGTAAAGAAGGCCTGAATAGACAAAGAAATAGCAATGAGATTTCTATTAAAGACAATGACTATATCTATGGTCGAATCCATCAACAAATGGTTAAAGATAGCAACTAAGATCAGTTCTAGTGCATCATATTAATAAAAGGATACAATTCAGAAGATAAAGTGTAGTTAGCATATATAAAGTACTAGTGAGTTTGAATAAGACCAGAGGCTTTGGGAATAAGAAAAACAATTTGTTGATGATATACCATGTGATGCAAGGGATATATGTGGCCTTGTGAAGAAGTGTGAATTGTTTAAGAGGAAGAGTGATTTCCTTTAAGACAACAATTAAATGTGAAATGGAGCGACTAATATATGTTATTAGATAAGACAAGAATCGTTATGAGATATGAGACAAGATGATACAAATTATTAAAGGTAGCGGTCAATGTTTGAAGGCTGTGATCATTCTTAAAAGGGTGCGATCTATTGTTAACAAGGAGTTTATGAACATGAGACAATGATCCATTTTAAGGTATAAGACTATTAAATGAAGGAACATAATAATTCAACAAGGGCAACGATTATTGAGGATCAAAGGGACACCACCATTGGGAAGGGTGCATCCATTATGAAAAGATGTTTCTCTTAATGAAAACAAGAAGATATAAATTTAGATTGCTGAGTAGGGATTGAACATAACACGAAGTATTCGAACTACATATGCAGAGATATTTATTCAGACATATAAATTATTGTAACAACAAAAGGATATCAATAAGAATCATTCTTGAATATACACCAGGTCGGAGCATTGATGACTGTCAATTATATTTACTTATTGCATAACACTGTCATATCTAGAAATACATAAAATTATTGAAAAAAATTGTCAACATGGAGAAGGGGGAAAACGTGCACTATGGAGAACAACTAAAGGCACCCTTACATTGACAGATACAGAGAACAATGGGTAGGGCATCCTATTGTCATGTAAAAGGGAGAAACAAATAAGGGCAACCTAGGGTAGACTTCTTCTCCCTAATCTCCATGTTGAGGGTTTATTGGCACATTAAGATTCACCAATTTGAGAAGAATGGTGAGGGGACTTCTTGGAGGGAGAAATGTTGTCATAAGGCACCCTACCATGCCTCCCTGTACCTCCTCTTCTATGGCTAAGTGTTGTAAACAAACTGAGTTAGCTACATGATAATTGAATATATGATTTCTCAATAGTAATATTAATTGAGTTTGAATGCAATATAATCTTGATTAACCCTCATGATTATATATATATATATTCTCAAACTTTAAATAGGTAAGGCATCGTGCCTAGTCCATTGAGCCATGCCACAGAATCGCGAGCTCCAAATGAGCCATTTTTGGTAAGCAGAATTGGCGATGCAAGATGAACTGAAAGCTGAGTTACGGTGCCAAATTGCGTGCTAACCTAGATCCCACAAAGGGTGTTGGTTGATTAAGACAGCAGGACGGTGGTCATGGAAGTCGAAATCCTCTAAGGATTGTGTAACAACTCACCTGCCGAATCGACTAGCCCCGAAAATAGATGGCGCTGAAGCACGCAACCTATACTCAACCGTTGGGGCAAGTGCTAGGCTCCGATGAGTAGGAGGACGTGGGGGTTGTTGCGAAACCTTGGGTGCGAGCCTGGGTGGACTGGCCCCTGGTGTAGATCTTGGTGGTAGTAGCAAATATTCAAATGAGAACTTTGAAGACTGAAGTGGGGAAATGTTCCATGTCAACAGCACTTGGATATGGGTTAGTTGATCCTAAGAGATGGGGAAGCCCTATTTCAAGGGCACACTTCGTGCGATCATCGAAAGGGAATCAGGTTATATATATATTCAATTTTAAGAGATGGGGAAGCCTTGTTTCAAGGGCGCACTTCGCGCGATCATCGAAAGGGAATCTGGTTATATATATGTGTGCAAAAAAATGTATATGTTTTCTTATGTTATGACTGCAGGATTCAAATTCAGAATCACCTTATTCAACATTTGTAAGATATAACCCTAACCCTAAGTTGTTGCAATTGTAATTTTAGGGCAATTTAGGAAAGGGACATTACACCTTTCTTGAATAAATAATAAGCTTGCCTAGAAAACAATATGACTAAAGGATTTTCTTGGTATTGGATATGCCTATTCCACCAAATGGAGGAGAAAGCAACTTTAAAACCATGATATAATGAAGACTTCTTCCAATTTAAAACTTGGCATCTTTTTGCCATGCTATCCAAATGGATCAAGAACAAGAAAATAAGCTTTAATCTAAAAACAATGAGCAAGGAGAATCTTGTCTAGCCAATTAACATTGTGCCATTTCCCTTTAATAGCAGTAATAACTAGTCTATCTTAGTAAAACTTTCCATGGTTCATCACCCTTAGCAGCTCTAGTGATCCATTTAGCAACTAAACATGTTCCTTGAGATTTAGGGTCTATAATTCCAAGTTTGCCTTTATATTTAGGTTGAATGCAAAGAGACTAGGAAATGAATTTACAACCAACAAATATCATCCCATTTAGACCAAAGGAACTATTGAATTAATTTACATGTCTTCATACCCTTTTTGAGACGACATTCAATGAGAAAAGAAGTCTATGTGCATAGCAAGAAATATTTTATTTGCTACCTAAACTTTTCTAGCCAATGGGAGAAATTTGTTATCCCAGTTAAATAATTTATTTTAAGTCTATTCAAGTAATAAGTTTCCACATTTCAGTAAGGGATAATCCCAAACCAAACAAAACGCCAAGATATTGAGTTATTTCACCATGTTTGATCTGTTTCCAATCTTTAGGAATATACTAAGGAGTGAGCCCAACTTGAGACATTAAGAACTTAGTTTTATGATAATCAATTTGTGATCCTTATTTTCTTGGCATCATAAGCTTGTTTCTTGTGAAAAAGTATTGATCACAAATGAAGACATTAAGAACTTGTTTTATGATAATCCATTGGTTGTATGTACAAATGGTGCTCTACAAAGGTACCAGAGTCTCACGAATATTGATCAACAAAAATGAGAGAGGTGTTTTGATTACTTCACTAAAGCCATAGAAACATTAGCATAACCAAGTGATGATACCCCCATAATGTTGACAAGGGAGAGGTATTGGGAGATCCAATGAAATGTGGCACATTAGTGTGCAAAGAGATGTAGATGCAACATCAAGTTCAATATGATGTACAAGCAACCAAGAAGAGTGTGCAATTAATGATGCACACATGCAAGAGGATTATTAAGTTTGGTTTTGCAAAAAAAGCACACACAAGAAACCCCATGGCATTTTATAGGTCTAGCATGAGTACAAAATGGCATAATATGATGTACAAGAACCCCCTTAAAAGAATACAAAATTAGATTTGGTACTTTATTTTAACGCTTTTACAAATAAATGTGTAGATATATAGAGTTCTTACAAGTGTCCAAAATTAAGACTACATGGCATTAAATAATAAGACTTAACATGTCCCATTTTCCACAAAAAGTGCAATTACCCCTTGAATTCTTTGTTGTTGTGGAGGGAGACTCATTAGATTTGGAAGAGGGAGTGAATTACTTATTTAACTTGAATTGGGAGGGATGCTCATGACCTGAAGTTGATTTGACTTTAAATTATTGTGAATTATGTGGAATTAAAGGTTCAATTGTCCTAGTGTTAACATTTATGACTACACACAAGAAGAAAGGACAAATAGGCACTGAATTCATGCCTTACAACCCCCTAATAATAGAATAATGCTAAAAGTAGAGCCCCTAGAAAATTATAAGGTGTATTGAGTACGAATTTTACAAGGACAAAGCTTGAATCAACCATTTATAACACATGGTGATTTTACGAATTTATAAAAAAGTGGCTTGCCAAATTAAATTTCTAAAATTATAATTAGAATCCTTGCATTTTTCTAATAAATTTTAAAAAATTGCCTAATTTTGATATTATGGGCAAAATATATGCCCTGTTGAAAAGACAAACAATAGGGAGCTTCAAACAACAATTACATTCACAAACTGTAAAATTAGAAAAAAAACTAATACCATGGTGAAGTGCTTAGAAAGAGATTTTCATCACTTATAAGAAGTAAAAAATCTAACTTCATGGGCAAAAGTTATGCTCCCCCAAAAATCCCCATTTTAGGCATAAAATTCAAACACACAACACTGTTTGGGTTGCATAGTGGTGGTACCACTTGTATGGCTGAGCAACGGTGGTAGGAGGGTGGGGTATTTGATGGCTTGTGAGTCTTGGGTGGGTGGTAGAGCCATCGCTAGGGTGATGGTAGCGCACCAAGGTAGTGGCGGTGAAAAGCGCCGCTCCTAGCGGTGTTTAGGTGCTCTTCAAGTTGCAGGTTTAATCGACAATGGTATTGAGTTAAGCACTCAAGGGCTAGGTCTCGCGTCACCATATGACCATGCCCTAGCGCTGTAATTGGAAACAACTACAGGTGTTATTCTTGATGTAGGGATAATGTCAACCCTACATAGGACTGTACCCTAGCTAATAAAAACCCTTTTTCTAAAATTAAAAAAAAAAATTTAAAAAATGTAAACCCTAGTACAAAGGTTGATGCAAGAGGGTATAGAGTTGATGCAGGTGGTATACATTAGAAATAGCACAGTGGTAGTACGACAATATGGTGTTCGTACAATAGTACGACCATATAGATCCATACATGTGGTACATAATTTCATGCGACCTCGAATGGAGCCCTCCCAAAGCCTTTGTATAACATTGTGAGGAAACTCTATTGAGTTTACTATTGATCCATATATTTTTTGGCCTTCTATGTGGAATGATGAGATTAATTTTGCTCCAAAACACACTATATGAAAGTAATTCATGAAAACCCCCTAAACAAGAGAAGGGCTTACAAATTCAAAATAATTTGGGAAGGGACTCACAAGATGACTCTGATACCATGTTTGATCTTGGTTTCACTAACAACAAGATGGTGGTATACCCACAAACCAAATATCCCAACTTGGAAGACATTTATAGTCCTTGTAAAAACTAGGTATCTACTAGAATAAGGAAATTGGAAACTTACTCTAGAATATTGTGGCAAAATTGAACCTAAGGCACACTTAAACATGATTGCATAAGGGAATGAACCAATAAAAGGGAATATGATAAAAGACTTTATATTCAGCTATTTTATTGGACATTATTTCCCATTGTAAAAACTTGGGATATCATGAAAAGAGAGGAGAAACTAGAGAATGAGATATGATACAAACTAGCTTTTGTAAAAAAATCTCATTCTATAGCCCTAATAGACTTATTTATAATGCACTTTGAAAGATGAAGGAAATAACCTTATCACCGATAGAAGTTAGGAACCTATGTGAAGCTAAAAGATACTAGACCGTTCCATCAAAGGAAAAGGGTATTTGGAAATTATTAGAATGAATGGATAGGGTGGAAACCACACCACAAGAACTATGTTATACCTCAAGAAAAACTAGAGAAAATGAGGAGAAAGAGGATCCATAAAACTTGGAAATAGAAGTTGAGGAAGGTGAAAGAGAGATAACTACTACAAATGTGCCATAAAATAAGCCCTTCAATGCACCTTTAAAAACAATAAAAATAAAAGAAGAAAGCATAGTGATGTAGAGAAGAACCCCAAACTTGCTAATATTGGAGATTACTAGGATGTAAGGTAGGTGATGCAAGTTGCAAAAGTACTCAAAGAATATGAAGACCTATTCCCCAAAATTTCACCAATCTTAAAGGTATTAAAGAGGAAGTATGAATAATGAAAATACAACTAAAAGAAAGATTAAAACCCCAAAGGAAAATACCTTATTGATTTAATCCCAATGTAAAAGCCATAGTGAAGAATGAATTTGATAAGATGTTAGCTAGTGGTATCAATAAACTAGTGGAAGATGCAGAATGGATAAGCCATATGGTCATTCAACAAAATAAAATAGGTGAAATAAGGGTATGCATTGGTTTTAGAGAATTGAACAAAGCTTGTATACATGACCCCATTCCCACCCCATTTATAGAGGAAATCCTAGAATCAATGGCCAGAAGGGAAATTTATTCATTTACAGACAGGTTCTCAAGATACCATTAGGTGAGGGTTCAGAAAGATCAACCTAAACTACATTTGCAATTGAATGGGGATCATTCATGTATACTATGATGCCATTTAGATTAAAGAATGCACCTACAATATTCAATAGAATCATGATCAATGTATTTAAGGACTTCATTCATAACTTTTTGGAGGTATACCTAGATAACTAGACAGTATATGGGCTAATTAAAGATCACGTTCAAGTACTTAGGCTAATGCTAGAATGATGTAGAAGACTACAAATTTCATTAAATCTAAAGAAATGCATATTTGTGGCACCTTTTGGTACACTCTTGGGATATATTATATGCAAGGAAGGATTAATAGTTGATTCATTGAATGTAGCGATAATCCTAAATCTTCCAGCCCCAAAAATAGTAACTGAAGTAAAGACATTTTTGGGATATATAGAGTATCATAGAAAGTTCATCGAAGGATAATGTGACAATTGTTGGGGTAATAGAAGAGCTCCTAAAAAATAAAATAAACAAAACCTTCCAATAGACAGAACAACGGAAAGAAGCCTTTGGTACACTAAAGAATAAGATAGGGGAGGCACCAATCTTAGTTTTCCTAGATTTGAACATCCCTTTCCATGTACAGGTGGATGATTTATGAACTACAATTGGAGTAGTTTTAGCACAACTAAGAGGAAACAAGGACCATCCAATTGCATATGCTAGCCACAAACTATCACAAGTAGAGAGAAACTACACTACAATAGAAAGAGAGGCATTGGCTATGGTCTATGCATTACAAAAGTTTAGATACTATCTCTTGGAAACTCCATTTATATTCCTTATAGATCATGAGCCACTTAAGTATTTAATAAAAATACTAGTGATACAAGGGATAATTTATAGATGACTACTCTTATTTTAGGAATTTGACTTCAAGATCATGGTAAAATTTGGAAAAGCTAACATTGATATAGGGGAAGAACCAGGACTAGTTGAGGAAGAGTTATCGACACAAGTTTGTTTAGAATAAATATGATACTAGAAGAACTTACAGAAGTAGCGAGACTACTCGCTATAGGGCAATTTTCGTAAAACTATTCCAAATATGAAAAAAGTAGACTATCGTCTAAGTCCTTATCATATATGCACCGATTGAGGGAGAATTACATGTGATAGGAAGGGATGAGATTGTAAGAAGAGTTGTGTTGGAGAATGAAAGAGATAACATTATATGAGAAGCCCCTAAAGGAATATCTGGAGGGCATAACTTAGGAGAAGGCACCGCAAGGAAAGTAATGCTAGTAGGATTATGGTGGCATACAGTCTTTAAAGATGAAAACAAGTATGTGAGATAGTGTGATATATAACAGAGGGTAGGAAAACCTATTGCAAGAGATGAAATGCCTTTGTGACCAGTACTAGCACAATCCCTATTTGATAAATGGGCAATCAATTTCATTAGACCTATTGATGCCACTGTAAAGAAATCAAAATAAAAATTTATCATAACAAAGATGAAATAACTCACAAAATGGGTTGAAGTTGAGGCAACAAAAGACTATATTGCTAAAATTGTCGTAAGGTTCATTTAACAAAAAACTATAACAAGATTTGGATGTCCTCTAAGCATAACATGTGACCAGGGGAATCACTTTATGAATATGACAGTTGTCAAACTCTTAGACAACTTTATGATCACACACAATCAAAGTAACCCCTAACACCCTTAAGTAAATGGAGCAAGTGAGGCTTTAAGTAAGATTATAGGCAACACACTTACCATAATGTGCAACAGTAACACTATAGATTGAGACATTAATATACTAATAGTGTTATGGGCTTATAGGACAACTTAGAAAAGACCAACTAGGTTCTACCCATTTAAACTAGTATATGGAATTAATAGAGATATAATAGATAGTGTAGATAATGTTTTGAATGCTCTATAATTAGTATCATCACAAATTGTTAGGGACACTTTACCTCCACTAAGACAACAACTAAAAAGATTCACCAATAAGATTTTGTTGCAAATATAGAATTAGGAAGAGAGAATAAAGTAACAATTGCTAGTGGAGATTAATAAGAAACAATTGGAAGATCTATAAGGAAGAAGTGTGCCACCACACACCCAAAGCTAGAGGTCAAGGTAAGGAACAAGCAAACTATATAGAAGCAAATGTTAATACACTTTATCAAATTTTTCTTGGTTGGCCAACATCAACAAAGACCTTGAAGGTGCAACTAAAAAATATAAAAACTACATAATGCAACAATTAGCCACCTATGATGCCCTAAAAGGTATAGAGGGAAACTAGATAGTGTATATAGAGACTGGTCATAATCAATTAGCAAGTGCAGGATCAAAGGAAAAGCCTAAGAGCACATATCAAATAGCTCTATGAAGTAATTGGCCTTCGCCTCACACACATCATTGCTTTACTAACAAAATCTAGCAAGGTTACGACAAGAATTAAAATCTTTGATACCTGTTACTAAATTTTGTTCACACTAAATTTAGTTAGACCTAAGTGTAGTTGTTCAGAAGAAATAAAAGAAAACATTGAGGTTATTGCATTTAATGAACAATTGATGTCTTGACCAAGTAGAGATAGATATTCAAGGAATCAATTATTCAGGAAATATAGTTGATCTAACATAGTGTTCTCTTTCAAGAGTTATAAGACAGATTGATTATTCAGTTGATCATATTTGAAAGAAAGAAAGAAAGATATTTATTTAAATTGTCATTTCATGTCATATTTGGAACATACAATTCAGTATCTATTACTTTATCCTATGCATTGATTGAAAAAGAAATATACATACACCAAGTGCATAAGATAAATTAACTGATCATGTTTAGAGGAAGTGTTCAAACATGTCCCACACAAGCTGTGGGAGTAACTAACTGAGCAATGCAGACATATGCAAGCTATACATCTGATGATAAAAGAAATAAAGAGGAACACATGATAAAATTAAATATCCATCATTGCCTAAGCAAGCTGGTTGTTGAGCTTGTTGACAGTTGATATTCAGTCCTCATCTTCAGCTCCAGTCGTATCAGTTGTACCTGTAAAAAATTGGGGAAAGTCCTATAAGAGCTCCATATATTTAACGTTATCATATGCTTTATCATGTAGACATATCAACTTGTCACATCATGCATTTCATATAAAAGATCAAATCAGACATGTGCCATAAATCATAATATCATGAAGAGGATCAATCAATACCATCAGGTATGTTTTTTTATGCTAATTTGTTTGTTCACTGTGCAGGTATAGGAAAAGTAATATTGCTGATTTGAAGACATTAAAGCACGTGGAGAAAACTGTGGCTTCCACAAGGGTTGAGCCTAGCGTGCTCCCTTCTTATCCATTCAAGAAGGGCATCAGATTGCATAAACAGAGTAATCATGCATAGAAGCAGTCAACATAGGCAGTCAAAGAGAGGGAATCATAATTGAAATAAAGAGGAGCAGTTGCTCCTATATACTATGCCTCATCACAAGAAGAGCCCACTTAATCATTCTCATGTCATAGAATGGACAAATGTATCCATACAGAGGAAGGATGAAGTGTAGATGCAGAGCTAACTGATCAAAGAAATGTCACATGAAGAGATGTCAAGTGCAAGTACAAAAGGTACAATGACCCATAAAAGGTACTTTCATCTCTTAATTATCATCAAAGTGTATATTGTTGTCCATGAGGTACTTATAGATAAACCAAACATGGTAAAACATCACAAGTGTAATCTATTACTAGGTTCTATAATGTTGCAATCTTCATTCAATATCAAGTGCATTTAGAACAACATTAAGACAGTTCAACATGAGCAATGAATAATATAGAGAGTCATATCAATATAATGAATGTCACAGCCAAGTGCAAATAATCATATAACAGGAGAACAGGGCAAGCTGCTAATCTCTCAAGCTACAGTCCTTTGTGTGGGAAGAGGGATTGGTCATCAGATAAGGAGTTTGTAATGTACTTTGGCTCTATATTACCTGCCTACAAAATATTGCCTTGCAAAGCTGTGCAATGTAAGTTAGTAATGAAGTACAGAGTCTCAGATAATGATGATAGCAGCTTGAGGATCACTGAACTAAGCATGCAGTTGGAAGACATGATGGGAGCTCATGTTAATGGGAGATAGAGTATGGCTATACTGGAAAGAGCTATAGAGTGCACGAAGACTAAATGCCACAATCAAATTTTGGAATTTTATTAGAAATACTTGAGAGAAAAGAGCAATTTGAGGGAAGACAGTCATTTAAGTTGGCATCATTATGAATCATTTTTTGAAATCCTTGAATATCATGAAGTTCTTAGAACCTTGTATGTTTGTGAACAATAGTTCATAATGGAGGAACAACAAAATGCATGGTTAAGAATGGATAGATACGAATAGGACAGTCACACATGAGGCAACAGTCGTAATCTATCTAGGTAAAGGAGCATGAAACAACTCTGAAAATCATCCACTTCAACAGTTGAAAAGCCTAGTCTAGGCCAATGAAAATAAGAAAAATATTTACCACTTTTTGTTGTGAATAAAATGTAAAGCTACTCATGAAGTGTTTTCACCATTGAGGTGGATGATATTCAAATAGAATGATGCTTTGAAATCCAGAAGTATTTTTCATGATACAGTGTAGACAAATGCAATTATAATGCCATGTGTCAAAGAAGTAGATACAAGAATATGACAGAGAAGTGTAGAGTGCTCTTCAAGGGGTTTGAGACTGCAAGATGACATTACAAGAAGCTTTTACATGCATCTAGAAGGATCATCTTAGAGAGTAAAGGACTATTTGGAGTTGTCACTACAAGCCTATATTAGTTTGTAAGAGCAGTATAATGAGCATTAATAGTAGTAGCACATATTATATGACAACAATCATAGAGGGTATGACAAAGGATAGAGTCCACAATAGGCAATCTAAGAGGCCAAGAAATTAAGAGGAAACATTCATAACTACCTGATAGAAGCAAAGATAGTCAAGTAAAGGCAGTCAAGAAGTATGAGAAGGTGCAGAGAAAACAATGAAAAAGGACAAGCTGAGAATGTGGATACAATGAGCATATGTTAGAAGGGAGTTGAGGAGTTTTGACTGATCAAAGGACATAGTCATTCATGACTATTATACAGTCATAATAATAGTGAGAGACAGTGATATGTGTAGAGGTTCTATGAATCTATAAAGGAGTGTCAAAACATGAGGAAAGTCCATTAAAAAACTTCTTGATGAGTCTATCAGATGATGAGTGACTGCCAATAGTCCAAGAAATAAAAGATAGTAAAGACAGTGGAAGCAGGCCTTGACAGTTGGTTCCTCATCCCCAAAGACATGGAGAACCACTTCTATAGGCTTATTTAGAGCTTAAAGTCAATGCTAAGGTCTTGTATATGATGAAATGCTGAAGATGAAAAGGCCATCCTTCCAAAATTTATAAACCCACTTTCATATTTCTTCAAACCCTCATTTAATATTTTGTATGCAGTGGAGAAAAGAACACAGAAATCAGAGATCTCAACATGCATGATTAAAAATACAGAGAGCAAAGGCCGTGGCCATGGAGTTTTACAAACCCTCATCCACCTTCCTCATGAAGAAGTTTTCTTTTATCTGAGCAGAGTAATAATAGGAAAGGAAAGTATGCAGAACAAATAATGGAGCTGAAAAGACAAATACCCAGTTCATATTTGAAACCCTAGCTTCATTGCCCTTTTTCAGTCAAAAGAAATATACAGGAAATGAGATAGCATCAGGCCGTGGCTAAAAAAAAGACATTTTCTTCCAAACAAATTCTGTAAACCCTCATTTCTATTGTTGAATTCCTTGCATTTTCTATATCTGTGGAGTGAAGAGATATACAAGATGCAAAATGGTGGAGTGGCCGCAGTAGATAAAGGAAAAAATGCCACAGAAGTAACATACATTGCCATTTAAAAATCAAAAGACACTTACCTTCTCATCCTTGCAGCCAAATGCATGAGATTCGACAAGAGAGCTACCAGATAACAATGGTTACCAGAGAGAAAGAAAATTTCCTGCCAGAACCCTAGGTCGGCCATTGCAGAGGTGCAAAGCTGAAGTGACTCAAGTGCCAAATGAAATACAAGAATGTCTTTTAGGGTTTCTTTTTGTTTTTAATCGATGACTCATTTTATCCTTCTTGATTTTGACTTTACAATTTCAAAAAAAACAATCATTACCTTGTTTTAAAAGCAAATCATGGTCAAGACCTTGTCTTGACAAATATCCTAGTGATCATTATAAGGGATGGCCGACCAATATGTATTACTTGCATATTCTATTCTAAGTCAAAAGGTGGTCAAGGGTAATAAGGTAAGTATTATGCCTTATATATGATTAAACAAACACTTACTTCCTTGGTGTCGACTATTATAGTCAAAAAGACTATCACATGGTTGAAGATTCCCTATGCCTTATATCCTTTGGTCAAGGGAGATACTCTTTATGCCATATAAAGTCATCATTCGAAGTCAGAGACAAGAAGATGCATGAAGACAAATTAAATTGATAAGGTGGCAAATGAGGTGGGAGTGTATTATTGTTTTTTTGCATGATGGTCATATGGCAGAGTTGGCATTTTTACATTGTAAATAGAGTTATATGCCTAAGTGTTTCAATGAATTTTACATTGCATAAGGGTGAGACTTTGCCTTAAATGCATATAGCATGCAACTAGGTGATTTTTTCTCACAAGGAGATATAAGGGGATTTTATTTTCTTCTAAGTCCTATTTGTGCTCAAATCATGCAAATTAGGCAATTGTAAATTGGAGAGATAAGGAGTTTTATTTTTCTTCTTTTCATGCATGATTTTACAAACAAATCAATTGTAAATAAATAATAAAGTAATATTCTTCAAATTACTTTATTATTTTTCACAAATTGTAAAATCAAAAGTAGTACAAGTTGTAACCAATAATAGAGTAATTATTTTAATTACTTTATTATTTACTCACAATGAATTTTTCAAAAGCAAAATCATGCAAATTGATAAGTTGAGTTAACTAGGCCATCTAGGCATTTTTTGCATGATTTGAGGAGCGATTTGAGGGGTTTTGGTCAACTTCTTGGGCAAGCATATGTAGAAGACCAAATTGGAGCTATTTTTGCTCGATTTGTGGCAGTTTGAGCCCTTATTTTTGGGGATTTTTGAGTTTGCTCGGGGATTACTTTGGAGGGCTTATTTTTAGAAGCAGCTAGTTGCAGTTCATTTTTTGCATGCCTCTTAGTGAGAGCAAGCTATATATTGTAAAGCAAAACTTGTTTTTGCTGGTTCTTGCCTTTTTTCTCTTTTACACTTTGAGAGAGAAGAAGGTTTTGTAGCTCATTTTTTGACAGTTTTATAGAGATCACAGTAGATTACAGGTCCAATTTCTTTGTTTTCATGCAATATTTCCTTTATTTTTTGGAATCAAGTATTTGCCTTTCCATTGGATGCTAATTGTATGAAGTGATTTGATAAAGTTTTACTCTGTTTAATTATCAAAACCTTTAAAATTATTGTCTCACTCTTACTTACAGTATTAAGCATAGTGATATTATAGGTCTTAGGTTGTGTTACCGAAAATAGTTCTTTCATTGTTGTGAAAAACCTTTTCCTTCATAAAGAGTTTATTTTCCAGCCTTCCTTAGAAATACTTTTGTGATATTTATGCCCAGATTGGACTGTGTGAGTTAGATTTCCAAATTCTATTGTGAACTAGATTGCAATTTTTCCATCCTTATTAGGTGCATCACCAAATTTTACAATTTTGTTTCATTATAGTTTCCTTCTTACCCTTTTCCAAAACAAAAAATCATAGTTTCAAAATAGAATATTTTAAGGGAACCAACCCACAATTTGGAGGTTCAAACTCATTATAGGTCACCCACAGCTTGAGTTTATCCGCACGTTTCGAAGGATTGCAGAGTGTCATAGCTTTGCATAAGGGTGCAATCCTCATCGACAATAAAACCTTTGAAGGAGACTCGACTCTACTTAACATTAATGGATATATAATTTTGTTGTAGCAAGGAATAATACTATAGGATAATTTACATACACCCAACTGAAGGGTATCTACAAACACATTTTGTCTTAGAAAATTTTACCTTTTCACAAAAAATTGAAGATAGGGGTACTACATTTTTTTTCAGTTTTGAATATCTTAGTCAAGACAAAGCTAAGATGTCTTAAGGACAAGACATTGTTTCAAAGGGGGCATGATGTTGGTAGGATAGGGTTGACTTTGCAATAAGATTTATTGACTGTAAAAGAGATGCAACACCAACAAATCTAAAGGACATGATATACAAAAGTGACACAATCCTTGAGATACTTATACTTGGGTATAAGTATTGGCTCCACACACACATATATGGTGGGTGTATATATATGTAGAAGATGCAATAGGAGAGATGACATGAGATATGATAGATGATATGATATATATTATATGGTGGGTGTATATATATATGTAGAAGATGTAATAGGAGAGATGATGTGAGATATGATAGATGATATGATATATGATCTGATGTAAAAGAAAACAAGTATAATGAGAAAAAGGGAATGAATTGTTATAGAATGTATTTGATGTATAGATTGATATTGTAATAGAGTTATCTATGATAAATACTGTAGGAGTGGTCAACTCCTTCCTAGGATCCTCAATTTGCAAAACAACACCCTCACAGATACACGAGAGAAACGAAGTGCTCTTTCACCAAATATCAATGAATTGATATTGAGAAAAATGAGATATCTTACACAATGTACATGCGCCTATTTAAATGCAAGGAAAACATAATGGGTGAAACTACCCGATAACCAAAAATATGGGTAACCAATATTAAATATTGGCAACTACCTATAATGCTAAACCTAAGTTAAACTTAAGAAACCGTGTAAGGGTAAAAAACTATTAACACTAACACCTCCCCCTTAAGTGCAAACTTAGGGTGATTATTATGCAAGATGGGTCCCCGCTACAAGGCTATGTTAGGTACCCATGCACAACTACTATGCAATGCAATGCAATCTCTCACAACCGGAGAAAAGGAGAAAAACCATGTGGGAGAAAACTCCTCTCCAAAAGAGAGAAAAAATATGAAAAAGGTGAAAGGAAGGAGGACTCCACAAGACCTCCCAAGGACAACTTCCATCACTGATATCAATGATCTCAGCAAAATAGAAAAGGAGAGAGACTATGTAGCCCCCCCATAGTCAAGAATAGAAATGCTGAAGATCCCCCCATGATGAAGAAACTCATGTGCCGATCCTAGAAGCTTGGAGATAAAAGAATATCCAATGTCTACAAACAACATGCCTCCCTTTACAGAGAAACAAGTCCAACCACTGATGCAAAAGAAACTCTAACTCTGAGACAAGAGAAGAGAGAGGAAGAATCAACATGAAAGATGCCTCTAAAAACTGTCCCGGTGCCTCCACATAACCAAATGTCACATCATGATTAGGTGCAACCTCAACTAAAGAAGGTGGATCAACAAGACCATGTGGAAACTCTGAAGCAACAATCTCCAAAGACACATACGGTGTGACAGTAGTGTTGATACTGTCATAAAAAAGAAGGGATATACCCTCAAATACATCATCCAAATCAGCAATGTGAGATTCACAAAACAACTCCCAAAGACCTGTCAAGTGACTCATTAGATTTGGAAGAGGGAGTGAATTACTTATTTAACTTGAACTGGGAGGGATGCTCATGACCCGAAGTTGATTCGGCTTTAAATTATTGTGAATTATGTGGAATTAAAGGTTTAATTGTCCTAGTGTTAGCATTTATGATTACACACAAGAAGAAAAGACAAATAGGCATTGAAGTCATGCCTTACAACCCCCTAATAAAATAATAATGCTAAAAGTAGAGCCCCTAGAAAATTACAAGGTGTATTGAGTATAGATTTTACAAGGACAAAGCTTGAATCAACCATTTATAACACATGGTGATTTTACGAATTTATAAAAAAGTGGCTTGCCAAATTAAATTTCTAATATTATAAATAGAATCCTTACATTTTTCTAATAAATTTTAAAAAATTTGCGTAATTTTGATATTATGGGCAAAATATATGCCCTGTTGAAAAGACAAGCAATAGGGAGCTTCAAACAACAATTACATTCAGAAACTAAAAAATTAGGAAAAAAAAAGTAGTACCATGGTAAAGTGCTTAGAAGATATTTTCATCGTCTATAAGAAGTAAAAAATCTAACTTCATGGGCAAAATTTATGCTCCCCTAAAAATCCCTATTTTAGGCATAAATTCAAACACAACACTGTTTGGGTTGCATAGTGGTGGTACCACTTGTATGGTTGAGCAATGGTGGTAGGAGGGTGGGGTATTGATTGGCTCGTGGGTCTTGGGTGGGTGGCAGAGCCCTCGACGGGGTGGTGGTATCTCACCAAGGTAGTGGTGGTGAAAAGCACCGCTCCTAGCGGTGTTCAGGTGCTCTTCAAGTTGTAGGTTTAATCGACAGTGGTTTTGAGTTAAGCCCTCAAGGGCTACAAATGAACTAGGGATCACGTCGCCATATGACCATTCCCTGGCGCTGTAATTGGAAACCATTAAAGGTGTTATTCTTGATGCATGGATAATGTCAACCCTACATAGGACTGTACCCTAGCTAATAAAAAGTTTTTTTCTAAAAAAAAAAAAAAAAAAAAAAAAAAAAAAAAAAAAAAAAAAAAAAAAAAAAAAAAAAAAAAACTTTAAAAAAAATGTAAACCCTAGTACGAAGGTTGATGCAAGAGGGTATAGAGTTGATGGAGGTTGTATACATGAGAAATGACACAGTGGTAGTACGACAACATGGTGTTTATACAATAGTAGGACCATATAGATCCATACATGTGGTACATAATTTCATACGACCTCGAATGGAGCCCTCCCAAAGCCTTTGTATAACACTATGAGGAAACTCTATCGAGTTTACTATTGATCCATATATTTTTTGGCCTTCTATACGAAATGATGAGATCAATTTTGCTCCAAAACACACTATATGAAAGTAATTCTTGAAAACCCCCTAAACAAGAGAAGGGGCTTGCAAATTCAAAATAATTTGGGAAGAGACTCACAAGATGACTCTGATACCATGTTTGATCTTGCAAGTTGATCTTGGTTTCTCCAACAATAAGATGGTGGTATACCCACAAACTAAACATCCCAACTTGGAAGACATTTACAGTCCTTGTAAAAAATAGGTATCTACCAGAAAAGGATATTGGAAACTTACTCTAGAATATTGTGGAAAAATTAAACCTAAGGCACACTTAAACATGATTGCATTAGGGAATGAACCAATAAAAGGGAATATGATAAAATAATTTATATTTAGCTATTTTATTGGACATTATTTCCCATTGTAAAAACTTGGAATATCATGAAAAGAGAGGAGAAACTAGAGAATGGGATATGATACAAACTAGCTTCTATAAAAAAATCTCATTCTATAGCCTTAATAGACTTATTTATAATTCACTCCAAAAGATGAAGGAAATAACCTTATCACTGACGAAAGAAGTTAGGAACCTATGTGAAGCTAAAAGATACTAGATTGTTCTATCAAAGGAAGAGGGTATTTGGAAATTATTAGAATGAATGGATAGGGTGGAAACCACACCACAAGAACTATGCTATACCTCAAGAAAACTAGAGAAAATGAGAAGGAAGAGGATCCATAAAACTTGGAAATAGAAGTTGAGGAAGGTGAAAGAGAGATAACTACTACAAATGTGCCATAAAATAAGCACTTCAATGAACATTTAAAAATAATAAAAATAAGGGAAGAAAGCATAGTGATGTAGAGGAGAACCCCAAACTTGCTAAAATTGGAGATTGATAGGATGAAAGGTAGGTGATGCAAGTTGCAGAAGTACTCAAAGAATATGAAGACCTATTCCCCACACTTTCATCAATCTTAAAGGTATTAAAGAGGAAGTATGAATAATGAAAATACAACTAAAAGAAAGATTAAAACCCTAAAGGGAAATACGTTATTGATTTAATCCCAATGTAAAAGCCAGAGTGAAGAATGAATTTGATAAGATGTTAGCTGGTGGTATCAATAAACTAGTGGAAGATGCAGAATGGATAAGCCCTATGGTCATTCAACAAAATAAAATAGGTGAAATAAGGGTATGCATTGGTTTTAAAGAATTGAACAAAGCTTGTATACATGACCCCTTTCCCACCCCATTTATAGAGGAAATCCTAGAATCAATGGCGAGAAGGGAAATTTATTCATTTATAGACAGGTTCTCAAGATACCATCAGGTGAGGATTCAGAAAGATCAACCTAAACTACATTTGCAATTAAATGGCGATCATTCATGCATACTGTAATAACATTTAGCTTAAAGAATGCACCTACAATATTCAATAGAATCATGATCAATGCATTTAAGGACTTCATTCATAACTTTTTGGAGGTATACATGGATAACTAGATAGTATATCGGCTAATTAAAGATCACGTTCAAGTACTTAGGCTGATGCTAGAATGATGTACAAGACTACACATTTCATTAAATCTAAAGAAATGCATATTTGTGGCACCTTTTGGCACACTCCTGGGATATATTATATGCAAGCAAGGCTTAACAATTGATTCGTTGAAGGTAGCGATAATCCTAAATCTTCCAGCCCCAAAAATAGTAACTGAAGTAAAGACATTTCTGGGATATATAGAGTGGCATATAAAGTTCATCGAAGGATAATGTGACAATTGTTGGGCTGATAGAAGAGCTCCTAAAAATAAAATAAACAAAACCTTCCAATAGATAGAACAATGGAAAGAAGCCTTTGGTATACTAAAGAATAAGATAGGGGAGGCACCAATCTTAGTTTTCCTAGAGTGGAACATCCCTTTCCATGTACGTGTGGATTCTTTATAAACTACAATTGGAGTAGTGTTAGCACAACTAAGAGGAAACAAGGACCATCCAATTGCATATGCTAGACACAAACTATCACAAGTAGAGAGAAACTACACTACAAAAAAAAGGGAGGCATTGGCTATGGTCTATGCATTACAAAAGTTTAGATACTATCTCTTGGAAACTCCATTTATATTCCTTATAGATCATGAGCCACTTAAGTATTTAATAAAAATACTAGTGATACAAGGGATAATTTATAGATGACTACTCTTATTTTAGGAATTTGACTTCAAGATCATGGTAAAATTTGGAAAAGCTAACATTGATATAGGGGAAGAACCAGGACTAGTTGAGGAAGAGTTATCGACACAAGTTTGTTTAGAATAAATATGATACTAGAAGAACTTACAGAAGTAGCGAGACTACTCTCTATAGGGCAATTTTCGTAAAACTATTCCAAATATGAAAGAAGTAGACTATCGTCTAAGTCCTTATCATATATGCACCGATTGAGGGAGAATTACATGTGATAGGAAGGGATGAGATTGTAAGAAGAGTTGTGTTGGAGAATGAAAGAGATAACATTATATGAGAAGCCCCTAAAGGAATATCTGGAGGGCATAACTTAGGAGAAGGCACCGCAAGGAAAGTAATGCTAGTAGGATTATGGTGGCATACAGTCTTTAAAGATGAAAACAAGTATGTGAGATAGTGTGATATATGCCAGAGGGTAGGAAAACCTATCTCAAGAGATGAAATGCCTTTACGACTAGTACTAGCACAAGCCCTATTTGATAAATGGGCAATCAATTTCATTTGTCCTATTAATGCCCTTGTAAAGAAGTTAAAATAAAAATTTATCATAACAAGGATGAAATACCTCACAAAATGGGCTGAAGTCGAGGTAAAAAAAGACTATATTCTTAAGATTGTCATAAGGTTCATTTACCAAAAAAATATAACAAGATTTGGATGTCCTCTTAGCATAACAAGTGACCAGGGGAAACACTTTATGAATATGACAATTGTCAAACTCTTAGACAACTTTATGGTCACACACAACCAAAGTAACCCCTAACAACCTTAAGTAAATGGAGCAAGTAAGGCTTTTAGTAAGATTATAGGCACCACACTTACCAAAATGTGCAACAATAACACTAAAGATTGGGACATTAAGATACCAATAGTATTATGGGCTTATAGGACAACTTACAAAAGACTATCTAGGTTCTACCATTTGAACTAGTATATGGAATTAACAGAGATATAATAGATAGTGTAGATAATGTTTTGAATGCTCTATAATCAGTATCATTACAAATTTTTAGGGACACTTTACCTCCCCTAAGACAACAACTAAAAAGATTCACTAATAAGATTTTGTAGCAAATATAGAATTAGGAAGAGGTAATAAGGTAACAATTGCTAGCAGAGATTAATAAGAAACAATTGGAAGATCTATAAGGAAGAAGTGTTGCACCACACACCCCAAGCAAGAGGTCAAAGTAAAGAACAAGCAAGCTATATAGACGCAAATGTTAATACAATTTATCAAAATTTTCTTGGTTGGCCAACATCAACAAAGACCTTGAAAGTGCAACTAGAAAATATAAAAACTAGATAACGCCACAATTAGCCACCTATGATGCCCTAAAAGGTGTAGAGGGAAGCCATATAGTGTATATAAAGATTGTTCATAATCAATTAGCAAGTGCAGGATCAAAGGAAAAGCCTAAGAGCACATATCAAATAGCTCTATGAAGCAATTGGCCTTTGCCTGACACACATCATCGCTTAACTAACAAAAGCTAGCAAGGTTACGACAAGAATTAAAATCTTTGATACCTTTGAAGGAGAGTAGACTCTACTTAACATTAATGGATATATAATTTTGTTGTAGCAAGGAATAATACAATAGGATAATTTACATACACCCAACTAAAGGGTATCTACAAAGACATTTTGTCTTAGAAAATTTTACCTTTTCACAAAAATTTGAAGACAGGGGCACTACATTTTTTTCAGTTTTGAGTATCTCAGTCAATACAAAGATACTATTTCTTGAGGACAAGACATTGTTTCAAAGGAGGGATGATCTTGGTAGGATAGGGTTGACTTTGCAACAAGATTTAGTGACTGTAAAAGAGATGCAACACCAACAAATCCAAAGGACACGATATAGACAAGTAACACAATCCTTGAGATACTTATACTTGGGTATAAGTATTGGCTCCACACACACACACATATATGGTTGGTGTATATATATGTAGAAGATGTAATGGGAGAGATGTCCTGAGATATGATATATATTATATGGTGGGTATATATATATATGCGGAAGATGTAATATGAGAGATGACATGAGATATGACAGATGATATGATATATGATCTGATGTAAAAGAAAAAAAATATAATGAGAAAAAGGGAACGAATTGTTATAGAATGTATTTGATGTATAGATTGATATTATAATAGAGTTATCTATGACAAATATTGTAGGAGTGATCAACTCCTTCCCAGGATCCTCAGTCTGTAAAATAACACCCTCATAGATACATGAGAGAAGCGAAGTGCTCTTCCACCAAATATCAATGAATTGATATTGAGAAAAATGAGATATATTACACAATGTACAAGTGCCTATTTAAGGGCAAGGAAAAACACAATGGGTGAAACTACCCGATAACCAAAAATACGAGTAACCAATATTAAATATTGGCAACTACCTCTAATGCTAAACCTAAGTTAAACTTAAGAAATCGTGTAAGGGTAAAAACCCATTCACACTAACACCCCCCCTTAAGTGCAAACTTAGGGTGATTATTATGCAAGATGAGATGCAAGATGGGTCTCGACTACAAGGCCATGTTAGGCACCCATGCACAACTACTATGCAATGCAATGCAATCTCTCACAGCCGGAGAAAAGGAGAAAAATAATGTGGGAGAAAACTTCTCTCCAAAAGAGAGAAAAAAGCTAAAAAAGGTGAAAGGAAGGAGGACTCCACAAGACCCCCCAAGGACAACTTCTGTCACTGATATCAATGATCTCAGCAAAATACAAAAGGAGAGAGACTATGTAGCCGCTCCATAGTCAAGAATAGAAATGGTAAAGATCCCCCCATGATTAAGAAACTCCTATGCCGATCCTGGAAGCCTAAATACAAAAGAATATCCAATGTCTGCAAACATCATGCCTCCGTTTAGGGAGAAACAAGTCCAACCAATAATGCAAAAGAAACTCCAACTCTGAAACAAGAGAAGGGAGAGGAAGAATCAACATGAAAGATGCCTCTAAAAACTATCCCGGTGCCTCCACATAACATAATGTCACATCATGATTAGGTGCAACCTCAACTGAAGAAGGTGGATTAACAAGACCATGTGGAAACTTTGAAGCAACAATATCCAAAGACACAGATGGTGTGACAGCAGTGCTGATACTGTCATCAAAAAGAAGGGATATACCCTCAAATACATCATCCAAATCAACAATGTGATATTCACAAAACAACTTCGAAATACTTGTCAAGTGACTTATTAGATTTGGAAGAGGGAGTGAATTACATATTTAACTTGAACTGGGAGGGATGCTCATGACCCGAAGTTGATTTGGCTTTAACTTATTATGAATTATGTGGAATTAAAGGTTCAATTGTCCTAGTGTTAGCATTTATGACTACACACAAGAAGAAAAGAGAAATAGGCACTGAATTCATGCCTTACACCCCCCTAATAACAAAATAATGCTAAAAGTAGAGCCCCTAGAAAATTACAAGGTGTCTTGAGTACAAATTTTACTAGGACAAAGGTTGAATCAACCATTTATAACACATGGTGATTTTAAACGAATTTATAAAAAAGTGGCTTGCCAAATTAAACTTCTAATATTATAATTAGAATCCTTGCATTTTTCTAATAAATTTAAAAAATCGCCTAATTTTGATATTATGGGCAAAATATATGCCCTGTTGAAAAGACAAGCAATAGGGATCTTTAAACAACAATTACATTCACAAACTGTAAAATTAGAAAAAAAAACTAGTACCATGGTAAAGTGCTTAGAAAGAGAATTTCATTGCCTATAAGAAGTAAAAAATCTAACATCATGGGCAAAAGTTATGCCCTCCAAAAAATCCCCATTTTAGGCACAAAATTCAAACACACAACACTGTTTGGGTTGCATAGTGGTGGTACCACTTGTATGGCTGAGCAACGGTGGTAGGAGGGTTGGGCATTGATGGCTCATGGGTCTTGGGTGGGTGGCAGAGCCCTTGACAGGATGGTGGTAGCGCACCAAGGTAGTGGTGGTGAAAAGCGCCGCAACTAGCGGTGTTCAGGTGCTCTTCAAGCTACAGGTTTAATCGATCATGGTATTGAGTTAAGCCTTCAAGGGCTAGCAATGACCTAAAGCTCATGTCACCATATGACCATGCCCTAGCACTGTAATTAGAAACCACTATAGGTGTTATTCTTGATTCAGGGATAATGTCAACCCTACATAGGACTGTACCCTAGCTAATAAAAAGCTTTTTTCTAAAATAAAAAAAAACTTTAAAAAAAATGTAAACCCTAGTACGAAGGTTGATGCAAGAGGGTATAGAGTTGATGGAGGTAGTATACATTAGAAATGACAGAGAGATAGTACGGCAACATGGTGTTCGTACAATAGTACATCCATATAGATCCATACATGTGGTACATAATTTCATACGACCTCGAATGGAGCCCTCTCAAAGCCTTTGTCTAACGCTGTGAGGAAACTCTATCGAGTTTACTATCGATCCATATATTTTTTGGCCTTCTATATGAAATGATGAGATCAATTTTGCTCCAAAACACACTATATGAAAGTAATTCATGAAAAACCCTGAACAAGAGAAGGGGCTTGCAAATTCAAAATAATTTGGGAAGGGACTCACAAGATGACTCTGATACCATGTTTGATCTTGCAAGTTGATCTTGGTTTCTCCAACAACAAGATTGTGGTATACCCACAAACCAAACATCCCAACTTGGAAGACATTTACAGTCCTTGTAAACACTAGGTATCTACCAGAAGAAGGAAATTGGAAACTTACTCTAGAATATTGTGGCAAAATTAAACCTAAGGCACACTTAAACATGATTGCATCAGGGAATGAACCAATAAAACAGAATATGATAAAAGACTTTATATTCAGCTGTTTTATTAGACATTATTTCCCATTGTAAAAACTTGGAATATCATGAAAAGAGAGGAGAAACTAGAGAATGGGATATGATACAAACTAGATTTTGTAAAAAACTCTCATTCTATAGCCCTAATAGACTTATTTATAATGCACTCTGAAAGATGAAGGAAATAACCTTATCACCGACGGAAGAAGTTAGGAACCTATGTGAAGCTAAAAGATACTAGACCATTCCATCAAAGGAAAAGGGTATTTGGAAATTATTAGAGTGAATGGATAGGGTGGAATCCACACCACAATAACTATGCTATACCTCAAGAAAAACTAGAGAAAATGACGAGGAAGAGGATACATAAAACTTGGAAATAGAAGTTGAGGAAGGTGAAAGAGAGATAACTACTACAAATGTGCCATCAAATAAGCACTTCAATGAACCTTTAAAAATAATAAAAATAAAAGAAGAAAGCATAGTGATGTAGAGGAGAACCCCAAACTCGCTAAAATTGGAGTTTACTAGGATGAAAGGTAGGTGATGCAAGTTGCATAAGTACTCAAAGAATATGAAGACCTATTCCCCACACTTTCACCAATCTTAAAGGTATTAAGGAGGAAGTAGGAATAATGAAAACACAACTAAAAGAAAGATTAAAACCCCAAAGGAAAATACCTTATTGATTTAATCCCAATGCAAAAGCCAGAGTGAAGAATGAATTCGATAAGATGTTAGTTGGTGGTATCAATAAACTAGTGGAAGATGCAGAATGGATAAGCCCTATGGTCATTCAACAAAATAAAATAGGTGAAATAAAGGGTATGTATTGGTTTTAGAGATTGAACAAAGATTGTATACATGACCCCTTTCCCACCCCATTTATAGAGAAAATCCTAGAATCAATGGCTAGAAGGGAAATTTATTCATTTGTAGACAGGTTCTCAAGATACCATCAGGTGAGGATTCAGAAAGATCAACCTAAACTACATTTGCAATTGAATGGGGATCATTCATGTATACTGTGATGCCATTTAGCTTAAATAATGCACCTACAATATTCAATAGAATCATGATCAATGCATTTAAGGACTTCAATCATAACTTTTTAGAGGTATACCTAGATAACTAAACATTATATGTGCTAATTAAAGATCACATTCAAGTACTTAGGTTGATGCTAGAATGATGTAGAAGCCTACAAATTTCATTA
Source organism: Cunninghamia lanceolata (assembly GCA_027924645.1). Taxonomy (NCBI): domain Eukaryota; kingdom Viridiplantae; phylum Streptophyta; class Pinopsida; order Cupressales; family Cupressaceae; genus Cunninghamia; species Cunninghamia lanceolata. The sequence continues at coordinate 11,002,082 of BSBN01000579.1, read as the reverse complement.
AATCTAAAGAAATGCATATTTGTGGCACCTTTTGGCACAGTCTTGGGATATGTTATATGCAAGGAAGGCTTAACAATTGATTCATTGAAGGTAGTGATAATCCTAAATCTTCCAGCCCCAAAAATAGTAACTGAAGTAAAGACATTTTTGGGATATATAGAGTATCATAGAAAGTTCATCAAAGGATAATAAGACAATTGTTGGGATGATAGAAGAGCTCCTGAAAAAAAAAAAAAAAAACCTTCCAATAGATAGAACAATGCAAAGAAGCCTTTGGTACACTAAAGAATAAGATAGGGGAGACACCAATCTTAGTTTTCCTAGATTGGAACATCCCTTTCCATGTACATGTGGATGCTTTATGAACTACAATTGGAGTAGTGTTAGCACAACTAAGAGGAAACAAGGACCATCCAATTGCATATGCTAGCCACAAACTATCACAAGTAGAGAGAAACTACACTACAACAGAAAGAGAGGCATTGGCTATGGTCTATGCATTACAAAAGTTTAGATACTATCTCTTGGAAACTCCATTTATATTCCTTATAGATCATGAGCCACTTAAGTATTTAATAAAAATACGAGTGATACAAGGGAGAATTTATAGATGACTACTCTTATTTTAGGAATTTGACTTCAAGATCATGGTAAAATATGGAAAAGCTAACATTGATATAGGGGAAGAGCCAGGACTAGTTGAGGACGAGTTATCGACACAAGTTTGTTTAAAATAAATGTGATACAAGAATAACTTACAGAAGTAGCGTGACTACTCTCTATAGGGCAATTTTTGTAAAACTATCCAAAATATTAAAGAAGTAGACTATTGTCAAAGTCCTTATCATATATGCTCTGATTGAGGGAGAATTACATGTGATAGGAAGGGATGAAATTGTAAGAAGATTTGTGTTGGAGCATGAAAGATATAACATTATATGAGAAGCCTATGAAGGAATATCTAGAGGGCGTAACTTAGGAGAAGGCACCGCAAGGAAAGTAATGCTAGTAGGATTATGGTGGCATACAGTCTTTAAAGATGAAAACAAGTATGTGAGATAGTGTGATATATAACAGAGGGTAGGAAAACCTATCGCAAGAGATGAAATGCCTTTGCGACTAGTACTAGCACAAGCCCTATTTGATAAATGGGCAATCAATTTCATTAGACCTATTGATGCCCTTGTAAAGAAGTCAAAATAAAAATTTATCATAACAAGGATCAAATACCTCACAAATGGGTTGAAGTTGAGGCAACAAAAGATAATATTGCTAAGATTGTCGTAAGGTTCATTTACCAAAAAAATATAACAAGATTTGGATGTCCTCTTAGCATAACAAGTGACCAGGGGAAACATTTTATGAATATGACAATTGTCAAACTCTTAGACAACTTTATGATCACACACAACCAAAGTAACCCCTATCACCCTTAAGTAAATGGAGCAAGTGAGGCTTTAAGTAAGATTATAGGCACCACACTTACCAAAATGTGCAACAATAACACTATAGATTGGGACATTAAGATACCAATAGTATTATGGGCTTATAGGACAACTTACAAAAGACAAACTAGGTTCTACCCATTTGAACTAGTATATGGAATTAATGGAGATATAATAGATAGTGTAGATAATGTTTTGAATGCTCTATAATCAGTATCATCACAAATTGTTAGGGACACTTTACCTCCCCTAAGACAACAACTAAAAAGATTCACCAATAAGATTTTGTAGCAAATATAGAATTAGGAAGAGGGAATAAAGTAACAATTGCTAGCAGAGATTAATAAGAAAGAATTGGAAGATCTATAAAGAAGAAGTGTGCCACCATACACCCTAAGCTAAAGGTCAAAGTAAAGAACAAACAAACTATATAGAAGCAAATGTTAATACACATTATCAAATTTTTATTGGTTGGCCAACATCAACAAAGACGTTGAAGGTGTAACTAGAAAATATAAAAACTTGATAATATAACAATTAGCCACCTATGATGCCCTAAAAGGTGTAGAGGGAAGCCATATAGTGTATATAGAGACTGTTCATAATCAATTAGCAAGTGTAGGATCAAAGGAAAAACATAAGAGAACATATCAAATAGCTCTATGAAGCAATTGGTCTTCGCCTGACACACATCATCGCTTAACTAACAAAAGCTAGCAAGGTTACGACAAGAATTAAAATCTTTGATACCTTTAAAGGAGAGTAGACTCTACTTAACATTAATGGATAGATAATTTTGTTGTATCAAGGAATAATACAATAGGATAATTTACATACACCTAATTGAAGGGTATCTACAAACACATTTTTTCTTCGAAAATTTTACCTCTTCACAAAAATTTGAAGACAAGGGCACTACATTTTTTTCAATTTTGAGTATCTTAGTCAAGACAAAGCTAAGATGTCTTGAGGACAGGACATTGTTTCAAAGGGGGGATGATGTTGGTAGGATAGGGTTGACTTTGCAACAAGATTTATTCACTGTAAAAGAGATGTAACACCAACAAATCCAAAGGACATGATATACACAAGTGACACAATCCTTGAGATACTTATACTTGGGTATAAGTATTGGCTCCACACACACACACACATATGGTGGGTGTATATATATGTAGAAGATGTAATGGGAGAGATGACATGAGATATGATAGATGATATAGTCAGAGACAGTTGTTAATCGTTCATTTCATTGATTCAGTTTTGAGACAGTTGAATTGCAGGTTATGATCTATGTTTATCTGATGAATGATGTTTGACTGCTATATTTAGACATCTGTTATGAGTTATGATGACATTATGAGTACTTCAGTTATGATGTGTTGAATAAGTTTAGTAATGGATTATTATTTACATGTTTTATTAGATTCGTAGATATCTGTTTTCAAATGTTATGATTATAATCTTATCCAAGAGCAGGGACGGTGTAGCATTACTCATTTCGAGTACCCTACTGCGCCGTGATTCTCTGACTTGCTGTGTGTTGACATATACGTACTTGATCATAATTAATCAGTTGTTTGGATGCAGGCTACAGGTACTGAACCTTGACTCTACCTGATCTAGCAGGTTTGAGCGGGTTCTTTCGCCAATGGATATTAATGATGGGAGATAACACGAGGTCTAATCCACTAGGTCGGTCCTTTTCTTCTGTTGTGGTCTTGAGTCATGTGGTGTTTCTTGGTCATGTGGTGTTGCTTGGTCCCTGCCCTATATGATTGGTAACCTGTATTTTGGAGCATTGACAAGTTGTGTTAATATGCCCATGCATAGTTGGTTAATACTATATTGATTTCTTATTAGAATAATAATGCTCCTATTATGATTATTGCATAATATTAGTTGGCTTAGAGCTTTGGATGACACATTGGCCATATACCAGCTTAGCCTTGTCATCGTCTCTATGTTGGGATGAGTTTCTGATGTCATGTATTACCTCAGACACCGTCTGGTTATTGCTTGATTATTCTATCATTCTGTGAGTCAGTTTCGTATGAATTTTGTGTTGAGTTAGTCCTTGTGGGTTGCTGTCGTATGTTTTGTTATTTGTAATTTTATTCGGCATGGTGTTAGAAAATTGAGCTCGTGCCTTGTTCTGTATGATTTTCTCGAGAGGATTTTATAAGCCTTGGTCTTCCTTGAGGGGAAGCTTTCACTCTCCTTGTTTAACAACACCAGCCAAAACATGGTTAAATAATACAGCATTTTCCTCGCGCTCTTCGTATATCTCTTCTTTTTATCATTGGTTTTCTTTATGTAAATGATTGATTCTCCTTTTGTGAAATCTGTTAAGGATTTAGTATTCCAAGCCCTACACGCCATTTTCATATTTAGATTACAATATGGGTTTTCAAGTATGGGCTTTTAGCTTAATGTACTGAGGGGTATCAATTCTTAAAAATGGACTAAGACTTAGACTTATCCCTTATAGTATCAATCCTTTGCACTCAACAAAAAATGATCTCTAGAGGCAAACATTCTCTTTGATTTTGTAATTAATATTAGTGCATCTGTGTAAGCTAATACCCCACCTATTCGTCATCTTTTTGTTCTCCCCTATACTCTAGGGGCCGAGTACCAATTTCTCTCTATTTCTCCTTAATTATTGAATTTATGCAACTATGGTCTATAGTTATCTAGTATGTCCGGCTCTTCTATCATTCTTTAGAGTTTGCATCTAGGCACCATTTTGATGGCTTTATTAAAGTCGACTAAGCAACAATAAGCTTCTCTTTTCATCCTATACTCATTAGCCAGTTGTCTTAGAGTGATGCTATAGATTGAAGAGGATTATATTTAGAACATGGCTCCTTCCCTCAAAACATAGTAGTTTAAACTTGGGTTGCTGCTAACAAATTAATTATTAGATTATGCTAAATTAAGAAAGACTAATCTATATTCCTGCTTGATTAAGCTTTTTAGGTGTTTGAAGTGGCAATCCACATTTCTCTAGAGGTCTTGAGATGAAGACCCATCTTAAAAAAAAAAACAAAGCAGTTTGGTGGCAGGACTGGCCACATAGTATCTGAATTCTATCCATCCTTCTTAAGAGGAGGTTAACGTGTCTGTGGACCCCAAATTAAGTTGGGTTCGATTCATTTATGCTTTGTCTAACAATCAGTCATTAAAACATTATTTTAATTACTTCTTCCATGAATTTCACGTCTTCCTATCGTGGCATTCATATTGCATGTTTCCTAGATATCATGGCATTTTGAATTGCATGCCTGCCTAACGTGGCATTGGCATAGTTTGGATGGTCTGATCGAGGATTTTGGAAGGAGACGAGGGGGGAAAGTGATGGGAAGAGGGATGTTTGTGTGCTCCGAGGAAGAGACCCTTTATAGTTGATTTCGGGCTAATAAACTGGACTCAAGTTTGCTTTCCGGTAGAAAATGAACCAGTATTATAGGAGATATTACTTGTAAGAGAGGGAGGCCTTGGCACACAAAATGTCCAGGTTAAGGACGTGGTGGCTGGGAAAAGGAAGGAGAGAGGTGCTCTATTTTGGTGGGGGCGATGAAGTAAAGATCAACCAAAATGGCCTGGGCTTGGCGACATTTTGTGGCTGTTTTGTTTTCCTGGTGGTGGAAAATAGGCATTGCGAAGATATCATTCACAATGGCGATATTGTCCCAAACAACTGGCTTGCAAGAATAAATTTGTTTTGGTATGTTTCACCTGCCTTCCAAATTTTTCAACATATGTAAATGCCGATGCCCATATTCTACTTCAAACCCATATTTGTTTCCCCAAATATATTGCTCTGATGGTATTCACATTGTTTAGCATTTTAGTTTCTCCAGGTGTGTGAAGTCCTTGCCTTCTCTGTTTTTAAACATAGTATCTATGAAAACAATATGAGTAATATGAGATTTATATGATTGTGTTTCAAAATTTTGCTCCACATATGAAAATCGTTAAGAAGATATCCTTGGTTTGAAGGTCTCCTGTGACTAACCTTTCATCCTTACGTTGATGTATACTTCAGCCAAGACATGTGGGAATCTTTTCATGATTAATTCTGTCAAGCTATGAGAAGCTTATGCCACAAATGATTAGGGAAATTGCTTACCTCCTTGTGGGAAGTAATACTTGGTCAGTTTACACTGTAACCCAAAATGGTTGTATAATACCAAGTGAAGGATGCCCTTACCCTGTTCTAAAACTCCCACTCTGGCACACTCTGGAGGATTTAGGCGCAGGTCGTGGGTTTGGACTTTACCCCCTGCCAGTTGCATCTGTTGGAAAGTTTCATAAGCCTTTAAACAAATCCATTTCATACATCGTGGCCTCTAAGCTGGGTTGATCCCTTTACTGGCAGCGAAGTCTTCTAGCTGTTCAGGTACTCCTCTGCCTCCTTTGTCATAGACTACTTGGGAGTGTCTAAAAACTTATAACTTAGACTTCCAACAAAAAACTGAGGGCATAAATATAATAGAGTTTGTTTGTGCATATCCTGCAATCGTTGCAATACTGAGAAAGCATCCCTTTGGCATATTTACCTACTGCCTCATCTTGCTTGCATGTCTATCTGGGTCGGCACAACATTTGACAAAACTTCTATATTCTTTATATTTCTATTCGAGCTCTTATCATAGCACTGGTAGGGAGGTTGATGGCGTAGGTTTAGAATTTGCTTATTGTTTATCTTAAGACAAAGCCAAACCCCCCTTTGTTATCTTATAAACATAAACTTAGATAATGACAATCTGCTTTAGATCTCTTTTGAGGCATCGATTCTTAGTTGAAATGTTAAATTTGTTAACTTATCTCCATGGCGGCAATAAAATCTTTCATGTTCTTGCACAACTTCTATAAATACCTCATCGCTTCATCTTCCTAGTCAATTTATCCATTTTTGTGTTGAATTTACAAATGTGATTGAAGTATGTACAACTCTCATCCACTAAACCTGCATGGCTGCATGCACCTAGAATACAAGCAAAGCTTACATTGTTAGATACGTTCTAGATTGCTTAATTAATTCAAAGATTCTGAGAGCGTCCTTGCAAAATCCATTTTGTACATATCCTGCATTGCATTCCACGAGATGACATCTCTTTGAGGAATTCTATCGAACAGTTCACGTGCCTTGTCTATGATTCCATATTTTGCATACATGTCTATCAGAGCATTTCCAACTGTAATATCTGATGAAAGTCAGAGCATATTTTGTATATAAGTTCTAATATCTTTTTTTTTCAATATCTTGATGGAATGAATTGCTGCAAGATTATGACCAATTTCTGACAGGCACATTCCAATCTGAATTCCAGTTCATGCTAATGCGTTATTTTTAAAATACATAAAAATAGGTTTCATGATTTGGATAAAAATGCTACTAACAAAAGATGGTGAAGATTGTGTTTGAGAATTGGTAATAGTTTGTGGTTATCTTGATTTAAAGAAGAGAATGTTCTTTTGGTGCTATCTTGAAACCATGACTGCACTGTTTCAAAGGTGCATTTAAGATAATCATGAGGAGAAGAAGGGGATTAATTAGGAAAGAAGAGTCTCATATGGGATTATGACAATCATTATGCAAAAAAGAGTCTCATATGGGATTATGACTATCATTATGCAAAACCTAGCACTGTCATGTTTAGATCCTCTGGAACTAGCATTATTTTATGTTTGCAAATGCCAATGGCTTGATCACTCTACAAGATATTAAGGTGAGATACGTAAAGGAGATAACATTCCTTGGATAGAATTGTCAATACTTAAGTGAGGACTATCTTATTATTTAGTCATAGCCAATAAACTGTCACTGTCATAGGTACATTTCACGGGATTTAGATTGTCATTCACCATAGTCACTATCATGTCACAAACCCTAAGCATTGGGTGAAGCCAATCATTATGAATACCAATCCAGTTTAGGTTGACGACACTGGGGTTGTTCTAGGTTTAATGGACTATCAATAGTGGTGGACAACAACATGGGTCTTTATAGAACCTTGTGTTTTAGACAATCTATCATGTACTAATACTAATGTCATGTTCATAATCAGATGCCATTCCCACCAACACTGTCATGCATCAAGGGCACATGGCTCAGTCTACAAAAGATCCACTGTCTTCTTACCTCACCACACTGACCCACCTCTGGATAGATGTTTGAGAGAAGAACATAAATTATGCAACATTTTTAGGTTCCAAATAAAAAAAGTAGTGTTGCTGTAAATACTCCTAAGCCTATATTCATATGTGATCTACAGGCACAAAGAAAACACATCCTTACAACCAACACAGATTTAACCGGTATCTCAATGATAATGTTTAGGGTGTCCTCAAGATAGCCAGCACAGACAAGAAAGTCAACCATGCACACATAATGGTCAACTGTACCTTGTAATGCAATAAGGGTTACAGAGGTGATTGAAGTATCATTCCTTAGAGAGTATCATTATTTTATATAGATTCAGTTTACTTAATTTATCATTCTTAATAGAGTAGGATTTAGCTAGCGGATAGTAAGAGAAAAAGCTTAATTTATTATATTATTCAATGTCGTAATTACGTTCGAATAGGATACAGGAAGTTGATACTATTATAAGAATTTGTTATTTTAGTAACACACCTAGCATGGCTTGATGTTACCTACTTGAATGTATCGTTTATTATTGAGTGGTGACATCATTGGGGAAAATCACCCTTGTTTAAAAATCTTTTGTTAATTATAAATTATAGTGAAAGTTGAGATTATTTGATCTTTGGTTAAGGTAAGTTATTATACTTTTAGAACATAGCTAGTTTAAAGATAGTGCATTGTAGAACTCAATGTGATAACATGACTTTATTCCTTGAATGTTCCTTTAAATTGTGGTTAATTCTCAAGTTGTGTTCATGTTGAATCCGGAAGTGCATCAAATATCTTATGTTCATTTATCCTTCTGATCTGAGTTAATTGCTCGTAATGGATCTTGTGTTCACCATGGGTGGAGTTTATGTCTATATGTTGGATTGTTGTGAAGTAGGAACCTTGTGAGATGTCATGACCACTTGTGTCAATGTGGAAGCATTGTTCTTTTCAGATAGCGGTTACCCTTTTATTGTTTGTACCTTACTCCAGAGGTGTAGTCCTTGGTTTTGGTTCAAATTATGGCATGTCAATGTATTGGCTTCACTGGAATCCCGTGTCTTGCAATGAATGCAAAATGGCCTCTTGGATATAGTGCTTGGTTCTTGATGGTTTTGCTTCATTTTGAAGAGATTATGGTTTTCTTGTTGTGGCCTAGTGAATGACATATGTTATAGCCCAGATCTGATTTGTGACTTTTATACCTATATGTTGTGGTATGTATGTTTGACTCGAGAACGTTAAGGGAGTGGCTTTCATGGTGGGGCCGGTGCCTAGGGAGAGGCTACCTGGGTAAGCCCATGGAAGTTGTAAGTATGTGAAAAATTTAATAACTTAATCAAGAGGGGTGGGAAAATTAAAACACTTAACAAGATAAGTAATAGACCTCACCCATGCCTTGAGTGCTCTCACAGGCTAAGGATGGGATGAGAAGGCCTGGTTGGCAAGGTCAACCTCCTCGTCTCCATGAGAGGACCTGTCGGCTCCGCATGTGTCACCCTATGGGGCCGGTGCCTAGAGAGAGGCTGCCAGGGTAACCATAGATGGGGGCCAGCTTCTGGTGATAGATAGCCTGGGTAACCCATGTTAGGACCATGCGATGACACTCTCCTTATGTAGTTCTTTTGTTTCTTGGTGGTACCTCTGGAGTGATATCTTGGCTTGTGCAGTGTTGTTGGTATGGTCGGTTGTTTCATGTCTGTTGTCATTTTGTTATTGTTGTCTCTTTGGCTTAGTGGAATCCTCGTCGTTATCTCCTAGCTCGGAGGGGTGGGCCTCAGGGTTCCACATGGTTGGGTGGTAAGAGCTATCCATTGGTCCTTTTTGGAGATACGGTTCGAGTTCTGCGCAGAGGTGTTCCAGATCCAGTTCGCTTTCCTCCTTCATAGTTGTATGCTTTCTTATGTATTCTTTTGTAAACTGACATGATCGGTCTTATAATCTTGTAATCATGTAATCCTGTACTGAGACTCTGTAATTAATCTATTCTGCTTCAGTAAGAGTTATTTGTATCTGTTTTAGCAGTGTAATGGTTTTTGCTTTTGTAGTTTTATTTTCTGTCATTAATGTAGTTATGTTGCCCTAGAGTTGTTAGAAGAGTAATTTCGTTTATACGGTGTAATATGATATGTTTGGCTACTAATTTGCACTATCTTGCTTTCAAAAAAAAAATTATTTCTGTAACTTTTGCTCTTATAGTCTAGCACTCTAGGGTTACATGACGGGGCTTTACATAAGGGTAAAATCCCATTCACACTAACACCCCCCCTTAAGTGCAAACTTAAGGTGATTATTATGCAAGATGAGATGCAAGATGGGTCCCGGCTACAAGGCCATGTTAGGTACCCATGCACAACTACTATGCAATGCAATGCAATCTCTCACAACTGGAGAAGAGGAGAAAAACCCTGTGGGAGAAAACTCCTCTCCAAAAGAGAGAAAAAAAGCTGAAAAAGGTGAAAGGAAGGAGGACTCCACAAGACCCCCCAAGGACAACTTTCGTCACTGATATCAACGATCTCAGCAAAATACAAAAGGAGAGAGACTATGTAGCCCCCCCCATAGTCAAGAATAGAAATGCTAAAGATCCCCCCATGATGAAGAAACTCCTATGCCGATCCTGGAAGCCTGAAGATAAAAGAATATCCAATGTCTACAAACAACATGCCTCCCTTTAGGGAGAAATAAGTCCAACCACTAATGCAAAAGAAACTCCAACTTTGAAACAAGAGAAGGGAGAGGAATAATCAACATGAAAGATTCCTTTGAAAACTATCCTGGTGCCTCCACATAACCAAATGTCACATCATGATTAGGTGCAACCTCAACTGAAGAAGGTGGATCAACAAGACCATGTGGAAACTCTGAAGCAACAATCTCCAAAGACACAGATGGTGTGACAGTAGTGCTGATACTATCATCAAAAAGAAGGGATATACCCTCAAATACATCATCCAAATCAGTAATGTGAGATTCACAAAACAACTCCGAAAGACCTTTCAAGTGACTCATTAGATTTGGAAGAGGGAGTGAATTACTTATTTAACTTGAACTTGGAGGGATGGTCATGACCTGAAGTTGAGTCGACTTTAAATTATTGTGAATTATGTGGAATTAAAGGTTGAATTGTCCTAGTGTTAGCATTTATGACTACACACAAGAAGAAAAGATAAATAGGCACTGAATTCATGCCTTACAACCCCCTAATAACAAAATAATGCTAAAAGTAGAGCCCCCTAGAAAATTACAAGGTGTATTGAGTACAAATTTTACAAGGACAAAGCTTGAATCAACCATTTATAACACATGGTGATTTTACAAATTTATAAAAAAGAGGCTTGCCAAATTAAATTTTTAATATTATAATTAGAATCCTTGCATTTTTCTAATAAATTTTAAAAAAATTGCCTAATTTTGATATTATGGGCAAAATATATGCCCTGTTGAAAAGACAAGCAATAGGGAGCTTCAAACAACAATTACATTCACAAACTGTAAAATTAGAAAAAAAAAAAAACTAGTACCATGGTAAAGTGCTTAGAAAGAGATTTTCATTGCCTATAAGAAGTAAAAAATCTAACTTCATGGGAAAAAGTTATGCTCCCCAAAAAATCCCCATTTTAGGCATAAAATTTAAACACACAACACTGTTTGGGTTGCATAGTGGTGGTACCTCTTGTATGGCTGAGCAATAGTGGTAGGAGGGTGGGGCATTGATGGCTCATGGGTCTTGGGTGGGTGGCAGAGCCCTCGATGGGGTGGTGGTAGTGCACCAAGGTAGTGGTCGTGAAAAGTGTCGCTCCTAGCGGTGTTCAGGTGATCTTCAAGTTGGAGGTTTAATTGACAGTGGTATTGAGTTAAGCCCTCAAGGGATAGCAATGATCTAGGGCTTGCATCGACATATGACCATGACCTAGTGCTATAATTGGAAACCACTACATGTGTTATTCTTGATGCAGGGATAATGTCAACCCTACATAAGACTGCACCCTAGCTAATAAAAAGCTTTTTTCTAAAATAAAAAAAAAAACTTTTAAAAATGTAAACCCTAGTACGAAGGTTGATGAAAGAGGGTATAGAGTTGATGTAGGTTGTATACATTAGAAATGACACAGCGGTAGTACAACAACATGGTGTTTGTATAATAGTATGACCATATAGATCCATACATGTGGTACATAATTTCGACGTCCATTGGAGCCCTCCCAAAGCCTTTGTATAACGCTTTGAGGAAACTCTATAGAGTTTACTATAGATCTTGTTTAATAGAAAAAGGGGGAAAGATGATTTTAATGTTTTTTCATGATCCTCCTTTCACCACTAAACATTCAAGGACATTCAACCAAGTAGAGAACTCTACTATAGATCTCCTGTTACTTGGAACATAGGGGAAGATTGAAATTGTGTAAATTTGTTGTTGAATTAAGTCTAATTATGATCAAAACCCTAATTTCATGAAATCGTAAACAAACGGACAAATTACGGAAAATGATCGCACACAGAGATATCAAATAACCGAATGCATACCATATTTTGAAGTTCAGTGTGTGAAAAAGTCAGGGACTAATGAGCGGGCGCCCTAGCCCAGTGTGCCTGATATCGTCAGGATATCTGAAGAATGTCTACAACCTGTTCCTGCTGTCACAAAGATTTCACCGCTTCTGAATCTGGAGGACTAATGAGTAGGAGCCCAAGTCCAAGCCCTAGTTTTCTTCTCAGATTTGCAATTTTGATAGTCTGCACTGCTCTCCTGCAACTCCACTTCTTTCACTTCCAAAACCTATAACTTGCAATCACAGAAAAGTGGGTTGGGGGTTGTGGTGTTTAGAGGCTTGCCTTGGTCAAACCCCGGAAAGACATTCAAGTCTTCTAAACACTATTGTCAGATAAAGAATGTGTATCCTTGTGGGATAGAGGCAAAATCCAAATGATAAATGATAGAAAACACAATAGATATAACCTTGTAGTGTAGATCTCACATAAATGAAGGCTCTTCAATCACATGAGAAGATGAAGTCAAATCTGCAATCACAAACACAATAACAATGCTCTGCTCTTGCCACAATGAATATCTTGAAATCACAAGTATGCCTAAAGTTTACAATCATCTTCTAGTTCCCAAATGAATCACTAATCTTGCTTATATATGCAACTACAAACATTCTCGCTAAGAAGTTCATAATTCAAACTTGAGATGTCGTCATAGGACCTAATAACGGTCATAAAACTGACACCCAAAAATAGGTCATGACCTAAAATAGGGCAGGACTAGGGTGCGGGCGTCCAAGTGCTCCTCCTATTTTAGGCAGGATTCATGCTAATCACACCCCATAAGTCCCATTTGCCATGAAACTTTAGGGTTTTCTCATCGGGAGTCACCATTAACATGCAAGATGACCTAAATACATTCTACAAGACCTAGGAGCTAAACCTTAAGAGGGAAAAAGCCCCCAAGGAGACATTTTCTGATGTAACATTTAGCCCCCACTTTAATGTATGTATAAACACAAGGCCAATACATGCATTGAAGTACGGTCAACAAGCACAGTAAACATGCCAAGCATGGAGAAGACACACCAATCACAATGAAGACAGTAACAGGCACGTAAAACATGAAGAAGATAGTTACAATCACGTAAAACATGAAGAAGACATCATTGAAGACATGCAAAACACATTGAATACAGTGACTACAATGATTATTTCTTTTTTCTTTTTCTTTTTCTCATATATATGAAATACAAATGCAAGTGCAAAGAAAGTAAACACACAACCCAAAATGCAGGAGGGACTCATCACCACCAGTCTTTAGACTGCATATGGGGCAACAAACATGCAAAATAAATCTTAGAGTGTAGGAGGGACTCATCACCACTAGTCTTTAGACTGCACTTAAGAATAAACACGCCATTCAAATCCCAAAGCATAGGAGGGACTCATCGCCACCAGTCTTTAGACTATGCTTGGGAACAAACATGCCATACACACACATGGAAGACACAGATAAAACATGACAAACAAGAAATGGAAGAAACCTATTGCTAGGTTCACAGCCATCTCAGGCACATTACAGGCACACACCGATGATTGGGCTTCGCCAAAACAATCACCGAAGACACGCTTAAGGGTTAGGATAGTCTTAGATCTGCTCCCTACCTGCTCGGAGGACTTTTTAGAAAATGACAGGATTGTGCAATCTCCTCGAGAAATACACCATCCCTGCCTCGCATGGAGGGCTTAAAATAAAAAGGATATGCATGATATCTCACCTCTGTGGAGGGCTTAAGTGATTGCAATAGATTTCAATCTTTACCAACACACTTTGCTAGCATCTAAATCAGACAACTTACCTTATATATGCCCCCACCTTAAGGTGGTTAATATCATGTAACGATATCAAACACGTTAAGGTAGGAAGAAAACACACAGGGGAACATGAGCTCTCACAAAGCCCATGCCCCTGGAGGTGACATGTACTTTACGATCACCAAATGTTCCTACAAACACACAATTTCCTGCAAGAAAAGGTGTTAGCATCCATATAATCATGATAAACAACAATGCATATGATCATTCACATAAAGAGCCGAGGAAAGCAAGATCCAAGATAGACAATGTGCATGGAGCAACAGTATTGTTATGTTTTGTAAGTGTGATAAGGCAACATCAAGGTCACACAGAGTGATTCTACTAGCCAAGCGTTGGATAATATATAACAACCCCATCATCATGTATAGACTAGGTCCATTTTTTGATTTCTTGCTGAAGGGACACTAGGTCCATATCAGTATAATTTGTTTTTTGTCATCCGCCAGCTAGGTAGAACCACTAGAGGAAGGTAAACAACAAATCAGGAAAGGAGAACAAGTTCCTTAGGGACAGTCATGTAGGAGGGTGCCCCCAAGTCACCAACCACAATGTTATGTCCTTAAGACACAACACACAACAATGAAAATAGAGGAGAAGCAATATAGAAGAATGATGATACAAATAGAAGGTCACAACAGAGGCGGTCTCCTAGTATCCTTGACCTTACGAGAGAATCAAAGGTCATCCCAGGAGGCCTAAACAACACAACACATCACAGGGGAAGCACAACATGAGAGGGGAGGTCACATAAACGAGCCGATTATGCTATGACATAGGTGACCACCAGGGTTAGAAATACTTACCTGTAGGGAAAAACTAGTCTAGAATTTGGAACTTGTGAGCATCTTGGAGAGATGCTCTATCAAGTTTTGTACAAAGTTTGAGTGGTTCTTATGAGAGTCTTGTTTGTTGTCGTGAAGTCCATGTAATGCTTGTTTCTCAAATCCTTGTGTATGTGAGATCTTTTGTTGCTTGTGAGGAGGAGAACCACTATTATTTCCAACTAGTGATAATCATCTTACTCTTTTCTAATTTTTATCTAGCTTTCTTTGTTGAGTTCGTCTACCATAGTTACAAGGACTATCTTGTACTATCTCAATCTTTTCATTTGTTATAGTCTCTTGTTTCAGTTGTTCCATTTGTTTTTCTGATGCATTTTGGTTATCTCTCGATCCTTCTAAAGATAACAAAGGAGGAACCTCAGCATAAATACCATTCCTTCGTGGGTGAGGTGGGTTATCCAACTTTTCCTTATCCACTTCTATCATACCCACAATGTCATCATAATCCATATAGCCATCTTCTACTTCTACTATATTCTGTTCCAACATGTTGTTATCGATATGCTTAGGGAAAGGATTAGTAAAGATTTGTAAATTCTGATTCAGAGGAGCAATCAACTTATTTCCATTATCATTCACACCATATACCTGCATAACATTTGAATCGATGAGGTCATGTATTTCATGTTTAAGATGCATGCATCGTTCAGTATCATGTCCTTGTTGCCAATGGTAATGAAAAAAAGCATTAGCATCAAAATAAGGTCCTTGCGTTCTACTAGGATCTAATGGTTTAATCAGAGGAAGCTTCATGAGATTATTACTAAGAGCTTGTTTCATGATAGAATGATAGGACTCAGATATCGGAGTAAACTTTCTTTGTTGATACGGTGCCTTCTTCGGATTAGTGATAGCATACACTTGTGATAAATTGTTTGAATTTTGTCCATTAACCTTGATGAAAGTCTTATTATTCCTCTTAAAGTTGTTTTGTGACGGTCCACCCATGGATTGACCAACTTGAGCCGATGAGTTTTGGTTTTCATACTGACTAGATGAAAGTTGATGATCCCTAAGGGCAATACATAAATGTTGAAAGGAGTTATACTTCATCAAGAAAATCTTATCATTGATGTTAGGTTGTAAATTTGTAATAAACACCTTCTGAACATACTCATCCTTCATTTGATATTGAATTTGTGCATAGAGAGCTTGATACTAACCAATAAACTCAGTTAACTTCTCTTTCGGACCTTGCTTGCAATGAACTAAATCGATCAAAGAAACTTGAGGTCCAATGTTTGCTTGAAAATGTTGTAAAAATTGATCAATTAATTGCAAAAAAGAGTATTGAATTTGGAGGTAAAGATCAAAACCATTCTAAAGCATTATCTTTGAGAGATCACGGGAAAAGTTTTGCTAACAAGTCCTCTTCAAAGTAGAAATCACTACACATAGCCATGAATGCTGCCACATGAGTATTAGGAACACCTTTTCCACCATATTTTTCAAAGCGAGGGGTCTCAAACCTCTCGGGCATAGGAGTTCTCAAGATTGCATAAGATAGGGGATTATAGGCATGATAATTTGGTATATTAGGTTGTGAAGAATTTGTCAAGTTTGTCACTTTTTGTTTTAAAGAAGTCATACCTTGTGTTTAGGGTAAAATTGGGATTCTTTAGTTTTTAGTGTTTAGATGTTTGAATCCTCCTTTCACCCTATACATTCAAGGATCTAGGGTTGAGTGGCCAGGCACTATCATACCCTAGGTCACTGTGAGATGTAGGGAAGCTTGGATTAGGGAATTTAATTATCAATTTTCCTTCTCTTATGCTCAATTGACCATTTTAAAACCCTAATTATGCAAATACGACAATAAACTTACGAATAACATAAAAAGCTCTTACAGAGAGATGTAAAATATCAAATCACAGAGTACCTATTTTCAGGGTTCTGAGGTGGAAAAGTTGGGGAAACAGGAGCAGGTGCCCAAGTCCAAGGTACTAGTTTGTTTGCGGGATCTTGACCTTCTTCTGACACTGATCTGCACTATAACTTCTATTTCTGGAAATTCAACTGTAGAGGACACATGAGTGAGCGCCCAAGTCTCGAAAAGGTTTCAGTGTCCTGCTTCTCTTCAAATCCTGAATCCTTGATGTCTGTTGATCCTTCCTGTAACTCCACTTTTTCCAGATGTGACACTTGTAACCTGCAATCACAAAACTTTGGGAGGGGGTTATGGTGTTTAGAGGCTTGCCTCAGTCAATCCCCAGAGGACACTTAAGTCTCTGAACACTGTTGTTAGATAGAGAGTACGTGCCCTTGTGAGGCAGAGGCAAAAACCAAAGGAAATGATGATAAAAACATAATATAATGTCACCTTGTAGTGAAGATCTCATGGAGGATGATGCTCTTCATTCCATGATGAAATGGATGCTCAAATCTGCAAACACAAACACATAAACCACAATTCTGCTCTTGCAACACAATGAAAGCCTTGAATCATCTTGAGAATGCCTAAAGTTCACCATGATCATCTAGTTGAAATCTAGTTTACAAATGAATGCCTAAACATGATTTTATATGCAACTACAAACACTCCCGCCAAGAGTTTCGTAATTCAAACTTACCGTGTCGACATAGGACCCAAATAATGGTCATCAACTGACATCCAAAAATTAGGACTGCCCCAAAATAGGGCAGGACTTGGGCGCGGGTGCCCAAGTCCTCCCCCCTATTTTGGGTAGGGTTTATCTCAAGGGGTCCTCCTAGGTCCCATTTGTCATGTTATCTAGGGCTCATTCCATCGGGATGCTAAATTATGAAGTAAGATGTCCTAAATGCATGCAAAAGACCTGAGAGCTAAACCTAAAGAGGGAAAATCCCCCAAGGGGACATTTTCTGACGTTGCATTTAGCCCCCACTTTAATGTATGTATAAATGCAAGGCCAATACATGCATTAAAGTAAGGTCACAAACACAACAAACACATCAATCACGGAGAAGACACACCAATCACATGAAAGATAGTAACAGGCACGCAAAACACGGAGAAGACAGTTACAGTCACGCAGAACACGGAGAAGACAATCAATGCATAGAAGACACATTAATGCATGGAAGACAGGCATGATTCTTTTATTTTCTTTTTCTCATATATATGAAATGCAAATGCAAGTACTGGAAAGTAAACAAACCTCCCATAATGCAATAAGCACTCATCGAGCTAGTCTTTAGATTGCATATGGGGCAACACACACGCAAGACACGCAAAACCTGCCAAAATGCAGGATGCACTCATCGAGCAAGTCTTTAGACTACATATGGGGCAACAAACACACTAAACAAAGCAAGCACGCTAAACACACACACTTGAAGACACAGAGAAAACACGGCAGACAAGCAATGGTGTGTTCCCTATTTCTAGGCTCAACATCTCAGGCACATTACAGGCACACACCGATGATTGGACTTCACCACACAATCACCGAAGACATGCTTAAGGGTTGAGTTAGTCACAGAACCACTCCCCACCTCTGTAGAGGACTTTTAAAAATGCAACCCCACCTGTGTCATATAGACGCCTTACAGTGAAAAGGAAGCATGGCATACAACCCCACCTGCATCACAGAGATGCCTTACAGTGAAAAGGAGGTATGAGCTCAAAAGTATACAACTCCACCTACATCACGAAGATGCCTTATGATGAAAAGGAGGTATACGCAATAGATTTCAAGATAGATTGGTTGATTGCAAACAAACTCAGGATCCAGGAAGTACTCATCGCACTAGTCTGCACCTAAGGACAAGCACATTGCTAACATCTATAACAGACAACTTACCTTATATATGCCCCCACCTTAAGGTGGTTGATATCAGGTATTGATATCAAACATGTTAAGGTAGGAATAAAACACACAAGGGAACACCGACTTTTGAAAAGCCCATGCCCCTCGGAGGTGACATGTACTTTACAATCGCCAAATGTTCCCACAAACACATCCCTGCAAGAAACATGTTAGTGTCTACAACATCATGATAAACAACAACATTAATGCATATGATTAACCACACACAGAGACAAGGTTATACTATGAATGTGGAGTTCGAGGATAACCGTGGGGCTATATCACGAAGCTCTCTGAATTGAGTACCATTGAGGCCAGATTCAAAGACAAACAAAGGTGCACAGAGCAGCAGTATTGTTAAGGTTTGTAAATGAGATAAAAACATCATCAAAGTCACTACGCGGAAAGCACGAGTGCTTCCACTAGCCAAGCATCAGATAAAATATACAACCCCATCGTCATATTAGGAACTAAGTCCATTTTTTGATTGCTCTCGAAAGGGACACTAGGTCTGCATTAGTATAAATGTTTTTCATCATTCGCCTGCTAGATGGAAACACTAGAAGGGAAACAATAAATAAGAGAGGAGAAACAAGTGTCTTAGGGACAGTCACGTAGGAGGGTGCCCCCAGGTCACCAACCACAATGCTATGTTCGTAAGACATAACACACAACACTAAAATCAGAGAGAGAGGCAATATAGAAGAATGATGATACAAATAGAAGAAGGTCACAATAGAGGCGGTCTCCTGGTATTCTGAACCTTACAAGAGAATTAGGGGTCATCCTAGGAGGCCTAAACAACACATAACACATTACGGGGGAAGCACATCACGAGAGAGATAAAGGGTTAGAGATACTTACCTGTAGGGCCTTCGTGCTAAGTCTCATCATCAAGGAGGTTATCATCCTCACAAATCTGAATGCTAGAAAGAGGTACAGGTTGCTCCATTTGTCTATCAAATGTATTTTGATCACTTTCTGCTCCCTGAAGGGATATCGAAGGATGGACCTCAACATCATTTCTTAGTGGACTAGGTGGTTTATGAGATTGTTCCTTATCCACCTGAAGCACACCAAATAGTTCAAGATAATCAAAACAGTGTCGTGTTGTTAGAATGACATCCATTAATGCTACATTTTGGTTAGGAGGGTTGTTTGAATTACTAGAGCTAACCCTTGTATTTTCATCTGAGTTGTCTAAATGTTCAATTGTAGGATTAGTAGAGTAAATTGTGAATTCATTATCACTCTCATGATAATTGTCAATATTATCACCATATGTTTGAGCTATTAATTCCAAACTATTATGAGAAATGTCATGCTCTTCATCCAAAGTGTGCTTTATCAATTCTTTTATTACCCAAGGGTTTGTATTGATGAGAGATATGAAGTTGTTAAGATCAGATACATAATCAAGGCTCTGGAAAGAAGATGACACCAACATATCCTTGTGATACATGACTTGTATATAGGGCATGGCATAAGGATGTTTACTAATGAATTTGTGAAGATTTTCAAATTTTGAAATATATTCGTGTAGGGATTCCAAGGAGCACTGAGAGGCCATGTTTATATGCTCGAATCAGATTTGAAAGTTTTTCCAAAAGTATGCAAAAGACAATTGCAAAACTATATGCAAAAAGTGACCTAGATGCTTGATTTTTTGTACTTTTTCCAATGCAAATGAATGGAACAAAGAGTGTTGTAAGGATTTTGACCAAGGGAAGCAATTTATATGTCTGATATCAGTCCAAAACAGCAATATGATCCTTCTCAACACACTCTTGATGCAAATCCAAGATAATGCCAAGTCAAATTATAGTGAAAATATGTCGAAATAGGCACTTTTTTCACCAAAACTCAATGCAAGAGAGCATAAAAAAGGGTGATGTGAGGAAAATGATGATTGAAAGAAAATAATATTAATAATAACAGCCACTTAATGTTAAAATACCCAACACAACATGCTTTTAGTGCCACTTAAGGTCAAACCTTAGTGAAAATATAGCAAAATATGCAATTTTTCACGGTTTTTCAACTCCAAGATCTAGAAAAAGGGGTGTTGTAATGAATTTTAGGAGGTGAAAAAAATAAAATCAATGATATCAGTTACCTCAATCTATAAAATTTGTCACAACACGCTGAGAGTGCAAACTAGGCCAAACCCTAGGGCAAAAATAACCAAAATATGTAGTTTTTCACCATATTTTTCAATACAAGAATCCGTTAAAAGGGTGGTGTGAATATTTTTAGGAGGGGCAGCAAATGATTACCCTAATAACATCTAATTAATGCAAAAATATCCTTCACAACATGCCTATGGTGCAAGTTTATAGAGTCGATAAGGCCAAATTTAGTGAAAATCAGTTTTTGAAGCCCTAGGTTTGAGATCTTAACACAAAATACTATGTGAATGTTTTGAATTTTGATTTATGATGAAAATGAAATACTCTTAGATCTGAAAATTATTTCCAAGCTTTAATATGCAAAATGCCAATGCAAATCTAATGAAAATGCATGCAAATTGCTAGTTTTTTGTTGAAATTTTCTATGCAAAATACAAATATTTAAAATCTAAATGCAAATTTACACCAAAATGTAAGACTATAGCCAAATGCAAATTTGAATGAGCCTCTAAAATCAGTAGAAAAATCTGAAAGAAGATTTTTCCTACTAACCCTAGTGTAGACACTGAAAATTGTCTAGGTCTTGTTTACACATGATCTTGTATGTCTTTGCCCTAGGTCCTAGTTACACAACACATTGTCGACATGAACTCATATATGTCCCCTAGGTCCTAGTTCATCCTAGTTCATCTAGTCTCATTCCACTTAATCCCATTTATCCCTAGGTCCTAGTTCATCCCATCTTAATCATCCTCCTGATTGATTAAATAAACCCACTTTATTTAATTAATCCCACTTGATCACATTCCAATTAACTAAATAAATCCCATTTGTTAAGTTAATAATTCCCCTTCACATGTCTCACAAAATTTGAATTATTCCCTCACCTCTCATCACATTGCGACACGTCGCATGTCTCCATCTTCCACTTAATATGCCTTCACATGTCAATCTAATTTAAATATTTTGAATTAGATTCCCCTTTATTCTCCATCGCACACTTGTCATGTGACTATAATTCCTCTTTGAGTGGGAAACCCTAATCCAACCCTAATCGATCTTGACCGTCCATATCCTCCAACATAACTCTCAATCACAAGCATCCATTCGAATTTGCCCTTTTCTATAAAGGTAGCCTCTCTTGAGCCATTTGCATGGAATCTTCTTCTAGTATCCTTACTCTGCAGAATTTTCCTCTCAATCTCTCATCTATCTATCTTGCATTCATCCAACCATTCATCTATCCATCCCTATCTCACCGTTATGCTGTTGAATCAAGTAATCAACATTCATCTCTTTGGGTAAAGCTAGAGTGCTTCGGGTGCGACACTCTCCACCTTATCAATGGATTGTGAGTCGATATGAGGTTTGCATTCATTTGATTTGCATTTGTTATCATTTCCTTCATGTCAATTTTTCAAGATTTCATTTGGCACACCCGGTGCCTTGGATCTAATCAATCATTTTTCTAGGGTTTTGTTGTAAAAAATTTTCATTTTCGAACCCTAGCTTTGTCACGTTTTGCAAGTTTTGGGGGTGAGCTATTGCAAGTTGTATCCTGGGCAAAAACGGATTGCACCATTGCGATTAGGACATTGTTTCTGAGTTTTTTGAGTATAAATTTGCCTATTTTTGGTGACTGAATTTTTTAAAAAAATTTAATTTTTTTTAAATTTCCGCAGGCCGTACCGTACGGAACCATACTGCCTGCGCAAGGGTCTTCGGTCGCATCTCTAGTTTTTCACAGTTTTTGTGGATTTTATCACTTTCATCGATTTATGGTCTTTAGTTAACAATATTTGCTTGCAGATTTAATGTTATGTTTGCAGGTTTAAATAATTGCGGATTTAAATGTCCATGTTTGTTGGTTTAATGGCTTTATTTGCAGAGCCCAAAAACTCTAGCCCTAATTGTTTCCTATGCTTTGTTGCTTGAAACCCTAACCAGGTATTTATGCCTGTGTTTAAATCCTTATATCTTCCATTGATGCCTCACAAACCCTCGACTGCCACAATATAAAACCCGGTGACCATTTATTATGCCCTGATAGATATCCATACTCTGTTTTAAAGCTTCTCGCTACCACTTGCGAGATCCCAACCTTGTTCTTCCGCCCATTCAACATCGAACTCCACCCTAAACGACCTGTTATACTTTTAAACTCGACCTTAACTCATGTCTGACTGCCGTTTTTGATCCTCAGCTACTTGGTTAAAGGTTTTCAGACCTTGTCGATATCTCTTTTGGCTACGTGGTTGAGGTATCTAGCATCCTACATGTCCATTAGTGAATTCCCACTCTAAACCTAGTCTATAGATCAAACAATGGCAAGAGTCTTCTTTACCGATGCCTTGCTTAATGCTTGGTCTGTAGTTAAGGAAAACTCTGGTAGTCAATAACCAGTTAGCAGTCTTATTTTTTATCCTAAGGTGGTATACATTGGTCAACAACGACCATTAATAGTTTCATCAATTTTCTTTTAGTCATTGGCTTTATTTCCTTTGCAAGCGGTGATCACATTCAAAGCATGGCAGTTTCAAAAGGTCTCCAACAGTTTAAAACATTTCTCTGGTGGTTTGCAAGTCTCTGCACCCCTCATTCCAGTTGGCGTCTTGATCACAAATAGTGACAACATTAATCTTTGTTGTCAGCTTCTTCTGGGGGCTTCAACCAGTCGACATCTAAGCCTGGCAGTCAATATATTCAGCAGATTTCAAACCATACATAGTGACAGTTATAAGATTTCATCAACATTTTCTATACTCGTCGGTTGTTCTAATCACAAATCTATGGCGACGATTTCATTCTCAATACCGGTGGTTATCAATCAAATACCCAGCAGTCATCGCGAATCTTTGTTGGCACTCAAATCTTCATACAAACGGCGGTTGGCATCTTTTCCAAGGAACTGCAACATTAAAACTGAAGTCGCCATTTAGTCTATGCTTTTGATCGCAACTATAGGTCATTGCCTATAAATCTTTGGTCGCAGCTTTGTGAATCGACTTTATCCACATCTTTGGTCGGTGAGTATTACATTCTGGTAGCATTTGATCAGTATTAACTTAGTCTGCGGCTTGCCCACTATCTGGTATGAAGGTCTGCTTTGGCCCTTAAACTCAGAATTAAGATTTTGCTTTGGGTAACAATCTCAACTAAGATTTAACAGATTTGTATTAAGATTTTGTTAGCCCAGGGGCATCACTAAGCTCTTTTGACCGCCAGTCAAACTGTAACTACCAGCATAGACATTAACTACCCAACATAGTAAATGGTGTG
Source organism: Cunninghamia lanceolata (assembly GCA_027924645.1). Taxonomy (NCBI): domain Eukaryota; kingdom Viridiplantae; phylum Streptophyta; class Pinopsida; order Cupressales; family Cupressaceae; genus Cunninghamia; species Cunninghamia lanceolata. Next base: position 10,978,085 of record BSBN01000579.1, on the reverse strand, counting down.
CATGTGATCAGGGAAAACTAAATCATTAACAGTTAACCTTAACCATCAGCCAGCCTTGTGCCTCATACATGCCAAAGGAGGTTGATTTTTTCTCTTGATCATAACTGGCTCAAACGGAGGCAAAATTTTGCAAACAAATAGTTGTTGGAAAGAGGACTCTGAGCACTTTGTAGATGTGAAGGAATTTTTAGGTAACTGTACCTTTTTTAGCCTTTTTTAAGTCAAAGTCAAAGGTGCTTTAAAACTTCAAACGCACATAACTTTTGCATATTTCATCCTTTTTCAGCGAGTTTTTTTTGAAATTGCTTAGAATTTCGTCTAGAATATGCTGATGCTAGCCATTTTTCTGTCACTATTCATATACAGAAGATTTTTATCAAATTCTTGATTTTCGCATAATAGTTTTCTTGGTTAGTGTACTCGCTTCTTTCTCAATTTTGTGGCTTGCAGGTGATCAAAGGAGGTGGAACAACATCAGGATCAGAAAATACAACAATTTAGACAGTGATAATAATCAGGTGCACTCATTCTATTTCTGATTTCTTCATAATCTTGTTTGCAAACACACTTCAATTTGGGATATAAAATGAATCATTGTTTGCATACACATTTCAATTTGGGCTTCTAAATTAAACATTGCTTGATCACACATCATTAAAACTCAGCTAAAATTAACCATTGTCTTCAATCACACATCTTGACTTTGGGTTAAACAAGAACAAGTGTCTTCATTTTTTGGTGAATTTGTATGCGATTAGGGGTGTCTATGCTCTTCTCATGCGCTTCGTGCGATCTTGAGAATAAAAAACACCTCTTATCCATTCATATTCACACCTCACATTTCAATTTCTTAAGGGTAATTTACAAGTGCGAGTGTGAATCAAGTGTGCGTGTGTATGCTCTCTCCTCGCACCACAAGGTGATCTTGGAGATCAAAAACACCTCAATTGATTTGCTTTTGTTTACCCTTTCCTAGGAGGCCTGCTAGGGGATTTCATCACCCCTAGGGACGACCTCAATCAAGGCTGAATTGAAAGACACCCTCATTGGGAGTTGGAATCTTGTCACTCTTGGCTAAGCCCTAAAGAACTTTATACCTTTGGGAAGTGAAGGTGAAGGGTGGGTTACCCCTTTCTCCCGGCCGTGTGGCAGGATTTCACTTTCAATTCCTTAGTCAACCTTGTGTAAAAATAGCCTAAGACCTAATTGGCCATACCCCACTTGACTAGTCATAGGGCTTGTTGATGTGTCTTCCACGTGTGCTTGTTTAATCATCACCACATTCTTCATTTTCAAAATCCACAATTGCTTATGTGTCTTGCATGAGTGAATCATGTTTGTACATGTGTGATCATTTGATTAAACATTACCAAATCAAGCTAAACACCAAACACATAAAGACAAGTCATTCAACTCATTCCTGCCAACACATTCAAATCCAATCACATTCATCCTAATCACCCATTCCTAGCACTTCAAACCCTAATCATTCCAAACCACCTTTTTTCTAATCAACCCGTAATCATCCTAGTCATCAACCTAATCAATCCAATTCATACAATCTTGCCATTCTTAATCCTATCCAAGTCATATCCTCGTCACTCTACATCAGTAAATCAACATCATCCTACTTATCCTCATCATCATCCTAATCATTACTCATCATCTAATCATTCCAAGACAAATCACATCCCAACTACTTTCATCCTAATCCAAATCCAAATCAACCCAATCAAAAATCAAGACCTTAGTTGATCATCATCAACCGTTATCTAAACTTGCTTGAGATCATTAGTCTATCTTAAGTAGGTCAACCAATCAAATCAATCCAATCAACCCTCTATTACTTAAGTGTCATTAGTCTACCTTAAGTATAGAGAATCAATCCAATCAACCCTCTATTACTTAAGTGTCATTCGTCTACCTTAAGTATAGAGAATCAATCCAATCAACCCTCTTACTTGAGATCATTAGTCTATCTCAAGCATAGAGAGCCATCCATAGAAAAAAAAACAAATCAAATCATCCTAAGGTCTTGAAATTTGATCCCAATCACTCCACATCATCACCTACATTTCTCATTTTAACCGCTTTCATCCCAATCCATTCATCCTAATCACCTCAATCCAAGTCATGCCACCTTGTTATCCCACATCCTAGTCACCTAACCTAATAATTCCACCATCATTCATCCTAATTCCTTCAAGTCATCCAATCTCATCATCCTAGTCATCTTCGACATCCTAATCATCATCACCATAGTCCTCATCATCCAAGTAAAATCCTAATCATTTCTGGCCATTACACATCATCATTCTACCTAGCCAGTCAATTCTCCACATCTATCACTTGTAAACATGGACAGGGCATTTCTAAACAACACCTATGAGAATGATCCTTATGGCACCAAACGAATGCTTAACCAACGTAGGCAACTTAGTTGGTTATATAGAAATGAAGAAGATCCTGTGTCACCACAACATCAAGAATTCCCACAACATCAAGTCCTAGGCCAATATCAACAATCCCACATGCCATCACAAGCCCAACAAGTACATAAACCAAACACTAATGCCACCACATCCATACCGCAAATCACCCTCACTATTCCTAGCAACGTTCCAAACACAAGTACTTCCATAAGTCTACCATCCAATGATCCTAACTCCATTGCCATCATATCCCAACTGCTTTCTCAACAAACTTCCAACATCACCCAATGTCCACAACAATCCACTTCACAAAACCTTTCACCTACAAATCCTATCATGCCACCTCATCACCAAACCTATCCACATGGCAATCAAATGTCCTTACAAGAACAACAAGCAAGTCCAAATGGCCCTATGTACATAAATCAAGAAAGTCCAAGTCATCTTATGCAAGGCCTAAAATCCTTTGACAAGGGAGAAACCAACCTAGCAAGTGCCTCCTTTGAGTCACCTTCACCATCCAATCATATGCCAACGCATAAGCCAACTAGTCCTATCCCAACACCTTTATCAAGCCCTTCATCATCTTCATCACCTTCATCCCCATGTTCCACTAATTCTTCATTAAAAGATTCCATGGAGATACTTTTAGAGAAATTGGTCCAAGCAAATTTGATTGAGTTATACCCGTTCAAAGGATATTCTCCATTTATGATTAAACCTAGAGGGTATAATGAAAACCATTATTGTGAATACCATAGGTATAGGGGCCATACCATATCCACTTGTGTCTGATTTCAAAGATTGGTCAAGAACCTAGAAGATTGTGGTAAGGTTGTCTTGGATAAAACCAATCCCTCTAATTCCATTATCTTTCCATCTAGCCCAAATCCTAATTCCATTATCTTTCCATCTAGTCCAAATCCTAATCCCATTATCCATCCAACAAATCCTAATCCTAAGCCTTCAACCCTATCCACCCTTATCATCCATCCACTATATTGCCCATTCACCCATACCCTTGCAAAGGATGTGATCCGTTGGCTACTAGCAAGGAATAAAACATTGCCATGTCATCAAACACCTATTCTTGAGCCTCCCCATGAGTCCTTACACACTTTGTCTAGTCTTCTAACCCCATCATGTGATCTAAAAGCTATCAAGCTTATTAAAGAGCCTTCCACTTCCATTCCAGAAAACCAAGAGTTATGTCAAGAGCATGATCCGAAGCATGAAGAAACAATACCCCCTAAATCTATTCAAGATCAAATCATTCTCATCCAATCTATCCATAACATGTACCTTCTTTATGATCAAGATGATACCTATGAAGAACCTATCCATGAGTCACTTGATCCTAGTCATAGCCCCACAACTATCTATGAGCAAGACACCCAAGACCTACATGCTCCATCTAATGAAAGTCTTGTTGACTTACTTGAGCATTCACCCTGTTTCATGGCCTTCATTCAAAGAAAAGAGACCTCTCCACCTAGCCATGATCCCACAATATCCACTTGTCATGATGAGAAAATTGTCCCCCAAGCAAACATAGAAGATCAAACAAATAATTTAGATCCCAATGAACATAAGCAAGATCTTAATGATCCTTCCACATCCACCATTGATCCCATTTCAAATCCACCATATCCTTTTAGCCTATCCACATTCATTCATGACTGTTCCTCCTTAGAACACCAACAACCATTATCCACTTTACCTTCTCCATCCAATAATCAACTTAAGTCTAGTGTCCAACCTACACCTAGTCCTATAGTCAATCGCATGCTCCAAAACATGAATTACCAAGGCAAAGGTTTAGGCCTACATGAACAAGGCATTTTGGAGCCAATTCATGTCAAGGTCCCTCCTCGCTCATTTGGCCTTGGATACACACCCCAAGGTCAACAATCTAATGATGTTGGTACTTCCTCCACACTTCCTCAATCCACTTCCTTCCATCATAAACCCCATCATATTCCTAAACATACATTGCCATTCCACCCCCATCATCCTACAAATGCCAAAAGCATGTGACCATTCACCTTCCGCCATCCACTTTACCTCCATTGCTTCCAACTCCAAATATCCCTCCATCCACTTTACCTCCACTTCTATCAACACCTAATTATCCATTTATCCATAAGTATCCTTAGAATCCTAATCATGACCAACAAACGCACACATTGGGTAAACATAAAACTTCCACTCATTCTACTTGCCACATGGGATTCAAAAACCAACATTTGGATGCCTCCTTACATAAAGCCAAAAATCCTAAGGGTCCTAATGCCTTCGGAAATCATTCCAAAAATTCAAAGCAAGGTACATTCAAAAATCCATCCAAGCCCATACCTCCAAAAGCAAAGTCAAAAACTAAAATGATATGGGTCCCTAAACGAAAATCAAACAAGTCAAATGAGGCATCCACCTCTCAAAAATCCCAACCATCCTCTTCCCTCCATTCCATTCAAACATTCCAAACACCCCACATGAAATGCAAAAATCAGAAAAATACTAAGTCCATGTGGGTTCCAAAAGTCCTAAATCATCCATCTCCTAAGAAAACATCACCATTGCTTCCTACACCACCATCCACTCAAAAGCTTCCATGTTTATCACGGTGTGTGCAACCGTTGGTCATGATTCCTTTTCACACCTCCATCACTCCATCCTTCACTCATTATCCTACATATCTCCCCCATCACCTTCCTATGGTCCATGCTTTTGCATAAGTCCATCATCATCCACATCATAATCCACTTTCAATCCCTTCATAATCCACATCATAATCCACTATCTACCTTATCCCTCTCACTTTCACGCAATCCTTTACCAACATTGACAAGCACATTTGACATGGCCCATGCGACATTCCTCTCCAATGGGACTATCACCTTTCATGGCACTAGACACTTGAGTCCCCCTCGTCCATATCCACCTTCCATCCAAAAAGTAAAAAAAGTCAAACAAAAAAAAGAAAAATAAAAAAAGTAAAGATAAATCCCTTCATCCAACGGTGAAAACCTGGCAAACAGGTGCCTTGGATAAGTACCATGATGAAAACCTGGCAAACAAACATCATGTGTAGGTTGATCTTCTATGTCACTTACACTTGGAGGCACCTTGTCTCATCCACACTCTCTTTCCTTTCATACCACTTCCCATCATTTTCCATACCATCTTACCATCCTTATCCATACACATTCCTATCATATTGAGTCCATCCATCCTCCCTTCCTCCTTTTGATTTTGATAAAGACATGGGGGCAAAATGTTGAACATGTTTTGGGTATCTCTTGACATTCTCCTATGGTCCTTTCCAATCCAATCCTATCATTATCCTCTAGTCATTACCCATTTATCCATCTTATCCAATCCATATCATCCCATTGTCCTAAGCATTGTGATGAAAAATCCTAAGTCTACTACCTAGACTGGGGCATGTTATTCCTATGTGACATAGCCTTTGGAGATCACATCCTTATGCATACATCCATTGTGAGTTTTTCATCCTATCCACTATCGCACATCCCTGTCTCCATCCATTTATCATAATCCTTTCATTCATCCACTATCGTCCATCCTTTTGTCCAATCCCATTCATTCCCTTGCACCTAGACTTGGTCCCCTTGTCATTGGTACCTAGCGTAAAGGCTATTGAAATTGTCATCCAATGTCATCCCAAAACATTCAAAAAGTCAAAAAAATAAAAAAAAAATTCAAAAACCCCAAAAAATTAAAATATTCCTAAAAACACAAAAAAAAATCAAAACATTTCAAAAAACCCAAAAAAATCAAACATCCCAAAAATACAAAAAAAATCAAAATATTTCAAAAAAATCCAAAAAACTCAAAACATGTCAAAAAATCCAAAAAATCAAAATATGTCAAAAAAAATCCAACAAAATCGAAGAAATAAATCTAATCCACATCAAATCATCAAAATCACATTCTTCCAATCAAATCAATCCCAATCATCAACTTCATCACATCATCAAATTCAAAACACTACCATCATCAAATCATCAAATCAATCATCTCAATCATCCAATCCATCAAACAAATCACATCAATCCAATCCATATCATCAAAAGCAAATCAAATGACTTCATCAATCCATAACTTGATCAATCCAATTCATATCATCGCCATCAATAAAACACAAAATCAGAACTACATCTCATCTCTATTGTAAGTGCCTTGATCCCATGGACATGGGTATGTAGGTAGTCTGGAGCACGATGGAAGTGCCTAGATTTAGGCACAAGATGATATTCCTTATTCTTCTATCATCTATCTTCATCACTTCATCAACCATTTCATCAATCTCCATCAAATCCAAACTTCCATTCATCCTTATCAATCATTCCAAACAATGATCCAAATGCAAATCATCCTTAATCCATACCAATCAAGTCAATCAATCTTGTCAAATTATCCAATCACATCCTTGGTCTTGATCCTAATCATGTTGTAAGCCAAATCAATCAATCATCATCATCATCATCAATGGGATATATCGTTCCCACATCCTTGTGTTGATCTAGGGATATATCATTCCCTGCAATGACAACACTATCCTCATCATCAATCAATCATTCAATCATTGGTTTATAGCTTGACAGGGGCAATACCTTGTTTGTTTTTGTATCATTTGTGCATGCTTGCTTGCTTGCTTGTGTGTGTTATCATTTTTTATCTTGCATTTGTATCACATTCGTATCAACCTAGCTAATATTCATATCTTGTATCTAGATAAGGTTGTATAATGCTGGGGCACGAGACACATCGTCACCTTGGTCCTTATACCTTGGTGCATAACGTCTTGTGCTATATCAAACATCATGGTTGCTCACCTTCATTGCAACATAACACATCCTTCATTTCTTCTATCCATTCTCTCATCTTTCTTCCTTGACCAATCTATTTCATTTCGAGAGCATACCCGTGTTTGTCCAACCCACCTATCTTCTCGAGGGGGCATCATCATCTTATCCTTTTCTTCTATCAATTCCTTAACTTCTTTGAAATGATGTTACTCGACACAAATCTTATCATCTCACAACATCATCTCAAAGAGGGGCAAATGTAGACACTGAAAATTGTCTAGGTCTTGTTTACACATGATCTTGTATGTCTTTGCCCTAGGTCCTAGTTACACAACACATTGTCGACATGAACTCGTATATGTCCCCTAGGTCCTAGTTCATCTTAGTTCATCTAATCTCATCCCACTTAATCCCATTTATCCCTAGGTCCTAGTTCATCCCATCTTAATCATCCTCCTGATTGATTAAATCAACCCACTTTATTTAATTAATCCCACTTGATCACATTCCAATTAACTAAATAAATCCCATTTGTTTAGTTAATAATTCCCCTTCACATGTCTCACATAATTCAAATTGAAAATTTGAATTATTCCCTCGCCTCTCATCACATTGCGACACATGTCGCATGTCTCCATCTTCCACTTAATATGCCTTCACATGTCAATCTAATTTAAATATTTTGAATTAGATTCCCCTTTATTCTCCATCGCACACTTGTCATGTGACTACAATCCCTCTTTGAGTGGGAAACCCTAATCCAACCCTAATCAATCTTGACTGTCCATATCCTCCAACATAACTCTCAATCACAAGCATCCATTCGAATTTGCCCTTTTCTATAAAGGTAGCCTCTCTTGAGCCATTTGCATGGAATCTTCTTATAGCATCCTTACTCTGCCAAATTTTCCTCTCAATCTCTCATCTATCTATCTTGCATTCATCCAATCATTCATCTATCCATCCCTATCTCACTGTTATGCTGCTAAATCGAGTAATCAACATTCATCTCTTTGGGTAAAGCTAGAGTGCTTCGGGTGCGGCACTCTCCACCTTATCAATGGATCATGAGTCGATATGAGGTTTGCATTTGTTATCATTTCTTGCAGCTGGGGCAATTTTCTTTGACCTGACGCCACTCCTTGTTAAGTCATGACGCCACGTCAAAGAGGGGCAAATGTAGACACCTTAAAATGTCCTAACCATTTAATCATCCCAATTAATTAATTAAATTTTATTTAATTAATTAAATCCTAATTTACCCACAATTAATTAAATTTTATTTAATTAATTAAATCCTAATTTACCCACAATTAATTAAATTTTATTTAATTAATTAAAAACCCCTTGAGCACCTATATTGAATTAATTTAATTCAATATTTATTCCCTTCTAATGTTAGCCCATATTAATTAAATAAATATTAAATATTTATTTGGTTAATATTTCCACTCACAATTCCAACTTAATTACACCCTTAATTAATTAAATAAACCCACTTTATTTAATTAATTATCACCTTCACATGTCTCCATAACCCAAATAAAAAAAAATAAAAAAAAATCCCTCACCTCTCACCTTATTGCAACACTTGTCGCATTATCTACCCTCCACTTAATCCCTTCACATGACTTGCCAATTCAAATATTTTTATTTAAATTGGAGCTAATTATTCTCCTCGCTCTATTTGTCACATGACTACATAGCCACATGCACCTCTTAGCCTTTTATCCTAATTCAAAATTCACATCTCCTCTCCATCGCACACTTGTCACACGGCTAAACTTGATCCCTGTATGATTAATCTCAGCCATCCATAAGCCAAAATTCAAAATCAAATCTCATCCCTTCATTTCAACCAAGCTTTTCTATAAATACAACCCTCTTCTAAGCCATTTGCATCCAATCTCAAGCATATCATCACTCTGCTAAAATTATTCTTGCATTTGTGAGCTAGGGTTTAGTGATTTGCACTTGCATGAGAGCATTTCACATTTTTATCATTGTGGGTATAGCTAGAATGTTCATGGGTGCAGCATTCTCAACCTTAACTATGGATTGTGGATCATCTTGAAGGTATATTGCATTGTTTGTTTTGCATTTTCTTGTGTTTTCCTCCATGATCAATGGATCGTGAGTCGATATGAGGTTTGCATTTGTGTGATTTGCATTTGTTATCATTTCCTTCATGTCGATTTTCCAAGATTTCATTTGGCACGCCCGGTGGGACTCCTAGGTCCTAGTTTTACTAATTCTTCATTGTATTTTGAAGATTTTCGTCAAAAAAGCCGTATGCAGGTTCTGTTCCAGGTTTCAGCGCGATATTCGACTGTATCGGCGCGATTTTCCTAATCTCTGGTGCGATTTTATGACTGTGGCGCGATATCTCTGATTTTCAGCGCTATTTTCTATTTTGGCGCAATTTTTTGTGTTTTCATTTTAGTTTTGTGTTTGCAGGTTCTCAGTTTTGTGCTTGCAGGTTCTAACAAGATCTATTTTGCAAGTTTTGATCAAAGGTTTAACATTTTGGTACTAGGTTTATATTAGAGTTTGCATGTCACTTCTATTTGTATTCATGGACTAGGGTTTGTAGATTTCTGGTAGACTAGGGTTTTAGATCATATAAAACTCCATCCTAAAGTAAATAGAAGTGTTTGATTTTTCATATTTAGAGAATACCCCCTTTTTTCTATCATTTTGGCGCAGTCTGCACACAGATCCGCGCGATATTTGAACCTCTGCGAACAGGTAAATCAGGTAAACCCTAGACTGGCGCTATTTTATTTTTTTGTGGCACTATTTTCTTGAGTTCTGGTGCTATTTTTTGAATTTTTAGCGCTATATTTAAGATCTGTAGCGCTATATTTAGTTTTAGCGCGATTTCTATTTTCTGTAGCGCGATATTCCTCTGTCAAGTAAATTTTTCTATGTTACAGTTTATTGTTTTTGGCGCAATTTTATGATATTTTGGCGCTTTATTGTTCTGTTTTGGCGCTATTGTTCTGTACTAATTTTTTGACTGTGCAGGTTGTTGGCCGAACTTTGCAACATAAAAGAACACATGTCAAAGACTTGAATATGAAAACTACTAATGATTTGCTGCAGGGTTTTGTTAAATTAGGCACACTTTTGTTTTGGGCTTTAAAATGAACCTTTTGTGTGTTTAGTTAGCAAACATTTCATTTGGGTTTAAAAAGAACCATTGCTTGATCTTAGGAACATTTCGATTTGGATTTAAAAAGAACATTAGTATTTGTTTGTCGTGTTTGGTGCACTTGCACATTTTGTGTTACCCAAGAGTTAGAATCGAAGTATCCTCTCCCCTCATCTTCAAAGGATCTTGGGTGTAAGAGAAATGGTTCTATTCTCTTCTTTTTTAGGACATGGGCATGCCCTTGAGACACATCCGTACGGAGAACTCATTGGCAACCCCAAGCGGTACTTTCATCCAGTCTGCTATATGTAAATTGAGGATAAAAGGCTAAAGTCAAGTCTAATCGGTATTAGTGCTCACCATACAGTGCTAAATCAAAAGGAGGCGTACCTTTGTGTATATTAAAACTCCTAGTAGGGTTAGTTAGAGCCTTAAGTGGCTTGCTGGATGCTCGTGAGGTGCCAGTCCCTTGGATGTTCCCCCATTACGAACCATTGTTTTAGTAGCCCAAATCCTTCTATTTGTTGACATAGAAGGGAAACCTTTGAAGTGGCCCCGATGCATGCTGTTCTTAGCTGAGGTAGCAGGGACAATCCTAAGGTTTGGTGAGGGACAGGCCTTTTGGGAAACCTGGATCTTGGTATGCATGAGAAGTGAGTGCACTGTAAGGGGGATTTGGTGCTACCAAGATCCTAGAGCTACCAGCTTTGAATAAGCGCAGTTAGGGGATTCAACAAACATTGTCTTTGCCTTCACCTTAGGTTGTGCTTGTTTTCAAAAATTTCAAAACAACAAACACATTGCATCAAAACAAACTTTCCCATTGTGTGAATTGCGTGCTTTGTATTTGTTTGCCAAGAGATATCTTCATTTTCAAAAACCTTAGAAAATCCAAAAAAATCCAAAAACCTTAGAAAATCCAAAAAAAAATCCAAAAACCTTAGAAAATCCGAAAAAAATCCAAAAAACCTTAGAAAATCCAAACAAAAAATCCAAAAACCTTTAGAAAATCCAAAAAAATCAAAACCTTAGAAAAATAAAAAAAATCAAAAGTCCAAGTACTTAGAAATCCCAAAACATTTTTAGCCTTGTCTCCTTGATCTTTTTTTCATTTCATTTATCCATCCATATCTTGAAACATTCATCCATTCATCTCATCTTGACCTCAGAGAAAATACTTTGATTTGTTGGACTCTCCATCTTCTAAACATTTCATCCCAAAATCATTTTCCACTTACATCTCATCCAAGTCATCTATTAAGCCATTCATATTTTATCCCACCAATCCTTCAACCTTAGGACTAAGCTTGTGTGCAAAAAGATTCAATCTAGATCTCATCTTATCCTTGTTTGTAAGATACTTAAAGATTAGCTACCTTTGGTATCCTTATAAACTTCATCTATCATCATCCTTATTTTATGTTGAAGGTCATTAGTCTACCTTCAAGTAAAATATCTTATCATCCTTTTGCTTTGAGGTCATTAGTCCACCTTGAGTATAAGGAATCATCCTTGAAACAAAACCTAAAGATCTAGATTTTATCCAAGCTCATCTTTTTTAGTCCTAAACCCATTTTTTCCAAAGTTCAAATACCATATCTTTAGCCAACTCCATTACCAATATCACCCTTTAGCCTTGAAAAATTTCATCCATTTCACTTTCTTCTCCTTTGGGTCCAACTAATTACAAATTGCTCTCTAAGGTCTTTATTCCCAAGAACATCAAACCCATCTCATTATCAAACCCACTCCAACATCATTGCATGCCCTTGATAAGGTTACAAGCTAAGAGACTTCAAGAAATGGGATCCTTTGATGCCAACCAAAACAACGTTTCTATCAAAATTGGAATGCAACCAACCGATGAGAATAATGTGCCTTATGATGATTCAATTCAACCTCCACCATCACCCCATGAGATGAATATACTTGACCAAGAGGTTGAGGATTTTTTACAAGATCCTGGGGCCATGGCTGTGTTGCATAAATTTCTCAAATCGGATCCCAATAGGTTTATGGATCACCTTATTAGACTTGGGGCCACCCCTACAAACACTAGCACCACCACACAACACATCACACTCACTATTCCTGGCAACACACCAAACACCAACGCTTCCATAAGCCTCCCATCAAATGATCCTAACTCCATAGCCATCATATCAGAGCTACTTTCACAACAAAATGTCAATACTTCCAATACCGCCACCATTTCCATGTCCCAAGATAATCAAAACCCAAATTTGCGACAACAAGATGCCAACACACGACAAGATGCTAACACACAACAAGGCCAAGACACACAATTACCACCCTATCTTCAACGAATGTGTCAAGACAACTCTACCCCACAATAACCTTTGACAATTGAAATGGTCCAAAAAATAGTAGAGAAGGCAAAGGAACCCAAAAAGAAGCATTATTCTCTTGAAGAGATATGTCATTATCCTTTTGACAAGAATCTATATATGCCACCATTCCCTAAAGACTTCGAAATGCCAAAATTTGACAAATATAAGGGAAAGGGATCACTTGTGGGAATTTTACTTTTCTTTCCTTGAAGTCACTCAAGAGGACACTTATTTAATGAGACTTTTTCCCAAAAGCCTTAGTGGACAAGCTGCTGAATGGTTTACACATCTTCCCCAGGGCATTAAATCATTTGAAGAACTTCCGGACAAATTTATAACTCATTTCTCCTACAACTGTGAGCATGAAATTTGTATGACAGACCTTTGTAATACTAAACAAAAGAATGGGGAACCATTTGCGGCCTTTTTACAAAGATGGAGAGCATTGGCAAGCAAGTTACCATGGCAAATACCTGAGAAACAATTTGTGACCATGTTCGTCACTAATTTGAATCTCGAATTAGCATTTCACTTGCAAGTGTTTTGTGCCTCAAACTTCAAAGAAGTTATTGAAAAAGGAATAACCATTGAAAAAGCCCTTGTTGCTAAAGGATCAATAAAACTATATGACAACAACGAGAACAATCATAACAACAACAACAACACCTCAAGCAACAACAACAATGCTCAAACAAGTGACAAGCTGCATTTTTGGAACAAAAATAAGAATTCCCTCAATGATGGAGTAATAGATACAAAGGCTGTCCAAAATGTCCAAAATAATCCACCTCTGAATATCTCAAGGAATAATGTGAACGTACCTAGGGGACCTCCAAAACAAGAAAATCACCCTAGAAGAAGATTTACACCTTTGGGGGAACCCATTGCGAACATTTTGGATAGATGTGTCAAAGGGGGCTTATTGCAACTACCACCCATAAGACCTATTGACGAAAGTCAATTTAAACTCGTGTGGTATGATGAGAATCAATATTGTGAATACCATCGTGTTAATGGACATTCAACATCAAATTGTATGAGATTAAAACATCGCATACAATAGCTCATAGAAATAGGCAAAGTCAACCTCCAAGACTCTTCAAATCCATCTCCGAATGCAAACTTGGGAGCATATAAGGATCCCCTCCCCAACCATAAAAAAGGAAAAGCGTCCTCATCCACCAATCAAACATATCATGTTGTTCCTCCGCTAAAATGTTTTGATTCCGTTGTTGGCTGAATAGAAGAATCCTTTAGCCATGTCAACACTATTACAATCCGAGTCCAATCCCAAACTCCTGATTGTGCTATCACAACCCGTCGTGGTCACGCAACCATTCGTGGTGCCACTAATCAACCAACTGTAGCTGATAAACCTTCATCATCTGCACCTGCTAATCCAATCACATATAAATACAACTTCCTAGACCATCTAGGAAGGACATCAGCCCAAATAACAATTCTTGAGCTCCTTCACACATCGCCGCTTCACAAGGAAATTCTGGATAAAGCTTTGATGGAAACACAAGTCCCTACTGATCTAAATGTGGAACAATTTCAAGCTATGGTAGCTCACCTTGCAGCACCCCATCTTCTCACCTTTTCAGAAAAAGATCTTTCTTTAGATACATCTCATAATGAAGCATTGCACATCGAAGTCGTAGTCTATAAACATATCGTAAAAAGGGTTTTAATAGATGGTGGCTCCGGCCTAAATCTGTGCACTCTAAAATAATTGAAACACTTGGGATATTTTGATGTGGTCGTAAATGCAAATGAATGTATCACCATAAAAGGTTATGACGACACAGAGAGATTGTCTATAGGAACTATCAAACTCCCTATTCAAGTGGGACTTAAGATGTTGGAGACGAAGTGCCAAGTCCTTGACCTTGATCTTCCTTACAACATTCTTCTGGGTCAGCCATGGATTCATGCTATGCAGGCTGTTCCCTCCACTTTTCATCAGTGCCTCAAATTCCCGCACAACAAAACTGAGGTGACCATTTATGCTGACCCTCATCCTTTTCAATACTGTAGCTTCTTGGAAGGACATGACTGTACTTTCTATCCCTATAATCATCCTGTTGCGACCCCGTCCAAGATTCCACAACCAACCCGATCATCTTCTGCCTACATTTATCCTGCCAATTTGCCATCAACATCCCAATCCACTCCTCATCCCGAGATCAAGATCAAGGCAAGTGATAAAGGATGTGGTGAATACGATTTACATGGTGCCTTCTTTTGTGTCAGACTTCTACCACCATCCCCTCAGACATATGGCATTCCTAAGGGAAATGAAGTCTCTACTGTAGTCATCAAGTGCAAACCAACACCAACCTTTGAAAGGAAACATCTCATGGAACAAGATGTCTTAGAAGATCTATCCTCATGGCTATACAAGGATGAAGAAGAGTAGGAACCCCCGGCTCTTCCATTAGAAATCTATGGTCAAGGCTCCCGAATATTTAAGAAAATGGGATACAGGGGACAAGGGGGCATTGGCTTGCATGAATCAGGGATCATTGAACCGATCCAAGCTTTTGGACATTATTATCACCAAGGGATAGGGTAGGGAATATTAGAATTGCCACCTTCAGAATGCGAGTGTACTTTTGCGGAGGACGCTAAGGCCTTCCCGGTAATCAATGACAATGATGAAGAGTATCATTCTGACTCCTCTAATTTTGCCGAATTCTTTGAATCCTCCATCTCTACCATATTCACATTATCCTCCATGCCATCCACAACCGATGACCTACCTCTCGTCTACCCACAACTTGTTGATTGGGACCAAACAACACCACCCATCCTAGATGTTATACAAAACGATGAAGCTCTTGTTGAGTTCATGGAAGTAAGGAATCATATTACTTTGGGAGATCATAAAGCAGGATATATCATGGAACTTAACACTGACGCTTGCTTTGGCGAGACCACCCAATCTCTTAGTCGTAAAATGATGAATATAAAAATAAAAAAGACATCCCCTGGCAAAAACCACTTTGTGGTGCTTTCAGCTGATAAAAAAGTAAAAATAAAGGACACATCCTCTGGTGAAAACCTCTCTAAGGTGCCAGAGGATGAGAGATTGGACCTCCCTAAAGTACCTGAATTTTATCAAGAAACATCTCCTATCTTGACATAAGCATCACAGGAAATGAATCTTGGCACTGAAAGCGAGCCCCAAATCACATATCAGGCTGAATCATTGACACCAATAGAACAAAAATCCTTTCTGAATTTCTTCAAATAGAGAAGCATCAACTTTGCATGGACTTACGCTGATATGCCTGGGTTGGATACCACTCTTGTAGTTCATCACCTCGCAGTATATCCGGATGCGAAACCAGTGAGATAGAAATTGCGAAAGATGCATCCACAAATAGCATTACTTGTCAAAGAAGAACTGAAGAAACTTCTGGATGTAGGATTTATTCAACCAATAGATTATCCCCAATGGGTGTCGAATTTGGTGCCTGTGAAAAAAGTGACTGGGGGTATCCATTGTTGTACTGACTTTCAAGATCTTAACAAAGCTTGTCCTAAGGATGATTTCCCTCTTCCTAACATCGATATGATCGTAGATCTTACTGCTAGACATGAAATGCTATCCCTCATGGACGAGTTTTCAGGATATAACCAAATCAGGATAGCTAAGGAAGACCAACATAAGACACCATTTATAGCACCATGGGGAACTTACTGTTGGGTTGTGATGCCTTTTAGATTAAAGAATGTAGGAGCTACATATCAAAGAGCAATGGCAGTCATCTTTCATGATTTCTTTCACAAGATAATGGAAGACTATGTAGACAACCTTTTGGCAAAATCAAAAACAAGAGAGGAACATCTGAATGTGCTAGCACAGATCTTTGATCGACTGGAAAAGTATAATGTACGACTCAACCCTAAAAAGTGTGTTTTTGGGGTAACCTCTGGGAAACTCCTAGGATACATTGTGTCACGATTAGGGATAGAGGTAGATCCGAACAAAGTCAAAGCTATAATGGAGATGCCTCCTCCTTCAACACTTAAACAGCTCAAAAGTCTACAGGGTAAGTTGCAATCCATTTGTCGATTCATAGCGCAACTCACTGATAAATGCCAACCATTTCAACATCTGATTAGAAAGAATACAACTTTTTAGTGGGATAATAATTGTCAGTTGGCCTTCAAACAATTGAAGAAATATCTTGCCAATCCACCAGTTCTCATGCCACCAAGACCAGGACAACCTCTTCTCCTCTACATATCAGTAACAAAACAACCATTGGAGCTTTACTGGCACAACATGACGAGCAAGGAAAAGAGAGAGCCATCTATTACATCAGTCGCACATTGATAGCATATGAGCTTAATTATTCACAGATTGAATGAGCATGTTTGGCAGTAGTCTTTTCATCACAAAAGTTAAGGCACTGTATGCTTAGTCACAAAACCAAGCTCATTGCAAAAATTGATCCGTTAAAATATCTGCTAAGCAAAGCAACTCTCACTAGAAGAACAACAAAGTGGGTAATGATTTTGAGTGAATTTGACATTGAGTACATAGAACGAAAGTCTATCAAAGGGCAAGTTATTGCCGATCAATTAGTAGATGCTCCTGTTGGTTTTTCTTCTGAATCAGCATTAGGATTTGCCAGTTCTAATGCACAGGCAGATTCAGCCAACTGAGTACAGGAGGTTGCGTGAGCTCCTCCCCTTCACTTCTGGTTCTGCCGCACCAAGGGGGGGTTCCCTATTTGATAAAAATATAACCTTGACTGGCTCAATGACAGAAGGATTTAACTTGACAGCAACAGGCAGAATACTCTCATGTATGGACCAAGATTTGTGTAACAAATCACAAGGTTGGCAACATTCTTGGACATAATGTCTGGTTAGGTATGAGAGCATGCAGAGGTTCCTAATCCTAATCCTACAACTAACAGATGGAAGGAAGAGATGGTTTGATTTGAATTTTGGATGCAAAGCTGGACGTGGTGTATAACCTCAACACAGAGCTAAATTGGTGCCTATCCAGGGCTTGGAGTCGGTAGACATACACCTGTGAATGATCAGCATGAATAGCTAAAATTGGATTTCAGGGGGATACACATGATATCTGCCTTACAGATATCTCCCAATACAGAGTGTTAAGCTGTCTATACTTATGGCATCCCTATTGCAGTAAGAAAGATACATGCAAAACTGGAGACAGAATCAGCATAACACATGCAAACATAGCATTATTCATATAAGATTAACCGTGAAATCAGTGGATTCATGCCAAATCGTACAACAGGAGATACATAAACTCACAAGTGTAGCTGTACAGAGCAACCAAAACAGACTGTATTGTGTTACAGAGCCAAAAATCTTCAACTTTCAACAACCTGAAAAATGGTAACACAGTCTGCTTATAACAGCCAGAAAGTATACCGCAGCAATTAATTACAAGGCTGTTACAAAATTTGCCAGATACAGATCCTTCAAAGGAATGGCGCTCAAAATTTATTGCAGCAGGGACAGAAGGAAACCTCGAGCCCTGCGCCGCCATTTGGGAGTCTTCATGCACGATCAGGCAACTTCACCATTTGTATTCATCGCCCATACCCCTGCACGACCGTCATTGATGGCTCAACCACCCGCATTTCGCTTGGAGACTGTCGCTATAGTCAACATGAGGCTTCCCGCCAAAACGCCTCTTCGCAGGTTCAAAAATAATGCAAGGGGATTAATCCCACATGCACGGTGTGGAGAGCCTTTCACTACCTTAAAAGCCTGATCGCATACACATCAAGTGTCGAGCGCTTTTGCCGTGCTCGACACACATGCCTTCGTCAAAAGCCCATTGCTCAGACCTAAGCCATCGGCTTACCTCAAAAATCTCCCACCGACAATAGTAGTCTGGCCGATCGCAAACTACACTCCCCAAAGTCTTCGGCGAGACAAAGACCATCGGAGCAACTGAACATTCCTTCGCCGACCTTACCACTCACGCCGATGACATCCATCGGCCAAACATATGCCATTGGCCCAACAGGAAATTCCCTCGCTGACATCATGTGTTACGCCGACGCCACCTTCGTCATCGCCCAGACTAACACCGTCGGAGCAACACGAAATACCTCTGCCGATGAACAAAGTCACACCGATAGCACCCTGTCCTCCCACCTCCGTCGGTGTGACTTACACCGTCGGAGCAGCATCTCACACTTATGCCGATGACGGAAGTCATCCCGATAACCTTCAGAACACCCCTTCGTCGGTGTGACCAACACCATCGGCCAACCGAAAAGTCTCCCCACCGATGAAGAATGTCACGCCGATGCCAACAAAGAAAACACACCCCCCATCGAGCCATCGGCCCAACTCCTACCGATAGCCCGCCTCCGTCGGTGAGACCCCAACTGTCGGGCCAACACTTCTCCGTCCACCCGATATACAAAGTCGTGCCGATGGCACATCAGAACCCTCGCTCCCATCAGCCAGACACATATCATCGGAGCAACAAAAAGAACCCTGGCTGATAGCACTAGTCACAGCGATGACCAACAAGCCTCACCCTGCCCCCTTATCGGCTAGACATATGCCCATCGGGAAACTAGAAAGAAGACACGCTGATGACAGAAGTCATCCCAATGGCACATCTCCACCACATCGGTGGAACCAAACAAAATACTCCAGCCGATAGGACAAAGTCTTGGCGATAAACAAAGAACACACCATGCTATTGATATGATCGCCAAGACACATGAAAACTCATGCCGATGGGCAGAACATGAAGACCCCCTCTTCAAGAAAGATGATGTGGACACTACAAAACACTGAAGGGGTGCCAAAACTGGAAATTTTTTTGGATTTTTTGGGATGGTGCTTGCATAAAAAATGCTCAAGAACTGACAGTCAATTCAGGCACCAACAGCTCTTATGCCAGCTGAACATCCTTTGTTGTTTGAGTTTCCAGATGAATCTATAATGACAGTTGCATCGACTGAAAACACATGGAAAATGTATTTTGATGGATCGTATATGCATCATGGCTCGGGGGCAGGTCTCCTATTTGTCACACCTTAAGGAGACAGAATCCCTAGGTCATACAAAATAATATTCCCATGTACCAACAATATAGCTGAGTATGAGGCCCTCATCACAGGGCTTTGCATGGCAATCAAATGGAAAATAGAAACACTGACAGTATATGGGGATTCACATTTGGTTATCCGACAGGTCAACTACGAGTACAAAACAAAAGATGATAAGCTCCTGCCATATAAGAGAATGGTCGACGACTTCAAGGATTATTTCCACGATATTCATTTTGAACAAATTCTGAGGCTTAATAATAAAGCGGCTAATGCAATGGCCACCATTGGGTCATTGGTAGATATGACAAAAGATAGCAAGAGATGTGAATTCTTGGTGGAAGAGCTTGAAATCCCTGCTTATAATGTTCTGCAGTCGGAACTTGTATGTGACATTATTGGTCCTTTATCTTCGTGGTACTAAGAAATCTATTTATACCTCCATGATAATATCCTTCCACCTAACCTAACATCTACCCAATGATGAACCTTCATCCACTGATCATCCCGTTTCACCATCATTGCTGATACTTTATACCGAAGGAGTCTCAACGGTACTCTTTTGAGATGTCTTGACGCTAGGGAGGTTGAGACAACCTTGCACGAAGTGCATGAGGGTATCTGTGGGACGCATTCTAGTGGACTGACCTTAGCCAAGAAGATTCTTTGAATGGGGTACTATTGGCCGACTGTGGAAAAAGATGTGCATGATTTTATTAAGAAATGTCTACCTTGCCAGCAATATGGAGATTTAATACATGCACCATCACAGGAATTGCAACCGATCATGACGCCATGGCCCTTTTCACAGTGGGGGCTTGACCTTGTAGGGAAAATCCATCCACCCTCTTCCAACGGCCATAAGTTCATCATCACTACCACATAATACTTCACTAAGTGGGTAGAAGCCCTTCCACTCACCTTTACCACTGGTGTCCAAATTTCCAAGTTCATCTTGCATTACATCATCTGTCATTATGGTATCCCGCACTCCATTATCACGGATAATGGAAAGCCCTTTAAGAACCAAGAAGTACGCACCTTGTGTGATAAGTTCCATATACAACACTATTTCTCTACCCCGTATTATCCACAAGGTAACGGTCAGGCTGAAGCTTCCAACAAAACCATTTTGCACATCCTGAAGAAAATAGTCAATGAAGCCGGTCGTGATTGGCACCTGTAGCTTAATCCCGCCTTATGGGCATACCGCACTAGCATTCATACACCCATAGGAGCCACACCCTATTCATTAGTGTTTGGTTCTGAAGCCATCCTGCCTATAGAGGTCGAGCTCCCATCTTTGCACATCTCATTAAAGAACATTATCACTGATGAGGAATATCAGACTGCACGACTGAATGAATTAGAGTTGCTGGATGAGAAACGCATAAATGCTCTGAACAATTTGCAAGCTTATCAAAATCGCCTCCAGAGAAGTTATAATAAGAAAATGAAGAGCCACAGTTTTGAAGTAGGTGATCTTGTCCTTATGGAGAATCAAAAGAACATGCAAGATCGCCCTAAAAAAGGAAAGTTTGAACCTAATTGGTTGGGTCCCTTCATTGTCACAACTAGTTATGGATCAGGAGCCTATCAACTATCTACACCTAAGGGGCAGCCTCTGGAGGAACCTATGAACATCATGCACTTGAAGAAATTCTATGCATGACCCATCAAGTATCCCAAGTCAAAAAAAATCAAAAAATCAAAAAAATCAAGAAAAAACCGAGTGCAATAAAGCCGTCCAATGGTGAAAATCACTCCGGTGACGCCTTGTACAAGTACCATGGTGAAAACTTGTTCTAGGTGCCATGTGTAGTGGCTGGTCCTACCATCTAATAAAATCCCTCTATGCACCTATAACCATCTATCCTGCTAGAATAAAATCCACCATTGCATAATCTTCCATCCCATTAACATACCATAGCTTGGAGTTTGAAGCATTTTTGGTCATCCCACCCTCATCTCCTTTCATAAATCCCACCCACAAATAAAACCCTAGAGATGGTATCCTTATATGCTCCTGAAGGTCAGAAATCATATCAAAATACAAAAAAATCACAATACTTCAAAAAATTCCAAAAACAATCATAAAATGTCCTGAAAAATTTTCAAAAACAAAGCAAATATTCCCCCAAAATGCAAAAAAATCAAAATATTATCAAAGAAAATCCAAACAATAAATGTACCCACAAACATCATCAAACCCACATCTTCTTCAATCCACAACTATTCAAAACCATCCTTCTATCCACGAGCCATCCCTACATCATCACGTCCAACCAGAACTATATATTCATCTCGTCCGCATCTGTTAAGGACCTTGATCCCATGGAGACAGGGTATGTAGGCAGTCTGGAATACGAAGGAAGTATCCAGTACTCAGGTCCACATGATGCACCCATTCAACCCAGTTGGATGGTTCGGATCGATCAAACTTACCTTGCGAAGCAAACTAAGCATCAACATCAAAACATCATCCTCAAACACAAAAAATCATCAATCAACAAATCAAACCTCATCATCACAAACAGCTAGCTATCTGCTTGCTTATCCTTTTCAGCATCTAAATCCAACAAACATCATCAACAGGTTCTAGCCTTAATGGATATATCGTTCCTACAATAGGCCAAATCTATTTATCCTTAATCATCATCCTTATCTTATCTAAACATCTCTTGGCAAGAAATA
This sequence comes from Cunninghamia lanceolata, assembly GCA_027924645.1. Taxonomy (NCBI): domain Eukaryota; kingdom Viridiplantae; phylum Streptophyta; class Pinopsida; order Cupressales; family Cupressaceae; genus Cunninghamia; species Cunninghamia lanceolata. The sequence continues at coordinate 10,955,549 of BSBN01000579.1, read as the reverse complement.
CCTGGCTATGGTCTTGCTTGTGATTGATCTTGTTGATTCTTGATTTTTTATCTTGAGCCTCATTTTTAGGGATACTCAAAAGTTGCCTTGATCTCATCATATCTTGGTATGTGGATGAGGACACCTAGAATGGAGCATAGTCATTGTTTTGGATGTTGTGTTTATAGGATGGTCTCCTTACCTCTAAGAATGGTGTTCATATCTTGATAATGATGTGTCGGTTCTAGCATATTTCTTTCTTGGGGCATTTAAGCACATATCTCGCCTTTTATGTTTCTAGGAGGTTATGTTATGAGTCCCCTTCCATCATCTAGTCAAGGTTGTGCTATCTTAAGGGTCTAGGTACTCATCCCTCTGCTGGTAAGGTCCGGTCCATGTAAAAACAGGATAATAATCAACACTTTGGTCCTATCATACCTTTGTGCACTCTATCCTATTTTGCTATATTAAACCTAGAAATGCTCTCAATGTTATCATGTAAGTACTAATCCTAGCTCATTCCCCTCATCCAAGTCTTCATCCACCTAACTTCTTTTTTGTCTAACATGTCTTGTCTCCCCCCCTCCTATCCCCTGAACATGAGTCCCTCAATGACGTGGTGTCTACTGACTTAGCTTTCCCTCTACCTATCCCCATTCGTTCTTTCCCCTATCCTTTTCCCCTAATCTTGTCACCTAGGGTTTGACATAATCTAAATTGTATCATGACATATTTTCCATTTTCATCACATTGCATTTACATTTTTGATGCATTATCATTATTACATTGTCACTTGCATTTCAAATAGGTACATTTCCATTTACCTTTTGCATACCATATATCATCACATTTTGCATATACAAGAAAAGAAAACATCATATAAATCATATACTAGGCATGTCATCCATAACATCATGAACCATAACATCATCATATAAATCATTAAGCATGCAAATATTTGTCCATATCATAAACCATCATAAGTCAAATGCATCCATAGTCCAACATAATAGATATAGGAAACATGTTAGATCATAATTATTTTGCATACATAAAATAAACGAAGTAGCATAACACATTTACCATCATCTATAAAACATTTTTGCATAAAATAAACATAAGCACATAAACACATCATAACCACAGCATATAGGGCACCAACATCATCTCATATATATATATATATCATCGCAAAAATATACATCGCTCATATATACATCAAAAATATGTCATAGTGCCTCCAAGGGCCAAAATGATACAACATCACAAACTGTCAGCCCTAGCCTGATGAGCCTCTCTTTGACTGAGTCAGAGATCCCCTTGGACCCTGTGGTGGCTGTGGTGGTTGCAATGGCTATGGTGGCTGCGATGGCTGTGGTATCTGTGGCGTCACTTGATGAGATAGTGGCTGCTAGATAGACTGCATCGATCTTGATCTATGTGAACTTGACATCCTAGATCGACTCTGTTGACTGAAGCTGGGAAGCCGCTGCTCTGGAGGAACAACTATGCAGTAAGTTGCATAATAATAATCTACTTGCGAGGCCTGTTGTGATGCCTGTCTCTGCTCATCCATCAACTGACCCTGCACCTGTATCAACTGACTCTGCAACTGTATTGTCTGTGCTATGCTCCCTCCATCCACTAACCCCTGCAACCTGGAAAACTCCACCTGTAGTCCCGAAACCTAGCTAGTCAAACTAGCCACCTGAGTCTCTGCTACCTGACGCAGCCCTCTCTCTGTCATGCTCTGTTGTCAAGGCTATAACCTGTGCCTGCAGAGCACCACTCTGACCATCGCCATCCTTGCTGCCTCCATCTATCGCTGCTGACAATCCCAAGAGCTAAGCTAACTCTTGATCCTGTCTCTGCAGGGTATCCTCATAACTTGCTATCTGAGCACACAGGGTATCTATCTCTATCTCCTCATCATCCTCTCAGCCTCTCCGCCATGATCTTTCTCTCTGTCGGGACATCCTCTCCTCCTCTCGAGCTACCTGCCCCTGGAGTCCCAGAGCCGCTAACCAACACCTGCTGCTGAACCGAAGGCCTCCCCTGTTGTGGTGGCCTAAGAGGTGGTGCCGACCCCCTCTGACCTGATGGTATTTGTATCCTACTAGAAGATACTAGTCGCCTCTGGGCATGCTGCGATGGTGATCCTCTCGGCGGTGCCATCAGTCCTCTCTGTAGTGGCCCTCTCTGTGGTACCTGCCCAATCCTGTTCTGATCCCTTCCACCCTATACTCTGCCAGTTCTACCTCTGCCAGTCCCCCTCACCAAACTGCCATCACCTCCTGCATCATCATCATCCTCTCCCTCCTCCACTGTCATATCTAGCTCGGCCTCTAGATCTGTCAATCGGTTGGGCTACCACACGGCCCACCATCTGTCATAGTCAAGTGTAGTACTCATATCCACAATGGTACTCCACCAGTCCCACTGTTGTGGCTGTAAAGCATCAAAATTAGCAATGGCTATCTGGGGCACTATCCAAGGAGGCCATCTCCTGTCTCTCGCTGTCCGTCCAAAAATAGCCATCACCTGTGGTAAATCCTGTCGTAGACCAAACTATCTCATAACACGCGAGGGGATGTATCTGTCAATGGTCTGATCTCCTCGCCCCATGATGTATCGTGTCTGAATAGCATAAGGTAGCTGCTCATCCTCATCCATCCACTTCTCACACCCAATATATGGCTTGTACACTACCCGTGTCACCTCATCCAACAATCTCTACCAATACCTCAACATCCCCATATATGAGTGTTGTAACTGTCCACAGTACTTGAATACATAAGCCTCAAAAGGCTGTCAGTGCAACACTCCCACTAGATGCATGATAGGAATATGCTCAAATGCCCAAACATGTAGTAAGGTCACTCCTGCTGATAGGGCACTTTCTAAATGATACACAACTATGTGCATCTCATGATACAACCCTGTAAGTATACAGGGACCCTAGGCAAACATAGTCCTGTGAACCACCATCTCCTCAATCACCTCCCCCCAGCCTACTGAGAATCCCAGTCCTCTCCTGTCTGGCATCACTACTCCACCGATCAGAGCACAAAGAAACATGATCCAACTCCACTCCCCAGTTGCAAGTGGCTGATGGTAACTCATCACTTGATCCTTCTCTACTAACACGAATGCACCTGGTGCGAAGGCCCTCTCCAATGCCGGCCCTCCTTTGCCCACATCATAGATCACTCGTCTCCTATGAATCGAAACCTTCAGGATCTGATAGTCATCCGCTAGGGTGATGGTCATCTCACCCATCGGCAACCAAAATGAACATGTCTCTGGTTTGAACCGCTCAATCATAATTGTCATCAGGGTTCTGTGTTCCTGCAACATGGGCATCTCTGTAGGTGTCCGCAGTCCCAAAGCACTAAATCGCGCTCATGTAGCATCATCAAACCCTGCCCAAAGTGCCATCACCTCAGGCACTCTCCGCTCCCGCGATGACACAATGCCCCCATCAATCTGCATTTCATTACCCAATTCACTCCTAAGCATTCACTTTTCTTCCAAAAGTCTTAAAATCAAATAGGTGCTAACAACACCTGATATTGCGCTAAAATTAATTTTTGTGCTGACTATCTAGTGAATGGTGCCGACAGACAAATTAGCGCCACTATTCCCAAACATAGCACTATTTCAAAACATAGCACTAACATACCTTGACTTTGTGCCAATATCCAAATTGGCGCTAGTTTTCCCAACTTCCGCGCCACAATCAATAATGGCGCCAGTCCTCCCCAAATTAGCACCAAAATAAAAAATAGCGCCCCTCCCCATAGACGCGCCATTCCTCGGAATGGCGCCAAAAACCTAAATAGCACGATTATGCAAAATCGCACCACGACCTCCCTGATCGCACCATTTTTCAAAATGGCGCCAATCTGCCCAAATTTTGCGCCATGCGATGGCGCTAATAGCCCTAACCTACCCATTTCTCGAAAAAATAAAATGCAAAAAGTGCGAAAATAAAAAATGCGATGGGATCAATGACTCACCCACTCGCCAGCCTCCTCTGCTCACATGTACGTCTGTACCTGCTCTGCCAGGTGTGAGTATCGAGGGTAGAAAGGTAGGTTGCCGCCTCCTGCCATCTCTCTTGCTCTCTCTTTCTCTCTGAATTTCTATTGGCTATGTGTGCAAATGATTCTCTTTGGGCCCACTTTTTGCTATTTATAGCTAGCCATGTCACCTCTTTTTCATCTTTCTCTTCCCTAAGGAGCATATCAACTCTTTTTTCACCTGTTTTTCTTCCTACTGACTTGTTTTTCCATCTGACCTCCATTTTTCACCTCCGTTTCTTACCTTTTCGAGAGTTCACCCTAATTTTTTTTATTTTTTGTTTGAACTCTCGAAGGGGCATCCCTTACCCATTTTATTCCTCCCTGTAGCTGGGGCAATTTTCTTTGACCTGACACCACTCCTTGCTAAGTCATGATGCCACGTCAAAGAGGGGCAAATGTAGACAACTTAAAATGTCCTAACCATTTAATCGTCCCAATTAATTAATTAAATTTTATTTAATTAATTAAATCCTAATTTACCCACAATTAATTAAATTTTATTTAATTAATTAAAAACCCCTTAAGCACCTATATTGAATTAATTTAATTTAATATTTATTCCCTTCTAATGTTAGCCCATATTAATTAAATAAATATTAAATATTTATTTGGTTAATATTCCCACTCACAATTCCAACTTAATCACACCCTTAATTAATTAAATAAACCCACTTTATTTAATTAATTATCACCTTCACATGTCTCCATAACCCAAATAAAAAAAATAAAAATAAATCCCTCACCTCTCACCTCATTGCAACACTTGTCGTATTATCTACCCTCCACTTAATCCCTTCACATGACTTGCCAATTTAAATATTTTTATTTGGAGCTAATTATTCTCCTCCCTCCATTTTTCACATGACTACATAGCCACATACACCTCTTAGCCTTTTATTCTAATTCAAAATTCACATCTCCTCTCCATCGCACACTTGTATGATTAATCTCAACCATCCATAAGCCAAAAATCAAAATCAAATCTCATCCCTCCATTTCAACCAAGCTTTTCTATAAATACAGCCCTCTTCTAAGCCATTTGCATCCAATCTCGAGCGTATCATCACTCTGCTAAAATCATTCTTGCATTTGTGAGCTAGGGTTTAGTGATTTGCACTTGCATGAGAGTATTTCACATTTTTATCATTGTGGGTATAGCTAGAATGTTCATGGGTGCAACATTCTCAACCTTAACCATGGATTGTGGATCATCTTGAAGGTATATTGTGTTGTTTGTTTTACATTTTCTTGTGTTTTCCTCCATGATCAATGGATTGTGAGTCGATATGAGGTTTGCATTCGTGTGATTTGCATTTGTTATCATTTCCTTCATGTCGATTTTCCAAGATTTCACCTAGATTTTGGAATTACTAGGTTTAATGAAAATTGTCAAAATTTCTACAAAAGCCTACCAAATTAATGATGAAAATGCGATGCAAATTATTGAATTTTTACATTTTTCTGTATTTTATATAAGATCTGATGCAAAAATCATGAATTAGGAAAATTTAGAAAGAATTGATGCAATTTAGTAAGCTATATAAAAATGCAAGCTAGGGTTTTCAAATTTTTACAAATTTTTCAATTTTTTTGTAATTTTCTCAATGCAATAAGATGAAAGACTATATGAATGAATGAAATTAATCCAAATCTGAAGATACACACTCAACAAGTTGCAATTTAAGTCCAAAAACACGGGTTCACCAAAATGTTTAGGGTAAAATTGGGATTGTTTAGTTTTTAGTGTTTAGATGTTTGAATCCTCCTTTCACCCTATACATTCAAGGATCTAGGGTCGAGTGGCCAGACACTATCATACCCTAGGTCACTGTGAGATGTAGGGTAGCTTGGATTAGGGAATTTAATTATCAATTTTCCTTCTCTTAGGTGTTGCCACAATAATGGGTTACACTTTCTGGGACATCCTGATTTTTGTTGAAATCACATATTTTTAGAAAGTATAATGATTTACGCCTTGAAAGGTTCCATTTAAAGGATTTTAATTGAAGAGGGTTTGATCAAACCTCCTTAGATTCAAACCCCCTTGGATAGAACCCCACTAGTTTCAAACCATACCTATAATGGAGTCTCCTCTACACCTATCAAAATGATGATAAAAAACCACTTTTGATTCACCTTTTGGGGGATCAAATGAATTTATTTAAAATTTATGTTTTGTAAGTATGTAGTCCTTATTATAAGCTTCCTAAAAAGTATAATTTTAAATATATTTAATTTGATTATTATATTTATTTTTTATTTCTTGTCAATGTAGGTTTTTCATCGAACATCAAGTTCTCTGTTCTACACACATGGAAAATTAGTAAATTTTTTTTTTGAAAAATATTTATGCCCTAGGTATTTATGTCATTGTTTCAATAAAAGAAATAAATTAAATTTTGATACATATAGAAAAAGTTATGTTTTACGGAATACGCTTATGTCTAAATTATAATTGGTTTGACTTCAAAACTTAATTAAAAAAAATATTCAACAAAACATTATAAAACCAAATGCATACCCTATATATTGGTGTTACCAATCTAAATTCAAAAGAATTAGAATTTTATCCTTTGTAGAAAAAAAATTATGTGTTATGGAATATACATCACTTTAAAAAAATGTTGCTTACTAATAAAAACTAGTTATCAAAGGAGACGCAATTTTTTTTACAATTTAACTCCAATTTTTTTTAAAAAATATATTTTAAAATCTACAAACAAAATCTCACAAATCACTAGTTCGCATCATCTTCAAATTCCTAATGGTTTAGTGGCTATAGGTGTCAGAAAGTGAAGATTTAGTTCAAAATGTTGACTTCAATGTCAAGTTTGGCCAAAAAGTGTAACCCATTATTGTGGGATGACCCTCTTATGCTCAATTGATCATTACAACCCTAATTATGCAAATACAGAAATAAATTGACGAATAATAGAAAAAGCTCTTGTAGAGAGATGTAAAATATCAAATCACAGAGTACCTGTTTTCGTGGTTCCGAGGCGGAAAAGTCAGGGACACAGGAGCGGGCGTCCAAGTCCAAGGTACCAACTTCTTCACGAGATCCTGACCTTCTTCTGACATTGATCTGCACTGTAAATTTTGTTTCCTAAAATTCAACTGTAGAGGACATAGGAGTGAGTGCCCAAGTCCCGAAAAGGCTTCGGTGTCTTGCTTCTCTTCAGATCCTGAATCCTTGATGTCTGCTGATCCTTCCTACAACTCCACTTTTTCCAAATGCGACACCTGTAACCTGCAATCACAAAAAATTGGGAGGGGTTTGTGGTGTTTAGAGGTTTGCCTCAGTCAAGTCCTGGAGGACACTTAAGTCTCCAAACACTGTTGTCAAATAGAGAGTGCGTGCCCTTGTGAGGTAGAGGCAAAAACCAAAAGAAATGATGATAAAAACACAATATAATGTCACCTTGTAGTGAAGATCTCATGGAGGAAGATGCTCTTCATTCCATGATGAAATGGATGCTCAAATCTGCAAACACAAACACATAAACCACAATTCTGCTCTTGCAACACAATGAAAGCCTTGAATCACCTTGAGAATGCCTAAAGTTCACCATGATCATCTAGTTGAAATTTAGTCTACAAATGAATGCTTAAACATGCTTTAATATGCAACTACAAACACTCTTGCCAAGATTTTTGTAATTCAAACTTACCTTGTTGACATAGGACTCAAATAACGGTCATAAATTGACACCCAAAATTTAGGACTGCCCCAAAATTGGGTAGGACTAGGGCGCGGGCGCCCAAGTCCTCCCCCCCTATTTTGGGTAGGGGTTATCTCAAGGGGTCCTCCTAGGTCCCATTTCTCATGTTACCTAGGGCTCATTCCATCGGGATGCCAAATTATGAAGTAAGATGTCCTAAATGCATGCAAAAGACCCGGGAGCTAAACCTAAAGAGGGAAAAGCCCCCAAGGGGACATTTTCTGACGTTACACCTTGCAAAAGTTGGTTTAAGATGGAATCATTAGGAGATGCGATTTGTTGTGAGGAATTAGAACCAATGTGAGGAGGTGATTGAGCTTGAGTAGTGATAAGAGGAGACTGTGAATAATTCAGTGGTGGTTGGACATAGTGATAGGTAGAAGGTGGTTGCGAATAGTTATATGTAAGGGGTGGTTGAGAGTAATTATTCGTAGAAGAGGTCACCTTAGAAACCAAGTTCTGATAGTTAAATCCCACATATTTGTAATTTTGTGAATTAGCACCATTAGATACTCCAATACCAGTGGTAGCGTTACTACAAGCATTTGCATTAGTGGTTAAAATCGTTGATGTAAATGTTGATATTCCTGTAGTCCGTATAGGTGCTGATACTTGCATGTGAGACGGTGATGACATGTTATTAATACCATTTGCACATTTAGTAGCTGTCATAACATTATTGTGTACTATATGTGTTAAACCTCAAATAAGATTAATACCATCTTTTCCTTCTTTTATCAACTCTCTTATGTTGTGGATCACCTGTATAGCTTCTTCCACTATCCTTTCAGTTTCAACAAATGCTTGAAAATCAGCTAACTCTTTATCAAGTTTGTTTATTTGCTCATTAGGTACATGTGTGACCACCTCAACAGTGTCCTCAACATCATGAAATACTTGATCTTCCATAGTGGTTGTATGAGGTATAATGTCTTGCAACATTTGTGTCTCTCCTTTTGTAAAGAAGGTGTTTAATGGATTTTGAGGTAGGAATACCATTTTCTTTAGGAGCACTAGATCCTATGAGTCTCCTATTTCTTCTTAAAGGGATATTTCTATTAGGGAAATGGGTTATAAGACTCATACAAAAGCATGCAACACTCAATGCACAAACTAATAGAACAAACCCTAGGAGCAAGATATGTTTAATATCCAAAATGACCTAAAATGCTTGATTTTTCAACTTTTTTCAATGCAAAGAAGTGCAAGAAGAGGTGTTGTAAGGAAATTGACTAGGGGAAGTGCAAATAATATGTCCAATATTAGTCTAATAAAGTAATAATATCCTTCACAACACACCTTTGATGCAATCCTATAATGAGGACAAGTCAAAACCTAGTGAAAATACACCTAAAATTTATAATTTTTCACCAATTTTCAATGCAAAGGCCCAATAGAAAGGGTGTTGTGAGGAATTTGAGGAGGGGAAGTAGATTATAACCCTAATAATATCCAATTAATGCAGAAAAATCCTTCACAACATGCTTGTGATGCAATTCTAGAGAGACGATAAGGCCAAGTCTAGTGAAAATGCAAGGTTTTCAAACCCTAGACATGAAATTTTGCAAGAAAGCCACTATGATGAAACACTATAGTTAGAAATCAGTCCTAATGAGTGTTTTGAAAGGGTAGTAAAATCTGAAACAAGATTTTGACTACAAACCCTAGCTAATGCAAAACTAGGTTATATGGAAAAATGCACAATTTTAAGTAATTTTTATCAATTTAAGCATGAAAATGCAATGTAAATGAAAGGTGAATGAAGAATTTCTGTATTTTAAATTAAATCTGATGATAATGATAGAAATTTATTGAAATTAAATGCCAACTAATTCAAATTATTTGAACATGCAAGCTAAAAATGGTAATGTTTTTAAAATTTTCAAAGTTTTCAATTTTTTTGTAATTTTTCAAATGCAATAAGATGAACAATGAAATGAATGAATGAAATGAATGTAAATCTGATGTACAACACTCAGCAAGGTGCAAAATTCAAAAGAACACGGTTTCACCAAAATGTTTAATAGAAAAGGGGGGAAAGATGATTTTAAGGGTTTGTCATGATCCTCCTTTCACCACTAAACATTCAAGGACATTCAACCAAGTAGAGAACTCTACTATAGATCTCCTATTACTTGGAACATAGGGGAAGATTGGAATTGTGTAAATTTGTTGTTTAATTAAGTCTAATTATGCTCAAAACCCTAATTTCATGAAATCATAAATAGACAGACAAATTACAGAAAATGATCGCACATAGAGATATCAAATGACAACCAAATGCATACCAGATTTCAAAGTTCGGTGTGCAGAAAAGTTGGGGACTAATGAGCGGGTGCCCTAGTCCAGTGTACCTGCTTTCATCAGAATCTCTGAAGAATGTCTGCAACCTATTCCTGCTGTCATAGAGATTTCATTGCGTCAGAATCTGAAGGACTAATGAGTAGGTGCCCAAGTCCAAGCCCTAATTTTCTTCTCAGATCTGCAACTCTAATAGTCTGCACTGCTCTCCTACAACTCCACTTCTTTTGCTTCCAAAACCTATAACCTGCAATCACAGAAAAGTGGGTTGGGGGTTGTGGTGTTTAGAGGCTTGTCTCGGTCAAGCCCCAAAGAGACATTCAAGTCTTTCGAACATCGTTGTCAGATAAAGAGTGTGTATCCCTACAGGATAGAGGCAAAATCTAAATGATAAATGATAGAAAACATAATAGATATCACCTTGTAGTGTAGATCTCACATAAATGAAGGCTCTTCAATCACATGAGAAGATGAAGTCAAATCTGCAATCACAAACACAATAACAATGCTCTGCTCTTGCCACAATGAATATCTTGAAATCACAAGTATGCCTAAAGTTCACAATCATCTTCTAGTTCCCAAATGAATCACTAATCATGCTTATATATGCAACTACAAACAATCCTGCTAAGAATCTCGTAATTCAAACTTGAGATGTCGGCATAGGACCTAATAACGGTCATAAAACTAACACCCAAAAATAGGTCCTGACCTAAAATAGGGTAGGACTAGGGTACAGGCGCCCAAGTCCTCCCCCCTATTTTAGGCAGGATTCATGCTAATCACACCCCCTAAGTCCCATTTGCCATGAAACTTCAGGGTTTTCTCATTGGGAGTCACCATTAACATGCAAGATGACCTAAATGCATTCTAAAGGACCCAGGAGCTAAACCTTAAGAGGGAAAAAGCCCCCAAGGGGACAGTTTCTGATGTAACAGATCCATATATTTTTTGGCCTTCTATATGAAATGATGAGATCAATTTTGCTCCAAAACACACTATATGAAAGTAATTCATGAAAACCCCCTAAACAAGAGAAGGGGCTTGCAAATTCAAAATAATTTGGGAAGGGACTCACAAGATGATTCTGATACCATGATTGATCCTGCAAGTTGATCTTGGTTTCTCCAACAACAAGATGGTGGTATACCCACAAACCAAACATCCCAACTTGGAAGACATTTACAGTCCTTGTAAAAACTAGGTATCTACCAGAAGAAGGAAATTGGAATCTTACTCTAGAATATTGTGGCAAAATTAAACCTAAGGCACACTTAAACATGATTGGATCAGGGAATGAACCAATAAAAGGGAATATGATAAAAGAATTTATATTCAACTATTTTATTGGACATTATTTCCCATTGTAAAAACTTGGAATATCATGAAAAGAGAGGAGAAACTAGAGAATGGGATATGATACAAACTAGCTTCTATAAAAAAATCTCATTCTATAGCCCTAATAGACTTATTTATAACACACTCTGAAAGATGAAGGAAATAACCTTATCACCGACGGAAGAAGTTAGGAACCTATGTGAAGCTAAAAGATACTAGACAATTCCATCAAAGGAAAAGGGTATTTGGAAATTATTAGAATGAATGGATAGTGTGTAAAATCACACCACAAGAACTATGCTATACCTCAAGAAAAACTAGAGAAAATGAGGAGGAAGAGGATCCATAAAACTTGGAAATAGAAGTTGAGGAAGGTGAAAGAGAGATAACTACTACAAATGTGCCATAAAATAAGCACTTCAATGAACCTTTAAAAATAATAAAAATAAGAGAAGAAAGCATAGTGATGTAGAGGAGAACCCCAAACTTGCTAAAATTAGAGATTACTAGGATGAAAGGTAGGTGATGCAAGTTGCAGAAGTACTCAAAGAATATGAAGACCTATTCCCCACAATTTCACCAATCTTAAAGGTATTAAGGAGGAAGTAGGAATAATGAAAATACAACTAAAAGAAAGATTAAAACCCCAAAGGAAAATACCTTTTTGATTTAATCCCAATGTAAAAGCCAGAGTGAAGAATCAATTTGATAAGATGTTAGTTGGTGGTATCAATAAACTAGTGGAAGATGCAGAATGGATAAGCCCTATGGTCATTCAACAAAATAAAATAGGTGAAATAAGGGTATGCATTGGTTTTAGAGAATTGAACAAAGCTTGTATACATGACCCCTTTCCCACCCCATTTATAGAGGAAATCCTAGAATCAGTGGCCAGAAGGGAAATTTATTCATTTACAGATAGGTTCTCAAGATACCATCAGGTGAGGATTCAAAAAGATCAACCTAAACTACATTTGAAATTGAATGGGGATCATTCATGTATATTGTGATGCCATTTATCTTAAAGAATGCATCTACAATATTCAATAGAATCATGATCACTGCATTTAAGGACTTCATTCATAACTTTTTGGAGGTATACCTAGATAACTAGATAGTATATGGGCTAATTAAAGATCACGTTCAAGTACTTAGGCTGATGCTAGAATGATGTAGAAGTATACAAATTTCATTAAATCTAAAGAATTGCATATTTGTGATACCTTTTGGCACACTCCTAGGATATATTATATGTAAGGAAGGCTTAATAGTTGATTCGTTGAAGGTAGCGATAATCCTAAATCTTCCAGCCCCAAAAATAGTAACTGAAGTAAAGACATGTTTGGGATATATAGAGTATCATAGAAAGTTCATCAAAGGATAATGTGACAATTGTTGGGTTAATAGAAGAGCTCCTAAAAAATAAAACAAACAAAACCTTCCAATGGACAGAACAATGGAAAGAAGCCTTTGGTACATTAGAGAAGAAGATAGGGGAGGCACCAATCTTAGTTTTCCTAGATTGGAACATCCCTTTCCATGTACATGTGGATGCTTTATGAACTACAATTGGAGTAGTGTTAGCACAACTAAGAGGAAACAAGGACCATCCAATTGCATATGCTAGCCACAAACTATCACAAGTAGAGAGAAACTACACTACAACAGAAAGAGAGGCATTGGCTATGGTCTATGCATTACAAAAGTTTAGACACTATCTCTTGGAAACTCCGTTTATATTCCTTATAGATCATGAGCCACTTAAGTATTTAATAAACATACCAGTGATGCAAGAGAGAATTTATAGATGACTACTCTTATTTTAGGAATTTGACTTGAAGTTCATGGTAAAACCTAGAAAATCCAACATTGATATAGGGGAAGAGCCAGGGCTAGCTGAGGAAGAGTTATCGAGACAAGTTTGTTTAGAATAAATGTGGTGCTAGAAGAACTTACAAAAGTAGCGTGACTACTCTCTATAGGGCAATTTTCGTAAAACTATCTCAATTATGAAAGAAGTAGACTATTGTGGAAGTCCTTATCATATGCACTGATTGAGGGAGAATTACATGTGATAGGAAGGGATGAGATTGTAAGAAGAGTTGTTTTGGAGCATGAAAGAGATAACATTATATGAGAAGCCCATGAAGGAATATATGGAGGGCATAACTCAGGAGAAGGCACCGTAAGGAAAGTAATGCTAGTAGGATTATGGTGGCATACACTCTTTAAAGATGCAAACAAGTATGTGAGATAGTGTAATATATGCCAGAGGGTAGGAAAACCTATCACAAGAGATGAAATGCCTTTGCAACTAGTACTAGCACAAGCCCTATTTGATAAATGGGCAATCAATTTCATTAGACCTATTGATGCCCTTGTAAAGAAGTCAAAAGAAATATTTATCATAACAAGGATAAAATACCTCACAAAATGGGTTGAAGTTGAGGCAACAACATACTATATTGCTAATACTGTCACAAGGTTCATTTAACAAAACATTATAACAAGATTTGGATGTCCTCTTAGCATAACAAGTGACCAGGGGAAACACTTTGTGAATATGACAATTGTCAAACTCTTAGACAACTTTATGATCACACACAACCAAAGTAGCCCCTATCACCCTTAAGTAAATGGAGCAAGTGAGGCTCTAAGTAAGATTATAGGCACCACACTTACCAAAATGTGCAATAGTAACACTATAGACTGGGACATTAAGATACAAATAGTATTATGGGCTTATAGGACAACTTACAAAAGACTAACTAGGTTCTACCCATTTGAACTAGTAAATGGAATTAATGGAGATATAATAGATAGTGTAGATAATGTTTTGAATACTCTATAATCGGTATCATCACAAATTGTTAGGGACACTTTAGCTCCCCTAAGACAACAACTAAAAAGATTCACCGATGAGAGTTTGTAGAAAATATAGAAATAGGAAGAGGGAATAAAGTAACAATTGCTAGTGGAGATGAAGAAGAAACAATTGGAAGATATAAGGAAGAAGTATGCCACCACACACACAAAGCTAGAGGTCGAAGTAAAGAACAAGAAAACTATATAGAAGCAGCTGTTAATACAATTTATCAAATTTTTCTTGGTTGGCCAACATCAACAAAGACCTTGAAGGTGCAACTAGAAGATATAAAAACTAGATAATACAAAAATTAGCCACCAATGATGCCCTGAAAGGTGTAGATGGAAGCCAGAGAGTGTATATAGAGATTGTTCATAATCAATTAGCAAGTGCAGGATCAAAGGGAAATCCTAAGAGCACATATCATATAGATCTATGAAGCAATTGGCCTTCACCTCACACACATCATGTTGCTTTAATCTAACAAAAGCTAGCAAGGTTACAACAACAATTAAAATCTTTGATACCTTTGAAGGAGAGTAGACTCTACTTAACATTAATGGATAGATAATTTTGTTGTAGCAAAGAATAATACAATAGGATTATACATACACCCAACTGAAGGGTATCTACGAACACATTTTGTCTTATAAAATTTTACCTTTTCACAAAAAATTGAAGACAGGGGCAGTACATTTTTTTCACTTTTGAGTATCTCAGTCAAGACAAAGCTAAGATGTCTTGAGCACAAGACATTGTTTCAAAGGGGGGATGATGTTGGCAGGATAGGGCTGACTTTGCAACAAGATTTATCCACCGTAAAAGAGATGCGACACCAACAAATCCAAAGGACACAATATACACAAGAGACACAATCCTTGAGATACTTATACTTGGGTATAAGTATTGGCTCCACACACACACACACATATGGTGGGCATATATATATGTAGAAGATGTAATAGGAGAGATGACATGAGATATGATAGATGATATGATATATATATTATATGGTGGGTGTATATATATATGTAGAAGATGTAATAAGAGAGATGACATGAGATATGACAAATGATATAGGATATGATTTGATGTAAAAGAAAACAAGTATAATGAGAAAAAGGGAATGAATTGTAATAGTATGTATTTAATGTATAGATTGATATTGTAATAGAGTTATCTATGATAAATATTATGTACCACAAGTTGGTCTAGCTCATATATACTATGTTATGATGCATGTTGTGTATGCTAGTAGATGTATTTTATTAATTTTGCTTACTCTTTCTTGCTGCAACCTTCTATACTTGAACACCGCATATGCTTTGATCCTCTTCTTATTCTTATCACCAGGGTATAAATACAACATTTCAATTAACTAAAGTCCATATCTCTGATTTGTGCCCGTTCTTGCCAACGATCTCCTATGTGGATTTAAAAAAGGAAGAATCATGAGAAGGAATCATATAGATAAAGATCTAATTCAAGAGTATTTAAAAGCAAGAACTCTGTATTTAGCCATTAAATCAATTCACCAATCACATTAGATTTGCATTTCCCATAATGTGCTTAGTGTGTATGAGAAACTTCATTCTTTATCAAGGGCTTAACTACCATGGAGACAAGCCACTTGGACATTTCCTTCATCATAAAGCAAGCCCTATTATGCTTGTAAAAATCACCAAACCAAAAAGCAAGTATCAAAACAAAGGAGAACAAGTTTTTGAAGGTTGTGCTTGACGAGGACTCAACCACACCATTTAGACTAGATTGCATAACATGACCTAGTCTATGTCTAGAATGCATGATGTGACCTAGTTCACAATAACAAAACCCTTTGCATAGGGTTGTTAAAACATCCTAATCAGAGATACATAGTTAGATTCTTTTGTTACACCATTCCAACCTAGATAACAATAAACCAAATTAGATAAACACATAATCTTTGTCCAATTACTTTAGCCACTACCATCATTTTCTAAATTTATCATGTTTTTTATTAACTTTAATTATTTAATTAGATAAATAAAAGTGTCCTAAGAACATTTTTTAACCTCACACCGGCTCTACTTCAACATCATCCACTTCAATGGTCAAACAGTCAATAGCAATTTTACACCTCATCCACAACAAAAAGTGGTAAATACTTGTCCTATTTTTATTAGCCAAAATTAACTTTTGACTGTTAAAATAAATTGAAGTAGATGATGTTTAAAAACAGCCATAGGCTCTTTTTCCCCAAACTACCTAGATCACTTACCATGTGAGGCTTCAAATATTATGCACGCAAAAGGCAAGGTGGTCATCAAATTCAAAGGCCGGACTGCCATTCACGAAGAAATAATCATAGCTTGGAGGCATCAATCTGAGTATCATTCCACACAGTGATATATTAATGGACCAGATGCTTCCATTATCTTTCCCTCTTGTAACAATTCTTTCACAACGCTGCAACGGACACACACATACCAACAACGCAGCCGGCATTGTTCCAAACCATAATCTTATAAATTTCTTCTGGACACTTCGTTTATTTCCATTCCGACTCTCACACAAAACAAAGAGAAGAGAAGTGGAAATGGAAGATGAAAAAGACACAGTGGCGGTCGTAGCGGGGCGATACTTCTGTGCTCCGTATCCCATCGAATTAACACTGCAGAAAAAAGAGGCGAATTTCACCATCACAGATTACAATGGAAATATTGTCCTCACAGTGTCCGCTCTCCATGCCAGGCGCCTTGTCCAAGACGCCAAGGGAAACGTTCTCCTAACCATGAGAAAAAAGGTACAATAAAAACTATCAGAATTACTAAATCGATTCGCTTAGAGATTAACTAGGGTTATATTGCAGAAACTTTCGGTGCATGGGAGATGGGAAGCGTATAAGGGGCAGAGCTCCATTGACAAGAAACTTGTCTTCACTGCCAAAAAATCATCTGTGTTTTAGCTCAAGACGGCACTTGATGTGTTTTTGGTGAGTAATCGGGATGAAAAGCACTGCGATTTCCGTGTGAAGGGCAGCTATTTACAGCGCGAGTGTACAATTTATCGAGGCGAGCGTGTAGTTGCAGAGGTAATGGAAACTGCTAATTGAGTAGGCATCTGTATAAACCAGTGATTGTTGTTTTAATAAATTAAAGGTGATTTTTTTTTCTGGTTTTGTTGTTGTTGTATGGATCAGATGAAGCGAAAATATACGATGAGAAATGAGTTGTTGGAGAAGGATACGTTTACTGTGTTGGTGGAGCCTGGAATCGATTGCGCCTTCATTGTTTCACTTGTCATTATTCTCGACCAAATCACAGGAGATTAGCAGAGATGATTATGACAAGAGTATTCTTTTTATCAGAGAGTTTTGCAAGTGAAGAGGGGAAAACATGACATCGGCGATTAAATATTTATTTGGGCGATAGAACTCTTTTAAGTTTCTGTGTTGGAGCAAATGATTTAGCACTTGACCTAATTTCATTTGCCAATTTGATATATTCTTTAAAGCTAATTCTATTTTTATTGGCATAGTGTGCAAAATAAAACTAGCAATTGGACTCATAGGTTCAATGGGCACGCTGATAACTTTATCAAGAGACTGTAGAATTTGTTAGATATTTTTTATTATTTATTGATAAATAAGTTATTTAATCCACTAAATTATTTTATCAATTCTTAATGAAATTCCATTACATTAAAGGTTGTGTTCTTTCACTTATATTAGTAAATTTCCTTTTATATTACATATTGAGATGAGCAAACATAGTTCGGTCCACCAACTGTGCCTCTATCCATATTACTATTTTTCTTCTTCTTCTCTCTTTTTTAAATGTATATATTACTCTTAAAACATGTGCAAGTTACTTTAGTTTGTGACAAGAGGCTTATATATTACTGTAGTACACCTCACTTACCATACTAGGCTTTAAAACATCATGCACGTTAAAAGGCGATGTGATCGTCAACTTCAACGCCGAGACTGCCATTCACAAAGAGATGATCGTATCTTGGAGGTATCATTCCACGTACTGATCTCTTAATGGGCCAGATAATGATGACAACAAAAGAACAGTTATTCCACAACGCTGCAACAGACACCCACATACCAACAGCGGACGAAGCCGGCATTATTCCAAATCATATTCTTATTCCAAACAATATTCTTCTGCACGTTGGTTTATTTAAATTCCAAGTTTAATTCTGACTCTCACACAAAACAAATAGAAGAGAAGTGGAAATGGAAGATGAAGAAGACACAGTGGCGGTCGTAGCGGGGCGATACTTCTGTGCTCTGTATTCCATTGAATTAACACTGCAGAAAAAAGGGAAGAATTTCACCATCACAGATTACAATGGAAATATTGTCCTCACAGTGGCCGCTCCAAGACGCCAAGGGAAACGTTCTCCTTACCATGAGAAAAAAGGTACGACAAAAACTATCAGCATTACTAAATCAATTCGCGTAGAGATTAACTAGGGTTAAATTGCAGAAGCTTTCGCTGCGTGGGAGATGGGAAGCGTATAAGGGCCAGAACTCCACTCACAAGAAACTTGTCTTCACTGCCAAGAAATCGTCGATGTTTCAGCTCAAGACGGCACTTGACGTGTTTTTGGTGAGTAATACGGATGGAAAGCACTGCGATTTCCGTGTGAAGGGCAGCTATTTACAGCGCGACTGTATAATTTATCGAGGCGAGCGTGTAGTTGCAGAGGTAATGGAAACTGCTAATTAACTAGGCATCTGTATAAACCAGTGATTGTTGTTTTAATAAATTAGAGGTGTTTTTTTTTTCTGGTTTTTTTGCTGTTGTATGGATCAGATGAAGCGAAAATATACGATGACAAATGAATTGGTGGAGAAGGATACGTTTGTGGTGGTGGTGGAGCCTGGAATCGATTGCGCCTTCATTGTTTCTCTTGTCATTATTCTCGACCAAATCACAAGAAATTAGCAGAGATGACGATAAGAGTATTCCTTTTATCACAGAGTTTTGCGTCAAATATCTTTTTAGGCGATAAAACTGTCGTAGCAAATGATTTATCACTTGACCTAATTTCGTTTGCTAATTTGATATATTCTTTAATCTAATTCCATTTTTCTTTTAAAATATATTTTTATTGGTATGGTGTGCAAATCACTGTACTTAAATATCATCTATTTCAATGGTCAAACAGTCAATCGCAATTTTACACCTCATTCACAATAAAAAGTGGTAAATATTTGTCCTATTTTTATTGGTCAAAATTAACTTTGAATGTTGAATGTGCAAAATGAAATTAAAGGGCTTTAGTGGGTTGAATTTTCTTGTATGATCATTTTATATTATTAATTGTTTAGTTCATGATTAAAATTACTTTTTAAAGGATTATAAACATTAGTTGGTTTTATGAGCCATAAGATTCTACACACAATTAAATTTGATAGTGTAATTGTTTCTTTAAATATTGGAGTAAATTATAAAGTTAAGATAGAATAATTTGACCACTTTCATTATTTTTAATATGTATGACATTATTTGAATCTACAAGGCATATAATAGTAGTGTAGTCGAGAAAAATATCTATTTTATATATTTTTTGGTTTGTTTTACATTCATTTTAGTTTTGTCTTGAGATATATCATTATGGTATTTAATTTGGGTGATTTTTTGTGTGCAAGTTATTTTTGTATTTAAGTTTTCTTTTACGTTCTATCCCTTAGAGGAAATCATGCATGTGATTGAGTTTGCTATTTAAAATTACTTCTTTTTATTTATGAGTTGACTTTCTCCCAAAATAAAATTGTTGCCCATCAACTTGCACACCACATGTTCAAACTAAGTGTCTAGGTTACATCATATGTGGAGACAAGCCCTAGGTCTCTAGTGATATACATTGAAAGAATATATCTCATTAATAAAGAGAAATGAATCATAACCATTACCAATTATTAGCTTGCATCAACATTTACATGAGTATATATTGTATCAATCTTTCATCCTAGGTATTTTGTATCGTTGTGTCTTTGATCTTGTCAAAACAACATGGACCTAACAAAAGGTTAAGGAATTTGCACACTTCAATCCTAGCACATCAGGATCCCAATAATATTCCTTAGCATCAAACTATTTTCCTTACATAAATATACATCAAATAAGCATTTCCTATAGGTATCTATATGCATGGAATCTATCCTACAAAAGTGTTTTTAAGGTTAGGCTAGAGAAAACTACAATCATATGCTTTGATTCAAGCTAAAGACTAAAGTTGAGGGGATCTGAAAGTGATTAACAATCAATTATCTAAACTACTTTACATTTAAAATTAAACTAAATAAACTTGAAATTAAACTATCTAACAAACTAAAATGAGAGCGGATGCAAGTAATAGTTTATACAAGCAAAAGATGAATAAGTGGATTTTAAGACTTATCTCAATTTGTATCCAAATTCTTCCTTGGTGTTGATTTAAAGTGTTTAAATGCACTCAAATCGATGCACAAATAAAAAATAGTAGTCATGTAATGCAAACAAAGTTGTTTTAGATTCAATAATGAAAGCAAGAAAAGTTGTCAATTTTCTTTTTATAAGAAATGTTGCAAAACTAAAAAGCTCTAAAATTTCAATACTATAAAATTACAAAACTGCAAGCAATTTTGTCAAGTTGCAAAGCAAGGAATGTTTTCAAGACCATACAAAGCAAGAAATGTAGTCAAGGTTGCAAAGTGAGAAATGTTATCAAGGTTATGAGTCAAGAAATGTTGTCAAGGTTACAAGGAAATAAATATTGCTTGAAACAACAAGAACATAAGAACAACACAAAACTATTAAGCAAGAAAAGGTACAATGTTGAGAAGATGTAAAGTTGCAAAGTTGTTCAAACAATAAGAAATGCTAGAGAAACATCAAGAGAGATAAAATATTTGTTAACTTAATTTACAATAAGTGCTATTAAGTTGTATGATTTACAAGAAGACTAAAAAATTACTTTGAAATAAGAAAATTTACAAAGTGGCTTCAATGAGAAAAGTTGCAAAACTGCTCTATTAGAAGAAAAGTTGTAGAAATTGTTTTTTAAAGAAAAGTTATGAAAATACTTTGTTAAATGTTTGAAATGTTGTAGAATAGTAATGTTATAATGTTACAATGATAAAATGAATTGTCTTATTGTTTTGACAAGAAGAATCATAGAGTTGTTATTGGTGCAAAGCATAAAAAGTAAACCAAATTAAATTTAACTAATTTAAACTATTCTATATCTCTACTAACTAAAAATAACCCAAGTATACTTAAATAAACTAAAATTAAAAATTAAAATCAAATTTGACCTTGAAATTGTGATGACCTCAACAAATTTTAATAAGAAATATTTATCACTTTCTAATCACCAAGGTCTTGTGAGGGTGAGGTGAGAGCAGACAATGAGTAAATATTATTATTTAGCACTTTTTGATCACCATGATCCCATGAGGGTGAGGTGAGAGCATATGCTAATGAATAATTATTTATATATCTATTCAAATAAACAACAATGCTCAAAAGATGCAATAATAGATTGCATGAACAATACAAAATGTTGGAGCAAAAAAATTCATATATGCCAAAATATCATCAAATAGACAACATATAAATGTAGAGCAAAAGCTCTACAATTTGAAAACATGTTTCGGTTCGTGGTTAGATTCAATTTTGTTTCCAAGGGACAGAGGTGTCAATAGAAACAATAGTCGAACTTAAGAAAAGAGTCGTGACCTATATGATAATGATATTGATATTTGTGAAGGTTCCTTCCCGTAAATGTTCTTTTGAGATGGCGTAAAGTGGATTCCACGTGTCACATCCTCGCATCTTTTGGAGGCTTTTAGTCCTGACAGTTCTTTTTATTGTGCCATTAGATGAAGGGGGCACGTGGCACCACTGTGCATAATATTACTATAGTATTTGGAGGCAGTGTACATTGTGGTGGGCCCTGTTTGATTCATAAAGATTTTAGTGGGACCTGGTGGGTAGTGACTAGAGACCAACACATGGCATCATCATGCGTCTTCAGAGGGGATTTTTTTTGACAGCTTCTTTTTTTTGCGCCATTGGTTGAGCCTCTCCGTGTGGTAGCTTTTCTTCATGTGGATTCACATAAGTGATGTAGGTTGATGAGTCTCTTAAGAGGTGGTTCAAGCTGTAGCTCTTAGTTTTCTATGCTTTATGTTTCAGCTAGTTTCTAGTTTCCTTAATGATCTTCGCTCAGTAATTAGTATAAGAGTGAGATCCGTAGTTTGTTCTCAGGATGGAAATTTATTCAATACAATAGTAAAAGACTCAAAGCCTTCATGGGTGTTTCTCCAAAAGGATTTGAATATTGTGTATCTGTGCATAATCTTGGCCTTGTATGCTTTGTTGTCCTTTCACCAATGAAGAGAAATAATGTTCTATGCTTATTTGTTAGGCTCTGATCTATTATATTTGCGATATTGTGGATTATATGATTCATTGATAGTAATAAACATCTATAATATGCTATGAAACCATGCATATATGCTCTTTGAATAGCTATGATTCATTTTGTTGTTACCTGTAATTGAAAATATTGAGTCCTTTTCCCTTTTCTATAATCTGAATCTATTTTGGTGCATTGCCTTAGTGTAGGTTTCTTTTAACAGTTATTTAGATTCAACATTCTTTCCCTTTTCCCACATATCAAAGAATCATAGAAGAGCCAGCTTCTATAAAGACCAGAGCTCATCTCGAAAGCAACTCCCACATTTTGAGATTTCCCATTGTTGTTAGTTTGATGCAAGTTTTACTATCAATAGTTTTTGGCACGCCCAGTGGGATTACTTTAGTCGCCATATTGGAGACTTGATTGCATGAGCCAAGGGCCTATCACGAGGATTCATTCAGCAAATAACTCAGGACTTCTAGTTTCGTCGTTAGTAACTGTCACTTGTAGAAGAACCGGAGTAGGCACATCAACAACATAGATGGCTCAGCCAACACCTCCAAGGAATTTTGTTAATTGGAACAATGGTAGCTCATTGATTCCCCCAACCCCGCTAGATACATGGGATCCTATCCCAACAAATGCTCTAAAAGCACTCCTAAAATTTACAGGAGAAGATTTTAAGACTCCAGCAGAACATTTGCAGGATGTGGCAAATGTATGCACAGTGCAATATGTGACGGACCAAAGTGTGGCTCTATGATTTCTTGTGGCATCATTTAAAGGGAAAGATTTAGACTAGTATCAGTCTCGTCGACTAAGTTTGATCAACACCTGGGATCAACTGGAAGACTTGTTCTTCAATAGATTCAATGAAAAGGGAGATAACTCCTCACTATTACAACAATTGATTACCATTAAGAGGGCTCCTCAGGAAGCTATAGAAAACTTCAATACAAGATTTTAGAAGACATGGAAAAGGATCCCAATAGCAGCCTGACCCCTAGAAGGTATGGCAATTATTTTCTATCTAAAGGCTTTTAATTCTGACATAGCAATCATGATTCAATCATTGGGAGGACATACTCTTCTTGCCACATATGACATAGCTATAAGGGCTGAGAATAACTTGATAGATGTTGGGAAACCTCCTCCAAGGCCTCCTCTACCTGTGTTTCTAGAGTTGTCCATACTCGCACAGGCAGAACTGTTTAGTCTACCACAGGCTAGCCTTTCAATGTATATTTACTCAACATCTCAAGCCCCACCAGTCTCAACACCTGTGACTCAGGCATCTCAAATGGAAGACACGAAAAACATCCTGCGAAGTTTTTCAAACGAGATTATAAACCTCAAAAGATAACAGACCAACTACCAGAGACCCCCCTACCAAGGTTTCCAAGGAAACAAGCCACCTTACTAGTATAATCACTATCAAGGGAACCAAAGGCCGGGTCCATCGTAACCATCAAATCAAATTGTCCCAGTTCCAATACCTTTGAAAGTTATTGCACCTAATCGTCATCGAGAGTTGGTTGTAGGCTAGAACAATTTGATAGAAGAATCAAATGCCTGGTGTTTTCCCTGCAACAATGCTCATATGCCTAAAGATTGCCCCAGAGGGAATCCGTGGTAGAGTAGAGAAGACAAGCGACACAAGTAGAGGCTCAACAGGGATAATATCAATACGAATCTCTTGGTATGCAAAACACGGTCTTGGTGGCCTAGATACAAGGAATGTCCATTGAGAAAGAGGCTGAAATTGCTCCAGAGCATGCACTTTCCTTATGGGTAGAATTTGCAAATGAGGCTTCTAATTTGAAGGCTCCTTAGGTACAATCTGACTACTATACCTGATCTAAATGAAAAGTTATTGAAGCCCTAGTGAGCACGCCGCACCCTAAAGTCACTTTCAGGAAGAATACCACGATTCGGGCTACTCACCCACCAATGCAGAGGCAAGAGATGGCCGGGACGGTGCCGCATAGTGGTTTTGTGACTCAACCAGTTGAAAGAGAAAAATACCCTGGAGTTCTCTAGAGATCACAAGCGTCATGCCCACTAAATGTAGTAGAGTAGTTGAAAAGAGCTCCCGCCAACATTTCATTATAGGATGTTTTGTCAATCCTAGAACAAAAGACTCTGTTGCAAGAGGCACTAAGCGAGCAGAAAACACCAGTGGTTATGCTAAACTTAGGAGATGCTGGTAGAAATAAAGGAGTACTTGAAGGACAACCAAAGGCCCCTCAAAATGATCCAACGTCTTCCCTGGTGGTTTTGAAGGCAGAAGGAGGTAAGGTCAAACCTACTCCATTTTATTTGACTCTGATAGTAGGAAAAATGCTATTGCACAATTCCATGATGACTCAAGCGCAAGCACCACCGTAATGACTAATCAAATAGAAAATTCTCTCAAGCTAAAGTATGAACCCATGGAGAAGGGAGTGATGCAATTTGCAGGAAAAAGGTACAAACAATGGGATTCCTCAAGGAACATCCTCTCATGTTGTATGCATGCCCAAACATCACTGTGTTGCAAGAGGTTTTGTAATAGATATTCTCCCAGTCTTCAGCATTTGTTTATCAAGAGATTTTATAGCAAAGATTGAAGGGTATATTTCTTTAGATTGGTCACATTTGATTCTAAGAACCAAGTATGGTTCTAAGATGAAGGTGTTGTTAGAGCCATTACATAAGGAGCACATTACAGAAGAGGTAATGGCTAATTTTAAAGTGACACACACGGTGATTACTTAGGATGAGAGGCTTGATATGGAGATGCTCGACAGAGAAGGTGTGTTGAGAAACATAAATGAAGAAGAAGAAGTGCTTTTGCTGGAAGCCATGTAGAATGACCCCTTTGGGAATTATGATTCCACTGGTTTGGGAACATATGTGATCATCGAGGAGGATTTTTTGATCCCATAAATCACTAAAGCATTTGAAAAGGTGAATCAAGTCACAGAGGGAAATTCTACCTTGTGGACCCTACAGTTTGATGGTGCTAAATGCAGGAATGGTTCAGGAGCTGGAGTATGTCTCATATCCCCTGAGGGAGAAAAGATTCTTAGAGATTTCTATTTCTAGTTTAGTTGTACGAATAATGATACAGAGTATGAAGCTCTGGTCCATGGTTTAATTTTGGCTGAAAAGCTGGGAATCAAGCAATTGAAAGTATTTGGAGATTTAGAGCTGGTGATCAATGAAGTCTGAGGGATAGTGGTGATCATCTTGTTGCTTGCCACCTTTGAATTGTCCAATAGGACAAATCACTTCTCCAATGTGTAGAATAGTCAAGAAGAGTATGTGGCATGTTTTTGATAAAGACATGTCCAACTGGATGCTTGTTGGATCATTATTGCATAATTGGACTGCTAGGACAACTATGAACAAGTGTGAACATGTCTTGGACATTAGACTGGATCTGTAGGAACTACCATGAAATAGGCATGATCTTCAATGTCTTCTAGCTCCTGAGGCCTATCTCCATCACTTTGGACATCTTACTGACTTCCTTCTACATGTGCAACAACAATTTGGTTGGTAAAATGTCAATTCTGTATTTTTGGGTCAGTAGGGTACCTCTGTGTGTTCATCTTTCCAAGATGGCTCTAGTTGGCTCCTTTGTCCTTTTAGACCTACAATCAACAAGGCAAAACATTAATTTCATCTTAACAAGTCACTTTCCATCAATTTGGATAAAAAAATGTCCATTTGTAGTCATGATTCATCTGGAACAACTTGTTGTCAATGTCACTTTCTCTATGAACAACCTCTTAAATCCAGTGACTTTCACATGATTTTCTGTATTTTTTACCATTTTCAAGTACCCATTTGGCTAATATGATGATCTGGGAGGTTTTTACAGTGATTAGGATCCATTTGGGGACTTTTATTTCATGTTTTTATAGCCTTTTTTTTTGCAAAAAATGAGATTATTGGGGGTACTGACTTTTCAGGTGTAGTGACATTAATTGTTGTAAAATGTGCCCAAAATCCACACAAACTTGCTAAAAATGTTCATCATGATGTGACAACTAGTTTTGTAATCCAAATTCATCAGGAAAATCCAATTTGCACCTTGAAAAACTAAATTTTTAGGCAAAAATGTCAAAAAGCGCTAATTTTGAGTCTCATTGACCTAGCACGAATTTTGGGTGTCACGGACTAAAAGTCGGTGAGGGCACTTTTTAGCGCAGGTTGAAGAGGTTCATTTTTAGCACAATAGGCTTTTGTGCTACTTTTGGGTGCCACCAACTTGTGCGGATTTTGGGTGCTACTGACCAAAAGTTGGTCATGATCAAATTTAGTGCAAGTCAATCGGAGGTGAATTCAACGCAAGTCAGTCGGGGCCTGTTTTAGCACAAACCTTGCTTGGTACCACCGACGGAGTTTTTGATGCCTACCGACTTAGTAGCAGTTTGGAAGGAAGTCGGTCGGGGATGATTTTAGCATAGAAGTCGATAGGAGGCATTTTTAGAGCCAGATTTGGAAATGTCCAGGGTGACAATATATTTCAAAATATATTTAAGTATAGGAATTTCCTATACTTTAAATATTTTGAAATATATTGTCAGGATGTTTGAGATAGGTTCTAGATCCATAGGATTTTATATGCAGATTCTAGATTTTTGAGGTTCCACTAGATTTCAGACTTAGCCATTTTTTAGGGTTTTCAGGGTTACAGACTTAGCCAAATCAAGGCTTTAGGACCATGCGACATGATGAAAGTATATGAGACCCTTAGTGAAATCTTGTAGAATTTGGCATGATTTTGTAACTCTAAGACCTGGAAACTAGGAATTTCAACATGACACATCCTACAAAAGCAATTTCAAGGGCAATACCCAGTGACATGATTTTAACACAAAATGGAGTAACACCCAATTTCAGCGCAAAATGCGATAAATGGTTACTTCCTAGGGACAAACCCAATCAAGACTCCTCCAAATCAATCATGCAAGACATCAAATGACTTCAAACATGCAAAATGACCAAATTTGAAACAACTCCTGCATTCTAAGCACAAATCCACCGTCTCATCATCATAAGTAATAAAGGTTAAGACTTCAAGCCAAAGCAAAAGAGGGGGTCTCCATTTGGCAAAATGAGGCATGTGTACAAGGCACAACACTCCCTTAAGTGTGTTTTTGGCGATTGTTGTGGCATAATCCCAACCATCAAGTGTGTCTGCAACGTATTTGAGATGGTGGGACTTAGCAATAAGCTCCTTCCATCGCCCATGTTTGTCGTGTATACGATGTGTAGTATGTCTATGGCATGCTATACGGTGCTCATGTATTCCATGTGTTTTCACCCGTGTGCGGTTTCAAGGGTGTAGCGATGAGCTCCTCCCACACTTGGGTTTTGTATGGCGTGTTTTGCCCTAGGTGTAGTATCAAGGGTGCAGCGATGAGCTCCTCCTACACTCTGGGTTTTGTATGGCATGTTTTCCCCCATGTGTGGTTTCATGGGTGTAGTGATGAACCCCTCCCACACTCAAGTTTTGTATGGTGTGTTTTCCCCTGGTGTAGCTTCAAGTGTGTAGCGATGAGCTCCTCCTACATTTTGGGTTTTGTGTTGCAATTTTATATCCATGCATATATATGTATGAAAATGTTATATCAATTGTATTCATCATGTTTTCTGTGATTGCTAAATCATGTATTCATCGTGTTTTGCACATCTTCAATGTTGTCTTCTCCATGTCTTGTGTGCTTCCTACTATCTTCATTGTGTTTTGCGTGTCTGTGATGTGTCTTATGGTGCTTACCTGAGATTGGGGGCTAGAAATAGTTCCTCAATCTTTGTGTATGCCATAGCTTCAAGTGCTTGATATGTTTGATGTGTTTTCGACCGTACTTTAATGCATGTATGGGTCGTAAGATCATACATACATTAAAGTGGGGGCTAAATGTTATGTCGTAAAATGTCCCCCTAGTACTTTTATCTCCTATCTTAGCTCCTAATTCCCTTAGATTTAATCATGCATGTTAAAAATGAATCCTAGAGCAAAATCCCCTGAAACCCATGACAAATGGGACTTAGGGGCCACTCTTGAGCTTAATCTAGTCCCAAAATAGGACCCTGTACTTGGGCGTTTGCGCCCTAGTCCAAACCTATTTTGTCGGGACCCAAATTTTAAATGTTGGCAAAGTGATTGTTAAAAAGTTTCCCTTTGTCGGGCTATTCAATTTGAATTACGAATGTTTAGTGGGAATGCATATATTAACATGTTTAAGACTTCATTTTACACCTAGATGGATAATGTGAACTTGTGATCTTGTGCTAAGGATATTCAAGGCTTTCATTATGTTGCAGAGCAATATTGTGTTGTGTTTGTGATTGTTTGTTGCAGATTTGTCTTCATCAATCCATCTCCTCATGGCATGAAAGATCTTCATCTCCCCATGAGAGATTCACCTCTGAGGTGACATCTATTTTGTGTTTCAATCAATTTATCATATCATTTGATTTTGCCTCTGTCCACCAAGGATACGCTCTCTCTCTAACAATGGTCTCGGAAGACTTGAATGCCATTCCGAGGCTTGACCGAGGCAAGCTCCTAAACACCACAACCCCCAACCTCTCTCTTGTGAGTGTAGGTTACATGTGTCAGATCTTGCAAAGAGGAGTTTCAAGAGATCAAAGCAGAGCATAAAGATTCTAGATTTGAAGAAAATGACAAAAAACATCCCTAATTAGATACAGGTGCCCGCTCTTTTGTCCTCTAGTTTTGCAATGTCAAGAATCTCTGAGCAGGTTACATTTTTAAGCACATTTTGGTCCAAAGCCCTCAGAAAAAGGACCACATTGGACACAGGCACCCGCTCTTTTGTCCCTAAAGTTTTTGCTTGCTAGAATCTAAAATCTGGTATGTATCTAATTTGCATTTAGTGCCTTCCTGTGCGAGCATTTGTTGGGTTTCATTTGTTTGTTTACAATTTTGCATAATTAGGGTTTTAGGCCTAATCAGACTAGGGTTTTAACAAAATATCAATCTATTCTATATTTCCAATCATCTCATAGTGACATCAGACCTATAGCTGAGTCCTCTATCATAGTTATGACTTAGCTCGATCTATGTCCTTGAATGTATGTGTGAAAGAAGGGTTTGATTGAATCTAATTAACTATACACAATACAACTTTCCTTCAACCCCATTTTCATACATAACAACATGCTAGTCTCATCATTCGTCTTTTTCATCTTTAACATTTTGGTGAACTTGTAGCATCAAGCATTTGTATCTTGCTGATTATTTAAATTAGATCTTGCATGATTTCATTGCATATATATCAATATTCAATTGAAAATCTTGCATGATCTTGGGAAAAAGTGCATATTTAGGCCTTAAAAAGCTTGCATTTTGGTAAAAACTTGCATCAGGGTTTCAAAAATTCTCTTGCATAATCATATTGGTCATGTTAAACATTCATCAAATTTGATTTGCCATGATAATCTTGCATCATTTAACATCATAAAGTTCAAAATTCTTATATTTGCAATTACACATTGTGTATTTCAACATAAGAATATAACATCTCTTTCACATTTTGCAAGCAATCTTAAAGAGATATATAATTACATTTTGTGCAACACTTTAACATTGGGATCACTTGGTTTGTAGTGACACTTGTGTGTTCTTGATCTTTGCAAAAAGATTCAAAATCGTGGTTTCCTCAAGCTAGTGCCTTGTTGTCCAAAGTCTCACATACATGTCATCCAATCAAAACAAAGGTGGTGTGGCTCCTCCCCGATATAACAAGAAAAGGACCCCGAACCCGTCATATTCTTCACACCTCATGAGGTCACTATTAGAAACATTGATGGTCCTCTTTACATCACAACAAGAATAAGTGGGAATCCTACAAGAGTGGTTCTTATTGATCCTAATTGTATGACAAATGTGATAACCGAAGAATTCTTATACATGCATGATCTAGCATGAGATACTTATGATCCTATGGATATAATGATAAAAGCACATAATGGTTACTTTCTTCCAGCAATTAGAAAGATAAGACTTTTGATTAAGGTGGTTGAAAAAGCCTTGGAAGTATCATTTGTTATCATTCCCACTTTGGATCTCTTTCATGTGAAGTTAGGACATCCTTGGCTGAAATCTATGAAAGCAGTTCCCTCTACTATTCACAAGTGCTTAAAGTTCCCTTATAAAGGTCGAGTGCATGTTATTCATCATAGTGGATGGAAACCATTAGCCACTCATGGAAATTTCAATTTAGATTATTTTTGGCCACAACCTCTCGAAGCAAATCAACCACGACAAGATCAATTCTTCCTAGCATATAAAAAATGCAAAGCAAAGAAAATAGCTGGATTATCATATGGAAAGAACACTCCTGGACCCTCTCGGTCCTCTAAGGCGACAATTCCTCCTATCCAACAAATAGAGAGTGAAAAGCAACTCGAGCTAAAGGATTCCCCTCGACCAAGAGGAAAAGGAATTTTTGCCGAGGTTCCTCCTCCACCATCCTTACAAGGATTGGGATACAACCTTCAAGAGAGAAGCTATTCATTACAAAAGATTAATTTTGTATCAGCTTCCTCTTCAGAAATGTCGAAGAATGTGGAAAATCATGAACCCTCGATGGTAGACAAAGAAGCTCCCTTGGGAAATATAACTAACAAGATAAGAAGAAACATGAATGCAAGGGAAAGATGAAGAAAGTGACAAGCATTAGCCTGAAAGATGTCTTCGTAAGAAGAGAACATCCCACCGAAAGAAATGGAAACAAAAGAAGAGCTAAAGGAAGAACTTTCAAGTTGGGCCATAGTGCCCTATGTGCCTCCTATTTCATATCAAGATCGAGATGGGGAAGAAGATGATTTGATCAAGGACAACTGCTAGTGAGGTTACATTTTATTTCAGGTAAGTATTTATCACTCATTCATCTACCCTTGATGTAGCACCTCTTTGAGTTTCTCTCATGGGTGGCCTCTCCTTAAGTGTTGTGTTGTGTTCCCCTGTATCATGTTAAATGTTGTTTAGGTCTCGTTGGATGACCCTTGATACTCTTATAAGGTCAAGGATACAACGAGACCACCTTTGTCGTGAAATTCCCTCTATTTGTTTCTTTATTCTTCTATTCTCCTCTCTCTTATTACAATTGTTGTGTGTGGTGCCTTGGGGGCATAATGTTGTGGATGGTGTCTTGGGGGCATCTTCCCACATTGTAAACCTAAGTCACTTTTGTCTCCTCTCTCACTTTTCATGATTTCATTCTTTCGTGGCTCTACTAGTTGGCGGATGACGATAAAAAATAAACACTGATAAGGACCGTGTGTCCCTACAACAATAATAAAAATGGACCTAATCCATATATGAAGATGGGGTTAATTTGATACTGACGCTTGACTAGTAGAATCACTTTGTGTTGTGATGTGATCGTGTATCATGTTGTGAATTTCTTGCTACAGACCTTTGCAATACTTTAAATATGCTTGTAGACACTTTGGAATATTTTGTATCTCACCTTGTAGCTACACTCGGTTCTGAGATATCTAAAGTATAACCTCACGACTATACTCGGTTCTGAACCTGCAAGTATAGCTTTGGTTTGTTTAAGTGATATGATTTGGTTGTTATCTTAGCTAAGATTTTCTAACCAATTTTTGTTAATTGTTAGCATATAATACTAATGTGTTTCTATTACGATTGTTGGGAACACTCAGCGATCGTAAGCACATGTCACTTGGAGGCATGGGCTTTGCGAAAGCTCTTGTTCCCTCACGTGTTTTCAACCGTACCTTAAACGTGATTGCTACCGACAAGCAGGATCAACCACTTTAAGGTGGGGGCATATATTGTGGTAAATGCTTGGATATCTTAGACATTGTGATAAAGTGTGTTTGCATATGCTTCATTTTCACTATAAGGCATCTCTGTGATGTAGGTGGGGTTGTATACTTTGTTTTGTGTGTTGCGTATGCTTCCTTTTCATTGTAAGGCATCTTTGTGATGCAAGTGGGGTTGTATACTTTGTGCACATGCTTCCTTTTCACTGTAAGACATTTTCGTGATGTAGGTGGGGTTGTATGTTTTTAAAAGCCTTTCTACAAAAGACAGGATTGTGTATTCTCTTGAGTGGTTGCACATCCTTTTAAAAGTCTTCTGCGGAGGCAGGGTTGGATCTTGAGTTATTCACCCTTAAGCATGTCTTTGGTGGTTGTGGTAGCGTAGCTCAATCGTCAGGTGTGTTTGGCATGTCTTAGATGGTGGCACGTAGCGATGAGCTCCCCCCATTGCCTGTGTTTTATGTGTTTAAGTTGTATAGTGTGACGACGACATACTCTATGGCGCTTGTGTATTTTGTGTGTTTTTCATGTGTCTTCCTTTCATGTCTTGCATGTTTTAGTGGCGATACGTAGAGATGAGGTCCCCCCATGCTGTGTGTTTTGCATGTTTAGTGGCGGCGCGTAGTGATGAGCTCCCCTCATGCTGTGTGTTTTGTGTGCTTTTGATGGTGATGCATAGCGATGAGCTCCCCCCATTGCCTAGTTAAAGTTATATAATTGTTTAATTATGTCTTCTCTTCATGCCTTCTTTGTGTATTGTGTGACTGCGTTCATGCCTTCTTTGTGTATTGCATACCTTTTTATTATCTTCTTTGTGTATTATGTGCTCCCTTACTATATTCACTGTGCCTTGTGTGACTGTCAAGTGTTTTCTTATGTTTACCTAAGCTTGGGGCTAGAAATGGTCTTCCAAACTTAGGTTGTGTCTTCACTCTAGTGTTTGATGTGTTTGATATGCTTTGACCGTACTTTAATGCATGTATTGATCATAAGATCATACACACATTAAAGTGGGGGCTAAATGTTATGGAGTAAAAAGTGGCCACATGTCTTTTTACCTACTTGTTTAGCTCTTAGGTCCTCGTGATTACATTATTCATGCTAAAAATCCATC
Organism: Cunninghamia lanceolata; assembly: GCA_027924645.1. Lineage (NCBI taxonomy): Eukaryota > Viridiplantae > Streptophyta > Pinopsida > Cupressales > Cupressaceae > Cunninghamia > Cunninghamia lanceolata. Next base: position 10,921,922 of record BSBN01000579.1, on the reverse strand, counting down.
CCAATGCAAAATTTGCCTGAAACCAATGTAAATTGGGAACAAGGGGCCCATATTTTATCTTACCTTGGACCAAAAAGGAGCCTCAAGACTTGGGTGCCCGTGCCTAAGTCTTCCTTGATTGGTCAGGGCAAATTTAATTATATGTTGAAGTAGGACCTTTAAAAAGGTTTCTCTTTGTCAGCGCTTTTGGTTTAATTTCATGAATGTTAGCAGGAAAGCATATATAAGTGTGTTTCTGAATTCATTATGAACCTAGATAGAGATAGCCAACTTGAAGCAAGCATTGGAGTAAAGAGCATTCAAATCATTCATTATGATTCTAGAGAATATTGTATTGTCATTGCGTGTGTTGTTGTAGGTTTGAAGTTATCATCTATCTCTCTGTAGACACCTAAAAATGTCCAACACCTTGTCATTAGCATGTTTTGCCCTAAGTACCTGTATCATTCACCTAATTAGTTAAATAAATCTTATTTATTTAACTAATTTTCATTTTTCCCTTTTTTTTATCCATTTATCCTATCTTCTATAATTAAATAAATTTTAATTATTTATTTAATTATTCATGGCCATTAATTCTCTCTAGTTAAATAATTATTTTTAATTATTTAATTAGTCACTTATCTATTTTCTATAATTAAATAAATTTTATTTATTTAATTATCTTTCCACATCATCCCTCACCACAATCCAAATTAATTAAATAAATCAAATATTTATTTAATTGATAAAATCCTAATAAAATCATCTTACTTTCTTTTTAAAAATACAACTCATGCATATCTAATTAATTTATTTAATTAGATAATTCACCCTCTCATCTTTTTAAGATTTATTTCCTTTAAAGCAAAAATCAATATCTTTTCTATCCGATTTTATCTTGTTTTATTCCCTCTTTTGTCCTTTAAAGCAAACATAAAATCAAATCCAATCCTTATTGAATCTTATCAAATCTTCTTCCCTTCACAAACCCTAGTTAGCCTTGCCTATAAATATGGCTTCTCACAAGCCATTTGAGATCATCATTTTGAGCTTTGAGCATCCGAATCATTTTCACAACTTTCCATCATCTCTCATCAAAGTTATGCTGTGATTGTCTGCAATCAACATCTGAGCATCTACATCGAATCAATCCTGCATGACTCGTTTGAGGTATTTGGAAAGTTGGGCATAAAGGTAAATTTGCATTTAATGTGTTTATCTTCATTTGTTCAAATTTCTTGAATACATTCTAGCACGACCAGTGGGACCTACTTCCCCTGTTCAATTTTATGTTTTTGCAAGTTTTTATGGTAAAAATTTGTGTTATTTCTAATCCCCATTGTCGAGTTTTGTACAGAAGCTGTCACAAGCGACCTCCGAGGCTCAAAAAAACTGCGCCATTGTGTTTGGGAGGCCAATTCCAAGCTTTTTGACTATAAATTCGCAGGAAAAATTCTTGAAAATTTTTGAATTTTTTTAATTTGCAGAGCGTACAGTATGGATCCATATGGATCCGTACCATAAGCCCTGGTTGCACCATTCGGATTGTGCTATGTTTGATTTAGAGTCGAGGGTTTTATTGCTTCGGGTCTTAAATTTCTGTTTGATTTCTGTTGGTGGCGAGCTCGTTGCCCTCGGCCCCTATATACTCCCCGACCTCCTTATATCGACCAGCCCACAGTTAAGAAACCATTTAAACTTCAGTCGCCTCTCCCATACGCTTCGACTTATTCCCAAATCCGTCGTCATCCTCCAAAACTTGGTTGATATCCCCGATCCATCCTTGACTCCACTGATCCGTACGCCCGTCACTGGCCTTTTTAACAAATCCATTGTGTGAATGCTTTAATTTTCAGCTTTTGACGTGTCTTAAGTGTAAAAAGATTAAAAGCTTTTAACTTTTAAATTAGATCTTAAGTGTTCTTTTTAGATTTTTAGATCTAACGTGACCTTTTTAAAATCCTCTTAGTCTTTTAATCTTCAGTTTTTAAGTTTCAAAAAAGAAAAAAAAGAGAGAGATAGCTTTTAATTTAATTATTGTTTTTTAATTAGCTTTTCATTAATTATTAATTTAGCTATTTGTTTTAGACTTCAATTTAGTTTTAAATTTTAATCTCTTTTTTAATCTTTAACTTAGCCTTTTTTATTTAGCTTTCATTTTAGCATAAATTTCTAATCTAGTTAATAAAAAATAAAAATAAAAAAATCTTCCAAAAATCAAAAAGTCAACTTGCGGTCAACCTGGGTTTTTCAAACATGCCAAAGGAAGCTGTCTTTTTCTTTTTGTCATAACTTCTGCAGACGACGTCTAAATCACGTGAATAAACACTCGTTGGAAAGGTAATTTTGTGAACTTCACAATGGATTAGATTTGATCAAGTAATCTTATCATTTTATTAGCTCTTTTTATAGTCAAAGTTTAGCTACCTTTCCAAACTTAAATATATCATTTTTTCTTGGAAACTAATGATTTATCTGTGCAACTTGTCCTAATCGCTTGTCAAAGAATGAAGCAAACAAACTACTGACATATCTTCTGCAGGTTCGAGTGGTCAAAGAACAATCATTTATCACTAAAGTAGGCACACTTCAGTTTGGTGCTTAAAATTAACAATCTGCCTTCTTCTTGCCTGTTTTTCATTTTCTTCATTTGCTTGCTGAGATTGTTTGTTACTTGATTTGGCAATGAAGGTATCCTCTCCCCCTACCTAACCAACAGATCTGGGGTGCACGAGAAATCCTTGTCAACTCTAGAGGGCTTGCCTTCCCATTGTGAGAAGGGGTACAACCCAAGTGGAAACGGGCTAAAGCCAAGCCATTCCAAGCCGCTATATAAATAACACGTTTGTGCCAAAAGTCACAAATGACAGGTGCTGTTGCACTATACTGACGAATGTTTCCCCCAAAACCTTGTGGAGCGTAACCTCTGCAGGCTGGGAAGCCTCCATTAATGGAGCGAATCACTGCATGTATAGCCACCCGAACATAAGCCCTTATTAGAAACCTTTGTGTAGAAGCCAAAAACTCCTATTTGTTGGTACAGGAGGAAAAACTGACAGCTGTCCCACATTTTCACAGATTATGGCAGAGATAGCAAGGTACCTCAAGATTTGCGCATCTTGAGGACCTGGAACTTGGTGTACCTGAGAAGTGAGTGCACTGTAAGGGGGAGCCCGTGCCCCAAGTTCCTGGAGCTATACACCATAAGTATGCGTGGCTGGGTAAAACCAAGTGGGAACCCAACAGGTATCATCTCAGCCAACCTAGGTGGTAAATGTTTGTGAATGGCTTGTGCATGAGTGTTTGCTATCTTGTCTTCTTGCCATAAAATTGCCAAAAAAATTGTCAAAAACAAACTCCCTGTCACGAGACAATTTCATCCTAATCATCAATCCAAGTTATCCCACCTTGTTATCCCACATCAGCCTTATCATTATCCTAATCCATCCAACTCACCTAACCCGATCATCCACACCATTATCAAAACCCAAAATCTAAATTAGCCCAATCAAAAATCAAGACCTTACTTAATCATTATCAACATTTATCCAAACTCACTTGAGATCATTAGTCTATCTCAAGTAAGTCATCCAATCAAATCATCCAATCAACTCTATTACTTAAGTGTCACTAGTCTACCTTAAGTATAGAGAATCATCCACTCTTTGAAGAAAAAAAAATCATCCTAAGGTATTGAAATTTAATCTCCAACATCGCAACCCCTCCACATCCTCATATCCTACTCTACCACTTGTAAACATGGACATGGCATTTCTAAACAAAACCTATAAGAATGATCCTTATGGCACCAAAAGAATGCTTGATCAACTTAGGTGGTTATATAGAAAGGAAGAAGACCTTGTGCCACCACAATATCAACAATTCCAACATCAAACCCAATCACCGCATCAACAACCTCCATATCAATCATATATATCCACCCCATCAACCTTATATCAACCTTCAACACCCTACATTTCATCCCCATCCACATCATATCAACCTTCAACCTCATATCAACCTTTACCTTCATATCAATCTTCATCCCCTTATACACCCATGCCATCATACCTGTCCAACCAATCAATACCTCCAGCTTATCCATCTCCCAACCTTTGTCATGCTAACTTTGACAAGGGAGAAACCAACCTAGCAAGTGCCTCCTTTGAGTCACCTTCACCGTCCAATCATATGCCAACACATGAGCCAACTAGTCCTATCCCAACACCTTTATCAAGCCCTTTATCACCTTCATCGCCTTCATCCCCACGTTCCCCTAATCCTTCATTAAAATATTCCATGGAGATACTTAGAGAAATTGGTCCAAGCAAATTTGATTGAGCTATACCCGTTCAGAGCATATTCTCCATCTATGTTTAAACCTAGTTGGTATAAAGATGATGAATATTGTGCATACCATAGGTATAGGGGCCATACTATATCCACTTGTGTCTGATTTCAAAGATTGGTCAAGAACCTAGAAGATTGTGGTAAGATTGTCTTGGATAAAACCAATCCCTCTAATTCCATTATCTTTCCATCTAGCCCAAATCCTAATCCCATTATCCATCCAACAAATCCTAATCCTAAGCCTTCAACTTCCACTATTATCATCCATCCACTATATTGCCCATTCACCCATACCCTTGCAAAGGATGTGATCCATTGGCTACTAGCAAGGAATAAAATATTGCCATGTCATCAAACACCTATTCTTGAGCCTCCTCATGAGTCCTTAAACACTTTGTCTAGTCTTCTAACCCCATCATGTGATCTACAAGCTATCAATCTTATTAAAGAGCCTTCCATTTCCATTCAAGAAAACCAAGAGTTATGTCAAGAGCACGATCCTAAGCATGAAGAAACAATAGCCTCTAAATCTAATCAAGATCAAATCATCCCCATCCAATCTATCCATAACATTTACCTTCTTTACGATCAAGATGATATCCTTAAAGAGTCTATCTATGAACACCTTGATCCTATCCATAATCCCATACCTATCCATGAGCAAGATATCCAAATTGCTTCTGTCCATCATCCATCTAGCCCCATTCATGATCTACAAACATCCACTCCCCTTGATGAGACAAAGGCCTCCCAAGTAAGCATAGAAGATCAAACCAATAATGATCCTTTCACATCCACCATCAACCCTATTCCAAATCCACCATCATATCCTATTGGTCTTACCACCTTCATCCATGAGTGTTCCTCCTTAGAATACCAACAACCATTATCCCCTATCTCACCTTCTCCATCCAATAAGGAACTCGTGTCTAGTGTTCCACCTACACCTAGTCCCACTATCCATCGCATGCTCCAAAACATGAACTACCAAGGTAAAGGCTTAGGCCTTCATGAACAAGGTATTTTGGAGCCTACCCATGTCAAGGTCCCTCCTCGCTCACATGGCCTTGGATACACACCCCAAGGACAACAATCTAACGATGTTGGTACTTCCTCCACACTTCCTAAATCCACTTCCTTCCATCATAAACCCCGTCATATTCCTAAAACATACGTTGCCATTCCACCTCCCTCGTCCTACAAATGTCAAAAGCATGTGACCATTCACCTTCCACCATCCACTTTACCTCCACTCCTTCCAACTCCTAATATCCCTCCATCCGCTTTGCCACCATTGCTACCAACACCCCCTTACCCAATCATTCATAAATACCCTAAATATCTTAATCATGACCAACAAATGCCTGCATTGTATAACCAAGGAGCTTCCACTCATTTCATCTACCACATGGGATTCAAAAATAAACATTTAGATGCCTCCGTTCAAAAAACCACAAATCCTAAGGGTCCTAATGCCTTAGGAAATCAATCCAAAAATTCAATGCAAGGTACATTCAAAAATCCATCCAAGCCCATACCTCTAAAAGCAAAGTCAAAAACTAAAATGATATGGGTCCCTAAACAAAAATCAATCAAGTCAAATGAGGCATCCACCTCTCAAAAATCCCAACCATTCCCCTCCATTCAAACATGCCATTCCATTCAAACATTTCAAACATCCCACATGAAAAGCAAAAATCATAAAAATACTAAGTCTATGTGGGTTCCTAAAGCACTTCATCACTCATCTCCTAAGCAAACAACACCATTGCTTCCTACACCACCTTCCCATCAAAAGCTTCAACATTTATCATGGTGTGTGCAACCGTTGGTCATGGTTCCCTTCCATCCCGCAACACTTCCACATACCTCCATCTCCCCATCCTTCAACTATTATCCTACATATCTTCATCATATCCTTATGGTCCATGCTTTTGCATAAGCCCCTCCATCCATAAGTCCTATATAATCCACATCATAATCCACTATCCTTCCATCCATAATCCACATCATCATCCACTATCGCACTTTCCCTAATTTGCTACCTACCTACTTCATCCATCTTTCATGCAATCCCCTTACCAACATCTATGAGCACACTTGACATGGTCCATGCGATGACATCCATCTAGCGGGACTATCACCTTTCATGGCACTAGACACTTGAGTCCCTCCCATCCATATCTCCCCTCTCCCATCCAAAACATAAAAAAAAAGAAAAAAGTAAAAAAAAAAAGAAAAAAAAATGAAAAATAGTAAAGAGAAATCCCTTCATCCAATGGTGAAAACCTGGTAAACATGTGCTTTGGATAAGTACCATGATAAAAACCTGGCAAACAGGCATCATGTGTAAGTTGATCTTCCATGTCACCTACACTTGGGGGCACATTGTCTTATCTTCTTATCATGTTCCAACTTATCATTTGCCATCCTATCATATCCTTTCTTATCATGTCCTTATCCATCCACATAGACATACCTATCATATTGCATCCATTCATCTTCCCTTCCTCATCTTGATCTTGATAAAGATTGGGGGCAAGGATGTTGAAACACGCTTTGGTTATCTCTTGATGTACTCCCTCCTTTCCAAACCAATCCATCTTATTATCCTATCGTCCCGAGCCTTGTCATGAACAAATCCTAAGCATTACACCTAGAATGGGGGTGTTATTCTTATGCGACATAGTCTTTGCAGATCACATCCTTGCTGTATTATGAGGCATACATCCATCCACTATATCTTATCCTTGTACCCATCCATCTATCATAAGCTTCCCATCCACTATCGCCTATCCATTTTTCTATCCATCCTACATTCATCCTTGCACCTAGACTTGGTTCTCCCTTGTCATTGGTATCTAGCACAAAGGCCACCCAAATTGTAAATCCATTGACATCTCAAAACATAACAAAATCCAAAAAAATCATAAAACATCCTGAAAAAATCCCTAAACATCATAAAACGTCCTGAAAAAATCCCTAAACATCATAAAATGTCCTAAAAAAATACCAAAAACATCATAAAACGTCCTGAAAAAATCCCTAAACATCATAAAACATCCTGAAAAAATCCCTAAACATCATAAAACGTCTTGAAAAAATCCCTAAACATCATAAAATATCCTAAAAAAATTACAAAAAAATTAAAATATTCCCCAGATACAAAAAAATCAAATATCCACTCAAATCCATCCATCGCATCACTCAAGAAAATCCAATGAAATCATCAAATCATGCCAATCTATCAATCAAAATCACATCACTCCAATCCCATCAATAACATCAATCCCATCAATCCAATCAATGCATCAACATTCACCATCATCATCAAAACATAAATCAGAACTACAACTCATCTCTATTGTTAAGTGCCTTGATCCTGTGGATACGGGTATGTAGGCAGTCTGGAGTATGAAGAAGGTACCCAGATTCAAGCACAAGACGATCTCCCCCCTCATTATCCTCATCATTCATCTTATCCCTATCCTCATCATCCATCTCATCTTCTTCTATTCATCCATCTCCCACATCATCAATAAACACCCAGAACTACATATTCATCATGTCTCATCATTATCATGTGGTGCTTTGATCCTGTGGGTATGGGTATGTAGGTAGTCTGGAATACGAAGGAAGTATCTAGTACACAAGTACCAACGATTCATTCTTCCATCCCCCTATCATATTCTCTTTCTTCCATCTCTCATCTTCTTCTATCATCTATCTTCATCAATCCACCACTTCTTCCAATCAATCTCAATCCAAGCAATATATCTAAATGCAAGTCACCCTTTATCCATACAAATCAAGTTAACCAATCTTGTCAAATTATCCAATCACATCCTTGGTCTTGATCCTAATCTTGTCGTAAACCAAATCAATCAATCAATCATCATCATCAATGGGATATATCATTCCTGCATCCTTGTGTTGATCTAGGGATATATCATTCCCTGCAATGACAACACTATCATCAATCAATCAATCGACAATTAATCATTGGCTTACATCTTGACAGGGGCAATACCTTGTTTGTTTTTGTATCATTTGTGCATGCTTGCTTGTGTGTGTTATCTTTTTATCTTGCATTTGTATCACATTTGCATCATTCTAGCTAATATTCATATCTTGTGTATGTTGGAATAGCTTTTTGCATTATCCTTTGCATCTAAGGTCACATCATACCTTTTGTGTGTTAGGACTTTTTACTCTAAGTTTTCTTCCTCATATGTCTAGACAAGGTTGTATTACGTTGCGGCACGAGACACATCGTCACCTTGGTCCTCATACCCTAGTGCATAACGTCTAGTGCTATATCAAACATCATGATTGCTCACTTTCATTGCAGCATAACGCCTCATTCATTTCTTCCTTGACCAATCCCTTTCATGTCGAAAGCCTACGTGTGTTTGTCCAACCCGCCTATCCTCTCAAGGGGGCATCCTCATCCTATCTTTCCATTACCATCTTTTCTTCTATCCATTCCTTAGCTTCTTTGAAATGATGTTACTCGACACGAGTTTCATCATCTCAAAGAGGGGCAAAATGTAGACACCTAAAAATGTCCAACACCTTTTCATTAACATGTTTTGCCCTAGGTACCTGTATCATTCATCTAATTAGTTAAATAAATCTTATTTATTTAACTGATTTTTATTTTTAACTTTTTTATCCATTTATCCTATCTTCTATAATTAAATAAATTTTATTTATTTATTTAATTATTCATGGCCATTAATCCTCTCTAGTTAAATAATTGTTTTTAATTATTTAATTAGTCACTTATCTATTTTCTATAATTAAATAAATTTTATTTATTTAATTATCTTTCCACATCATCCCTCACCACAATCCAAATTAATTAAATAAATCAAATATTTATTTAATTAATAAAATCCTAATAAAATCATCTTGCTTTCTTTCTAAAAATACAACTCATGCATATCTAATTAATTAATTTAATTAGATAATTCACCCTCTCATCTTTTTAGGATTTATTTCCTTTAAAGCAAAAATCAATATCTTTTCTATCCAATTTTATCTTGTTTTATTCCCTCTTTTGTCCTTTAAAGCAAACATAAAATCAAATCCAATCCTTATCGAATCTTATCAAATCTTCTTCCCTCCATAAACCCTAGTTAGCCTTGCCTATAAATATGGCTTCTCACAAGCCATTTGAGATCATCATTTTGAGCTTTGAGCATCCTTACTTTGTCGAATCATTTTCACAACAACTTTCCATCATCTCTCATCAAAGGTATGCTGCGATTGTGTGCAATCAACATCTGAGCATCTACATCGAATGAATCTTGCATGAATCATTGGAGGTATTTGGAAAGTTGGGCATAAAGGTAAATTTGTATTTAATGTGTTTATCTTCATTTGTTCAAATTTCTTGAATACACTCTCCTTATGAGTTGAAGCCCATTCATCCTCCTAAGGGTTTCATCACATGGGTGATATCATTGTTGTTTATCATCATTTGATTCATCATATTGATTTTGTGTTTAGCCTCTGTCTTGTAAGGGCACACTCTCTTTATCTATGAACGGTGTTGGGAAGCTTGAATGCTATCCCAGGAATTGATTGAGGCAAGTTCCTAAACACCATAACCCCTAAACCCCTTCTCTTCTTCTTGTGTTCAGGTTACAGGTGCGAGATTCAGGAAATATGAAGATACAGGAAGACTGAGCAAGAATTAGGGTTTCAGGATCTAACAATAGTTTGGGAATATTCCACTATGTAGGACTTGGGCACTGGCGTCCTAGTCTTTCTAGCTCAGTAGACTCTAGATCTGGCATCAGGGCAGTCTCTACAACATTTCTCCAGTTTAAAGTTCTTGAAGATTCATACTGACTAGACAAAAGTTGATAATCCCTAAGGGCAGTACATAAATGTTGAAAGGAGTTATACTTTATCAAGAGAATCTTATCACAGATGTTACGTTGTAAATTTGTAATAAACACCTTCTAAACATCCTCATCCTTCATCTAATATTGAATTTGTGCATAGAGAGCTTGATACCAACTAATAAACTCAGTTAACTTCTCTTTCAGACCTTGCTTGCAATGAACTAAATCGATCAAAGAAAATTGAGGTCCAATGTTTGCTTGAAAATGTTGTAAAAATTGATCAATTAATTATGAAAAAGAGTGTATTGAATTCAAAGGTAAAGAGCAAAACCATTCTAAAGCAGTATCTCTGAGAGATCACGGGAAAAGTTTTGTTAACAAGTCCTCTTCAAAGTAGAAATCACTATACATAGCCATGAATGTTGCCACATGAGTATTAGGATCACCTTTTCCACCATATTTTTCAAAGCGAGGGGTCTCAAACCTCTCGGGCATAGGAGTTCTCAAGATTGCATAAGATAGGGGATTACGGGCATGATAATTTGGTATATTAGGTTGTGAAGAATTCGTCAAGTTTGTCACTTTTTGTTGTAAAGAAGTCATACCTTGCAAAAGTTGGTTTAAGATGGCATCATTAAGAGATGTGGTTTGTTGTGAGGAATTAGAACCAAAGTGAGGAGGTGATTGAGCTTGAGTAGTGATAAGAGGAGCCTGTGAATAACTCAGTGGTGGTTGGACATAGAGATAGGTGGAAGGTGGTTGCGAATAGTTATATGTAAGGGGTGGTTGAGAATAAGTGGGATGGAGAGGTGGTTGAGAGTAATTATTCATAGAAGAGGTCACCTTAGAGACCAAGTTTTGATAGTTAAATCCCACATCTTTGTAATTTTGTAAATTAGCACCATTAGATACTCCAATACCAGTGGTAGCATTACTACAAGCATTTGCATTGGTGGATAAAATCGTTGATGTAAATGTAGATATTCCCGTAGTCGGTATAGGTGTTGATACTTGTGTGTGAGACGGCGATGACATGTTATTAATACCATTCACATTCAGTCGCTGCCATAACATTATTGTGTACTATATGTGTTAAACCTTGAATAACATTAATACCATCTTGTCCTTCTTTTATCAACTCTCTTCTATTGTGGATCACATGTATAGCTTCTTCTGCTATCCTTTCAGTTTCAACAAATGCTTGAAAATCGGCTAACTCTTTATCAAGTTTGTTTATTTGCTCATTAGGTACATGTGTGACCACCTCAATAGTGTCCTCAACATCATGAAATACTTGATATTCCATAGTGGTTGTATGAGGTATAATGTGTTGCAAAATTTGTGTCTCTCCTTTTGTAAAGAAGGTGTTTAATGGATTTTCAGAGGTAGGAATACCGTTTTCTTTAGGAGCACTAGATCCCATGAGTCTCCTATTTATTCTTAAAGGGATATTTCTATTAGGGAAATGGGTTATAAGACTCATACAAAATCATGCAACACTTAATTCACAATCTAATAGAACAAACCCTTGGAGCGAGATATGTTTAATATCCAAAATGACCTAAAATGTTTGATTTTTCAACTTTTTTCAATGCAAAGAAGTGCAAGAAGAGGTGTTGTAAGGAAATTGACCAGGGGTAGCTCAAATAATATGTCCAATATCAGTCTAATAAAGCAATAACATCCTTCACAACACACCTTTGATGCAATCCTATAATGATGACAAGTCAAAACCTAGTGAAAATACACCTAAAATATGCAAATTTTCACCAATTTTCAATGCAAAGGCCCAATAGAAAGGGTGTTGTGAGGAATTTGAGGAGGGGAAGTAGATTATAACCATTATAACATCTAATTAATTCATAAAAATCCTTCACAACATGCTTGTGATGCAATTCTAGAGAGACGATAAGGCCAAGTCTAGTGAAAATGCAAGGTTTTCAAACCCTAGACATGAAATTTTGCAAGAAAGCCACTATGATGAAACACTACAGTTATAAATTAGTCCTAATGAGTGTTTTGAAAGGGTAGTAAAATCTGAAACAAGATTTTGACTACAAACCCTAGCTAATGCAAAACTAGGTTATATGGAAAAATGCACAATTTCAAGCAATTTTTATCAATTTAAGCATGAAAATGCAATGTAAATGAAAGGTGAATGAAGAATTTATGTATTTTAAGTTGGATCTAATGATAATGATAGAAATTTATTGAAATTAAATGCCAACTAATTTAAATTATTTGAAAATGCAAGCTAAAAATGCCAATGTTTTTAAAATTTTCAAAGTTTTCAATTTTTTTGTAATTTTTCAAATGCAATAAGATGAACAATGAAATGAATATAAATCTGACGTACAACACTCAGCAAGGTGTAAAATTCAAAAGAACATGGTTTCACCAAAATGTTTAATAGAAAAAGGGGGGAAAGATGATTTTAAGGGTTTGTCATGATCCTCCTTTCACCACTAAACTTTCAAGGACATTCAACAGAGTAGAGAACTCTACTACAAATCTCCTGTCACTTGGAACATAGGGGAAGATTGGAATTCTATAAATTTGTTGTTTAATTAAGTCTAATTATGCTCAAAACCCTTATTTTGTGAAATCATAAACAAATAGACAAATTACAAAAAATGATCACACACAGAGATATCAAATGACAACCAAATGCATACCATATTTCAAAGTTTGGTGTATAGAATAGTTGGGGACTAATGAGCGGGTGCCCTAGTCCAGTGTACCTGCTTTCATCAGAATCTCTGAAGAATGTTTGCAACCTATTCCTGCTGTCACAGAGATTTCACCGCGTTAGAATCCGAAGGAGTAATGAGCAGGCACCCAAGTCCAAGCCCTAGTTTTCTTTTTAGATCTGGAATTCTGATAGCTTGCATTGCTCTCTTGCAACTCCACTTCTTTCGCTTCTGAAACCTATAACCTGCAATCACAAAAAAGTGGGTTGGGGATTCTGGTGTTTAGAGGCTTGTCTCGGTCAAGCCCCAGAGAGACATTCAATTCTTTCAAACATTGTTGTCATATAAAGAGTGCGTATCGCTATGGGATAGAGGCAAAATCCAAATGATAAATGATAGGAAACACAATAGATATCACCTTGTAGTTTAGATCTCACATAAATGAAGGCTCTTGAATCACATGAGAAGATGAAGTCAAATCTGTAATCACAAACACAATAACAATGCTCTGCTCTTGCCACAATGAATATCTTGAAATCACAAGTATGCCTAAAGTTCACAATCATCTTCTAGTTCCCAAATGAATCACTAATCATGCTTATATATGCAACTACAAACATTCCTGCTAAGAATCTCATAATTCAAACTTGAGATGTCGGCATAGGACCTAATAACAGTCATAAAACTGACACCCAAAAATGGGTCCTGACCTAAAATAGGGTAGGACTAGGGTGTGGCCGCTCAAGTCCTCCCCCCTATTTTAGGCAGGATTCATGCTAATCACACCCCCTAAGTCCCATTTGCCATGAAACTTTAGGGTTTTCTCATCGGGAGTCACCATTAACATGCAAGATGACCTAAATGCATTCTAAAAGACCCGGGAGCTAAACCTTAAGAGGGAAAAAGCCCCTAAGGGGACATTTTCTGACGTAACAGATCCATACATTTTTTGGCCTTCTATATGAAATGATGAGATCAATTTTTCTCCAAAACACACTATATGAAAGTAATTCATGAAAACCCCCTAAACAAGAGAAGAGGCTTACAAACTAAAAATAATTTGGGAAGGGACTCACAATATGATTCTGATACCATGTTTGATCTTGCAAGTTGATCTTGGTTTCTCCAACAACAAGATGGTGGTGTACCCACAAACCAAACATCCCAACTTGGAAGACATTTACAGTCCTTGTAAAAACTAGGTATCTACCAAAAGAAGGAAATTGGAAACTTACTCTAGAATATTATGGCAAAATTGAACCTAAGGCACACTTAAACATGATTGCATTAGGGATTGAACCAATAAAAGGGAATATGATAAAAGACTTTATATTCAACTGTTTTATTGGATATTATTTCCCATTGTAAAAACTTGGAATATTATGAAAAGAGAGGAGAAAATAGAGAATGGGATATGATACAAACTAGCTTCTGTAAAAAAATCTCATTCTATAGCCCTAATAGACTTATTTATAATGCACTCTGAAAGATGAAGGAAATAACCTTATCACCAATGGAAGAAGTTAGGAACCTATGTGAAGCTAAAAGATACTAGACCATTCCATCAAAGGAAAAGGGTATTTGGAAATTATTAGAATGAATGGATAGGGTGGAAAGCACACCACAAGAACTATGCTATACCTCAAGAAAAACTAGAGAAAATGAGGAGGAAGAGTATCCATAAAACTTGGAAATAGAAGTTGAGGAAGGTGAAAGAGAGATAACTACTACAAATGTGCCATAAAATAAGCACTTCAATGAACCTTTAAAAATAATAAAAATAAGAGAAGAAAGCATAGTGATGTAGAGGAGAACCCCAAACTTGCTAAAATTGGAGATTACTAGGATGAAAGGTAGGTGATGCAAGTTGCAGAAGTACTCAAAGAATATGAAGACCTATTCCCCACACTTTCACCAATCTTAAAGGTATTAAAGAGGAAGTAGGAATAATGAAAATACAACTAAAAGAAAGATTAAAACCCCAAAGGAAAATACCTTATTGATTTAATCCCAATGTAAAAGCCAGAGTGAAGAATGAATTTGATAAGATGTTAGTTGGTGGTATCAATAAACTAGGGGAAGATGCAGAATGGTTAAGCCCTATGGTCATTCAACAAAATAAAATAGGTGAAATAAGGGTATGCATTAGTTTTACAGAATTGAACAAAGCTTGTATACATGACGCCTTTCCCACCCCATTTATAGAGGAAATCCTAGAATTAATGGTCAGAAGGGAAATTTATTCATTTACAGATAGGTTCTTAAGATACCATCAGGTGAGGATTAAAAAAGATCAACCTAAACTACATTTGCAATTGAATGGGGATCATTCATGTATATTGTGATGCCATTTCGCTGAAAGAATGCACCTACAATATTCAATAGAATCATGATCAATGCATTTAAGGACTTCATTCATAACTTTTTGGAGGTATACCTGGATAACTAGATAGTATATGGCCTAATTAAAGATCATGTTCAAGTACTTAGGCTAATGCTAGAATGATGTATAAGTATACAAATTTAATTAAATCTAAAGAAATGCATATTTGTGGTACCTTTTGGCACACTCCTAGGATATATTATATGTAAGGAAGGCTTAACAGTTGATTTGTTGAAGGTAGAGATAATCCTAAATCTTCCAGCCCCAAAAATAGTAACTGAAGTAAAGACATGTTTCAGATATATAGAGTATCATAGAAAGTTCATCAAAGGATAATGTGACAATTGTTGGGTTGATAGAAGAGCTCCTAAAAAATAAAACAAACAAAACCTTCCAATGGACAAAATAATGGAAAGAAGCCTTTGGTACATTAGAGAAGAAGATAGGGGAGGCACCAATCTTAGTTTTCCTAGATTGGAACATCCCTTTCCATGTACATGTGGATGCTTTATGAACTACAATTGGAGTAGTGTTAGCACAACTAAGAGGAAACAAGGACCATCCAGTTGCATATGCTAGCCACAAACTATCACAAGTAGAGAGAAACTACACTATAATAGAAAGAGAGGCATTGGCTATGGTCTATGCATTACAAAAGTTTAGACACTATTTATTGGAAACTCTATTTATATTCCTTATAGATCATGAGCCACTTAAGTATTTAATAAACATACCATTGATGCAAGGGAATATTTTTAGATGACTACTCTTATTTTAGGAATTTGACTTGAAGATCATGGTAAAACCTAGAAAATCCAACATTGATATAGGGGAAGAGCCAGGGCTAGCCGAGGAAGAGTTATCAAGACAATTTTGTTTATAGTAAATGTGGTGCTATAAGAACTTACAAAAGTAGCGTGACTACTCTCTATAGGGCAATTTTTGTAAAACTATCCCAAATATTGAAAAAGTAGACTATTGTGGAAGTCCTTATCATATGCACTAATTGACGGAGAATTACATGTGATAGAAAGGGATGAGATTGTACAAAGAGTTGTGTTGGAGCATGAAAGAGATAACATTATATGAGAAGCCCATGAAGGAATATCTAGAGGGCATAACTAATGCTAGTAGGATTATGGTAGCATACACTCTTTAAAGATGCACAAACAAGTATGTGAGATAGTGTGATATATGCCAGAGGGTAAGAAAACCTATCACAAGAGATGAAATGCCTTTGCAACTAGTACTAGCACAAGCCCTATTTGATAAATGGGCAATCAATTTCATTAGACCTATTGATGCCCCTGTAAAGAAGTCAAAAGAAAGATTTATCATAACAAGGATAAAATACCTCACAAAATGGGTTGAAGTTGAGGCAACAAAAGACTATATTGCTAATATTTACCAAAAAATTATAACAAGATTTGGATGTCCTCTTAGCATAACAAGTGACCAGGGGAAACACTTTGTGAATACGACAATTGTCAAACTCTTAGACAACTTTATGATCACACACAACCAAAGCAGCCCCTATCACCCTTAAGTAAATGGAGCAAGTGAGGCTCTAAGTAAGATTATAGGCACCACACTTACCAAAATGTGCAGTAGTAACACTATAGACGGGGACATTAATATACAAATAGTAGTATGGGCTTATAGGACAACTTACAAAAGACTAACTAGGTTCTACCCATTTGAACTAGTATATGAGATCAATGGAGATATAATAGATAGTGTAGATAATGTTTTGAATACTCTATAATTGGTATCATCACAAATTGTTAGGGACACTTTAGCTCCCCTAAGACAACAACAAAAAAGATTCACCGATGAGAGTTTGTAGAAAATATAGAAATAGGAAGAGGGAATAAAGTAACAATTGCTAGTGGATATTAAGAAGAAACAATTGGAGGATATAAGGAAGAAGTATGCCACCACACACACAAAGCTAGAGGTCAAAGTAAAGAACAAGAAAACTATATAGAAGCAGCTGTTAATACACTTTATCAATTTTTTCTTGGTTGGCCAACATTGAAACAAAGACCTTGAAGGTGCAACTAGAAGATATAAAAACTAGATAATACAATAATTAGCCACCAATGATGCCCTGAAAGGTGTAGATGGAAACCAGAGAGTGTATATAGAGATTGTTCATAATCAATTAGCAAGTACAGGATCAAAGGGAAAGCCTAAGAGCACATATCAAATAGATCTATGAAGCAATTGGCCTTCACCTCACACACATCATGTTGCTTTAATCTAACAAAAGCTAGCAAGGTTACAACAACAATTAAAATCTTTGATACCTTTGAAGGAGAGTAGACTCTACTTAACATTAATGGATAGATAATTTTGTTGTAGAAAAGAATAATACAATAGGATTATACATACACCCAACTGAAGGGTATCTACAAACACATTTTGTCTTATAAAATTTTACCTTTTCATAAAAAATTGAAGACAACGGCAGTACATTTTTTTCACTTTTGAGTATCTCAGTCAAGACAAAGCTAAGATGTCTTGAGGACAAGACATTGTTTGAAAGGGGGGATGATGTTGGTAGGATAGGGCTGACTTTGCAACAAGATTTATCCACCGTAAAAGAGATGCGACACCAACAAATCCAAAGGACACAATATACACAAGAGACACAATCCTTGAGATACTTATACTTGGGTATAAGTATTGGCTCCACACACACACACACATATATGGTGGGCGTATATATATGTAGAAGATGTAATAGGAGAGATGACATGAGATATGATAGATGATATGATATATATATTATATGGTGGGTGTATATATATATATGTAGAAGATGTAATAAGAGAGATGACATGAGATATGACAAATGATATAGTATATGATTTGATGTAAAAGAAAACAAGTATAATGAGAAAAAGGGAATGAATTGTAATAGTATGTATTTAATGTATAGATTGATATTGTAATAGAGTTATCTACGATAAATATAATGTACCACAAGTTGGTCTAGCTCATATATACTATGTTATGATGCATGTTGTGTATGCTAGTAGATGTATTTTATTAATTTTGCATACTCTTTCTTGCTGCAACCTTCTATACTTGAACACCGCATATGCTTTGATCCTCTTCTTATCCTTATCACCAGGGTATAAATACAATATTTCAATTAACTAAAGTCCATATCTCTGATATGTGCCCATTCTTGCCAACGATCTCCTATGTGGATTTAAAAAAGGAAGAATCATGAGAAGGAATCATATAGAGAAAGATCTAATTCAAGAGTATTTAAAAGCAAGAACTCTGTATTTAGCCATTAAATCAATTCACCAATCACATTAGATTTGCATTTCCCATAACATGCTTAGTGTGTATGAGAAACTTCATCCTTTATCAAGGGCTTAACTGCCATGGAGACAAGCCACTTGGACATTTCCTTCATCATAAAGCAAGCCCTATTATGCTTGTAAAAATCACCAAACTAAAAAGCAAGTATCAAAACAAAGGAGAACAAGTTTTTGAAGGTTGTGCTTGCAGAGGACTCAACCACACCATTTAGACTAGATTGCATAACATGACCTAGTCTATGTCTAGAATGCACGATGTGACCTAGTTCACAATAACAAAACCCTTTGCATAGGGTTGTTAAAATGTCCTAATCAGAGATACATAGTTAGATTCTTTTGTTACACCATTCCAACCTAGATAACAATAAACCAAATTAGATAAACACATAATCTTTGTCCAATTACTTTAGCCACTACCATCATTTTCTAAATTTATCATGTTTTTTATTAACTTTAATTATTTAATTAGATAAACAAAAGTGTCCTAAGAACATTTTTTAACCTCACACCGGCTCTACTTAAACATCATCCACTTCAATGGTCAAACAGTCAATAGCAATTTTACACCTCATCCACAACAAAAAGTAGTAAATACTTGTCCTATTTTTATTAGCCAAAATTAACTTTTGACTGTTAAAATAAATTGAAGTAGATGATGTTTAAAAACAGCCATAGGCTCTTTTTCCCCAAACTACCTAGATCACTTACCATGTGAGGCTTCAAATATTATGCACGCAAAAGGCAAGGTGGTCATCAAATTCAAAGGCCGGACTGCCATTCACGAAGAAATAATCATAGCTTGGAGGCATCAATCTGAGTATCATTCCACACAGTGATATATTAATGGACCAGATGCTTCCATTATCTTTCCCTCTTGTAACAATTCTTTCACAACGCTGCAACGGACACACACATACCAACAACGCAGCCGGCATTGTTCCAAACCATAATCTTATAAATTTCTTCTGGACACTTCGTTTATTTCCATTCCGACTCTCACACAAAACAAAGAGAAGAGAAGTGGAAATGGATGATGAAAAAGACACAGTGGCGGTCGTAGCGGGGCGATACTTCTGTGCTCCGTATCCCATCGAATTAACACTGCAGAAAAAAGAGGTGAATTTCACCATCACAGATTACAATGGAAATATTGTCCTCACAGTGTCCGCTCTCCATGCCAGGCGCCTTGTCCAAGACGCCAAGGGAAACGTTCTCCTAACCATGAGAAAAAAGGTACAATAAAAACTATCAGAATTACTAAATCGATTCGCTTAGAGATTAACTAGGGTTATATTGCAGAAACTTTCGGTGCATGGGAGATGGGAAGCGTATAAGGGGCAGAGCTCCACTGATAAGAAACTTGTCTTCACTGCCAAAAAATCATCTGTGTTTCAGCTCAAGACGGCACTTGATGTGTTTTTGGTGAGTAATAGGGATGAAAAGCACTGCGATTTCCGTGTGAAGGGCAGCTATTTACAGCGCGACTGTATAATTTATCGAGGCGAGCGTGTAGTTGCAGAGGTAATGGAAAAACTGCTAATTAAGTAGGCATCTGTATAAACCAGTGATTGTTGTTTTAATAAATTAAAGGTGATTTTTTTTTCTGGTTTTGTTGTTGTTGTATGGATCAGATGAAGCGAAAATATACTATGAGAAATGAGTTGTTGGAGAAGGATGCGTTTACGGTGTTGGTGGAGCCTGGAATCGATTGCGCCTTCATTGTTTCTCTTGTCATTATTCTCGACCAAATCACAGGAGATTAGCAGAGATGATTATGACAAGAGTATTCTTTTTATCAGAGAGTTTTGCAAGTGAAGAGGGGAAAACATGACATCGGCGATTAAATATTTATTTGGGCGATAAAACTCTTTTAAGTTTCTCTGTTGGAGCAAATGATTTAGCACTCGACCTAATTTCATTTGCCAATTTGATATATTCTTTAAAGCTAATTCTATTTTTATTGGCATAGTGTGCAAAATAAAACTAGCAATTGGACTCTATAGGTTCAATGGGCACGCTGATAACTTTCTCAAGAGACTGTAGAATTTGTTAGATTTTTTTTATTATTTATTAATAAATAAGTTATTTAATCCACTAAATTATTTTATCAATTTTTAATGAAATTCCATTACATTAAAGGTTGTGTTTTTTCACTTATATTAGTAAATTTCCTTTTACATTACATATTGAGATGAACAAACATAGTTGGGTCCACCAACTATGCCTCTACCCATATTACTATTTTTCTTCTTTTTCTCTCTTTTTTAAATGCATATATTACTCTTAAAACATGTGCCAAGTTACTTTAGTTTGTGACAAGAGGCTTTAATAATAACCCTTTAAAAGAATGCCAGAACACATGTTTAGCATAGATAATTGTAGAGATTATAGGCTTCCCTACATCTCAATAATTAAAGATTATCTTGTGGAGAGACTTTAAACTTCTCATGTGCCTTATTTCTAGGCATTTCAATATTATTTGGTTAAAATAATAATTTAGTTTTTAAATTTTTATTTTTAGGTATATATGACTATATTAGAATGTAATATTTAAAAGAAAATAAGATTTATTATTTTAAGGATTTGCTAATAAAGAAGAGTACAAATTTAATGTTAAAATTTCTTACTCATCTTATTTTTTATTTGGTTTTCCATTTAGTTTAAAAATTGTTTTAATATAATTATATAGTGATATTGGCATGTGTCAAGTTTAACTCTTTTTGTCATTCATTTTATAGATTTATTTCTTCTTAGATAGTTTTATGTACATTCAACCTTTATATTCTCTTTCTACACTTATCCTCAAACATGCACCCCGTTATTTACATTGAACTCTATATATCTCATCTTTGCCTCAAAATCACTCATTCACTATCTTAGGTGATTTTTACAATGCATGGGAGTGATCTCATACACCACAAATCTGACCCAAAATTCAAATTTTTTAAAAATTAAAATTGTTTGGGAGCCAACTTAGTACACATTTATGTGACATTTTGTTATGTCTTAATATTTAAAAAAATCGTTCGACATGGATTCCCTTTATAGAATATTCTATCATCCTAACAATTCAAGGAGCAAAATACTATAGGAACACATCAATTGGGGTAGTAAAAACTACATATCTACATCATAATTTGCATCATAGGACATTTACACACTTGCCTATTACTTTATGGTAAAAAAAGTTAAATTTTACAAGAACAAACTAGATCAACCAATTTCTCCATGCCACTGAGGTGAACCAATGGGGGTATTATGATTTGAGGCTTAAGCTTCCTGCAGGAAAAGATGTTGTGGAGAAGAGATGGAAGATGTCCCCATCTGTGTGCAGGATTTTCTAGGTGACTGTGAAAAGCCAATTTAAATTAACATCCTCCTACACCACACTATCTTCAGAAATGACAGACATCCAGTTTTAAAAGAATTTGAATTTACCTCACCAATCTATGATTACAAAACATGATTCATGATGGTTGTTGCCACACAACATTGAATCCTAGTTTAAAAGTTGTTGGGCTCACCACTATTTTCATTCTACACCAATCTATGAATCCAAATAAGTTTCATAATGGCTACAACCACACAAACACTGGATTGCATCATTTTCATTCTACACCAATCTGCTAGCCCAATCAGTCTTCAACACACACTAACAAAAGCTATTTTTATTAAAATTTTAAGACCCTCTCTGCACAAGTCCTAGAAAACCCAAGCCCCTAATGAACGAATTGGGAAAAGGGGTAGACCAACTTACTGTTTAATGGCATCTGCAAATCTGACGTGGCTTTGAGCACCCCTTGCTGAGTCGGCACTGACCCTAAAATGAGATGATCACGAACATGGTGATGGTGATCTAGGTGGGCATGTGGGTGTGCCTGAAGTACGAGCTCTACAACAAGGCTAAATTGTTTGAGGCATGGCTTACAAAAACTTTGGAAGAAGATAATTTCTCTGCCTGGCAAAACCATATAGGCTATTTCTCTACCCACCATGTTGATGCATTTTGTAAACTATGGCATTGCATGTAGCTGCAATGAATAGGAACCACATAACCACTGACCTGATCTAAGATGTGCCATTTTCTTTTTTTTTGTTGTCCTTCACTCAAATGCATTCAACCCCACTTGCAGGAACTCTATGGACAAGGAAGCAGAACCCTATCTCCCTATCCTTCTAGCCAAGCACAAGCAACCAATTGAACTTGCACCCTATGCAAAACTCCTCTTATCGCTATCAATATATGGTGGAGACAAAATGGTTCAGGAAAATGAATGTTTAGCGCAATATAGTATAACCAGGAACCAGTTCAAATCCATAACTTATTCTATTGACCAAGATGCACGAGCAGTTAAAGGTGCAACAAGAGAGCTAGCTGTTTTAAGTGCAAATACAATTCCACGCGCGAATACAGAACCATTAGTTCTAGCAGTATATAGGTATATAACAGCTACAATTTTGGTTGATGAATGCTATTTAGCGTCACAGATTCCACCATTACTTGCTTCATCTCACTCCCTCAAATGATAGTAGATATAGAAAGTATAGAAAATCAAAACCCACACAAAGAAAACTCACAATTGAAATAATATCAGGTTTTCTTGCTGAAGTGCAAATATATAAGAAAAATAAATGTCAGTTAGTGGACTTTTAGAAGCATTTGGAGGAGTCTCTTATTGCTGGTGTAGGCACTTGTGTATGATGAGCACTATCTTTTGGTGGATAATCAAATTATATGCCCATTGCTAGGAAAAGGGTTAGAAAGTTGCAAAGTATTAATGATCTACCGAACAAGTTTATTGAGGAAGTAATGTCTGCAACTATTTAGTGGATGGGTGGTTGAGAAATAAGATCTTCAAAATGAAATTATTAATTGTTTAGTGGAATGACGGGTTGGACAGCTAAGAAAATCAAATTTTCAAAATGAAATCAAACTGTCAACCCATCACAGATTTAATTTGCACTATCTCGTTGTCAGAAAATGACCAAGTTTAGAAAATATCCGATGTTAGTTATTTTGGCACGACACAGAAAAACAATTATAAAAAAATTGATGGACAATATCATTTTGATCATAGTCTTTTTAATCTAAGCCTTTCATCTACAGAATTCATGTAGTGTTGCTCACTACAAGAATGCTTATCAGCATAATTAAAGGGCTTGGCTTTGTATTAGTTGGTTGACTTTTCTTATATGATCAATTTAAATGATTGATTGATTAATATTATTTTAGAGGGATTAAAAATGTTAATTATTTTTTGAGTTGTAGGATTCTAGTCATAATTAAAATTTACAGTGTGATTGTTGAAGAATGTTTTTTTTAATGTTTGATAATGTTGAAGTAAACTATAAAGTTTAGATACAATGATTTTACCATTTTCATTATTTGAATCTATAAGTATATTAATAGTGTATAAGCTAAAAATATATGTATTTTGTATTTTTTGTTTGTTTGTTTATACTCACTTCATTCTTGTTTTGGATATATTATTATGACATTTAATTTGGGTTTTTTTTTTGTGTAAGTTGACATAATCTTGAATGCATTCCTCCATCTATTTACTTTTGCTTCCATTTATTTATACACAACTACTTTCTTTAATTTCCACATCTTAGATACAATCATAGACATGATTTTATCCCTTAGAGGAAATTGTGCACGCGATTGAGTTTTCCAAAATTCAAAATCATTTCCTATTATTTATGACTTGACTTTATCTCATAATCAAATTCTTGCCCATTGACTTGCATGCAACATGTTCAAACTAAGTGTCTAGGTTGTCATATGTGAAGACATACTCTAGTTCACTAGTGATATACATTGAAAGCATAGATCCCATTAATAAAAGAATGGAATCACAACCATTTTCAATGATTGGAGCTTGCATCAACATTTACATCAGTAGATACTATATCAATCTTTCATCCTAGGAATTTTGTATCATCGTGTCTTTGATTAGGTATCAATACATTAATAGGTGCTTGACAAATGATTAAGGAAGTTATACACTTCAATTCTAGCACATCAGTCTCCCAACAATGCTCCTTAGCATTGGATTGTTTCCCTTACATAGATATACATCAAGTGGCCATTTCCTATATGTATCTATATGCATAAAATCTATCATACACAAATTCTTCTAGGGTTAGTCTAGAGCAAGCTGTAAGGATATGATTTTATTCAAGCTAAAGAATCTAAAGTTGAGGGGGTTTGAAAGTAATTAACAATCAATTATCTACTCTATGTTGCATTTAAAATTAAACTACACAAACTTGAAAGTAAACTATCTAATCTCATGTAAATATTAGTTTATACAAGCAAATGATGAATAAGTGGATTTTTTGGACTTATCTCAATTTGTATGTGGATGAAAGTTCAAAGTTGTGTCTCACTTCACCTCTAGCCAACTTATCAACATAATTGAATTTAAGCATTTTCAACTGAATGACAATTTTGGTCAAAAACATGTTCTAACTAGATTCATTCTAGTTAAATTTGATCTGGGCCACAACTTTTCTAGCTATAACATCACTTTGGTGCCAATTTACAAAAAATAGAAATCATTTGAAAAACTTAATGTTCTCACAATTCCTACTCATGTAAATAATATTTAATGAAAAATCTAAAAAATACCCTTTTATAGATCTATAAGTGTAGTTTTAAAAATATAAAGTTTTTAATATTTTAATTAGTGTTTATATTTTCTTTCTCATTTTTACTAAAAGTAGGTCATCAACATTGAAATATAAGGTTGATTGTTTTCTCAAGAAAAAATACTAAAATTTATTAAAAAAATTAAAAAACATGATGCGCTAGAGGAGAGATTGTATGTTGAGACAATATAATTGTTTTCTATCTTAGATAAATAGTTAAGACAAAAGGTAGGGGCTAATGGTTAGGCAGAAGAAAGAGATGCTGTATTCGATGAGAAAAAGCATTACAAGAGGAATATATACTATGTAACAGTTGACAAAATTGTTAAGGCAGTTGGTATAACAGAACCAACTAGCAGAACCAACATAACTACATGGTTACGTAATAAACAATGTAATATGTTATGCTAACATTCCCCCCCTTGTTACATTGTTTTTCCAAATGTACCCCTAAACAGTTCAAATTTGATCCTACCAAGAGATTTGGTGAACATATCTGCAATCTGAGAGTCTATAGGGCAGTACTGGCGCTGGATGTGGTGGTTCAAAACTTGATCCTGAATGTAATGACATTCGACCTCAATATGCTTAGTGCGCTCATGGAAAACTGGATTCTTCACAAGTTTTAACACACCTTGATTGTCACAATGGAGAACTAGTGACATTTCTTCAGGAATGTCCATATCTGCCAGAATGCAACGTAACCAAATTGCTTCGCACATAGCTCCTCGTGTGGCACGATATTCAGCCTCAGTGGATGAAAGAGCAACAACAGTTTACTTCTTACTAACCCACAAAATTGGCCCAGATCCAAGATGAAAAACATAGCCTGTGGTGGATTTCTTGTCATCTATAGATCTTGCATAATCTGAGTCTATATATCCCTGTAAGAAGAACTGGGTGTTCTTCTTATACTCCAAACCATAATCAACAGTGCCTCAGATATATCTCAACACATGCTTTGCTGCAACCCAATGACACTTCTTTGGCTCCTACATGAATCTAGCGAGATAGCTTACAGCAAAACACAAGTCTGGTCTGGTGTAGGTCAAGTAGATAAGACTCCCAACCAGCTGCCTATAGAGAGTGACATCTACTTGAGGTGAATCCTGGAAACGAGATAGTTGCAAACCTTTCTCCATTGGAGTGGAAATTGGCTTACAGTTGACCATTCCATATTTTTTCAGGAGTGTCTTGGCATATTTCATTTGGGAGATGAATATGTGGTTCTTCTTCTACCATATCTCCAAGCCAAGACAATAATGAAGTAGCCCCAAATCTGTCATGTCGAAGGAGTTCTTGAGATCATTCTTTACATCATCAATGAGACTGTCTAAGCTGCCAGTGAGAATAAGATCATCCACATACAAAACCAGAATGACAATCTTTGTGCCTACCTTCTTAATATACAAATTAGGGTTTGAGGGGCTACGGGTGAATCCATGCTGTAATAGGTGACCATCAATCTTGATGTACCATGCCCTAGGAGCTTGCTTAAGGCCATAAAGAGATTTGATAAGATGACATACCTTGTGTGGATGATGTTCATCAACAAACCCTTCTGGCTGGGTCATGTACACTTCTTCTTTGAGATCACCATTTAAGAAAGCACTCTTGACATCCATCTGCTGAAGCTTCTAGCCCTTCTGTACTGCCAGTGCACAGACCATTCTGATAGTTTTGATCTTCGCAGTGGGTGCAAAGGTCTCTTCATAATCAATGCCTTCCTGTTGAGCATATCCCTTTGCTACAAGTCGTGCTTTGTACTTGTCGATAGATCCATCTACCTTGTACTTTGTTTTGAAGATCCATTTGCAGCCAATGGGTTTCTTCCCTTTAGGCAGATCGACAAGTTTCCAAGTATGATTTTGCATCAGAGAATCATACTCTGCATCCATAGCCTTCTTCCACTGAGGTTGGCTTAATGCCTCTCGAACTGTGTTAGGTTCAGTATTGTCAACAACAGTACTCATGAGTGCAAGATTTACTTCATTTCTTGTCTGACTCCTGGTTTTGACTCCTGACGAAGTGTCTGGAAGAGTGTGCAGGTTAGAGTCCCTGATTGTACTTTGGACCCACTTTGGAGGTTGACTATGCTGCTGCTGGTGTGTAATGTGTTCTAGAGGGCCCAGATCAACATACAACTCTCCTTGTAGTTCACTTTCTCTGTGAGAGTCTTCCACATGCTCATCATCTGATTGTGAGAGAAATTTATGAGAAGTAGGAGGCTGTTGCTCTTCTTTCTGTGATAAGGAATCGAATGACGATTCATCACATACCACATCTCGACTCTCATGTATCTTCATTGTCTCAGGATCTATGAGACGATAAGCTTTTGATGTAATACCAT
Organism: Cunninghamia lanceolata; assembly: GCA_027924645.1. Classification (NCBI taxonomy): domain Eukaryota; kingdom Viridiplantae; phylum Streptophyta; class Pinopsida; order Cupressales; family Cupressaceae; genus Cunninghamia; species Cunninghamia lanceolata. The sequence continues at coordinate 10,894,320 of BSBN01000579.1, read as the reverse complement.
ATCCCAACAATATACATTGAAGTGTCTTAGGATCAGTCTTCTTTCTCCTATTGGCAAGGACATGCATGTATACAGTGCAACCAAACACTCTTAGATGAGAAATTGAAGGCTTTTGTCCAGTCCATACCTCTTCTGGTGTCTTGTGTTGTAGGATCTTCGTTGGTGCCCTGTTGATGAGGTATACAGCTGTTCGTACTGCTTCTACCCAAACAAAATCTTTCCTCTAACTTGGCTGTGGAGAGCATGCATTGAGCCATCTCCATGACAGTCTGATTGCGACATTCTGCAACTCCATTCTGTTGGGGTGTATAGGGAGCAGTTAGGTGCTGCTTGAGGCCATGATGCTTCAGGTATGCCATGAACTCCTTGGAGGTGAATTCCCCCCCTTGATCTGACCGGAGGACAAGAAGAGATTGGTCGGCTTCTTTGACAACTTGCTTGTGAAAGTCCTGAAAGTTGGCGAAGGCTTCATCTTTCCTCTTGAGAAAATACACCCGGGTCTTTCGGGAGAAGTCATCCACGAACAACTGGAAGTACTTATGGCCTGAAAATGAAGCAGGCATGGGTCCGCACAGATCTGTATGTACCAACTCAAGGTGATGTTTAGCATGGAAGCTACTAGCCTCGAACGGATCCTGATGTTGTTTACCTGCAAGGCATCCAGGACATATAGGCAATGAATTTGAAATTGGAGGAAGACCTCTTACCATTTGTTTGGAGCTGAGTTGCTGCAAGGAGCTGACTGAAAGGTGCCCATAGTGATAGTGCCAGAGTCCCGTAGATTCTATTGTTGAGACTGATAGATCTATTGTAGGGGAGGAGACAACATCTAATGCAAACAATCTATCCTTCATAAAGGCTCTAGCAAGTATCATACCTTCTCTTGAGATTAGACAGGTCTTGACCCCGTCCTTCACCTGGAACTCAACTTTCAGTTTGTGGTTTAGAAGCTGACTGACAGAGAGCAGGTTTGTTGTCAAATCAGGAACATACAACACCTTGGTGAGGGTACAACGGCTTGTCCCAAGAGGAATGATGACCTTGCCTATACCCTCTGCAACATACTCCTTATTGTCAGCAATTTGAACTCTATCTCCAGTAGGTTGTTCTATCAGTGCATCGAACAGCTCGTGATTGCTTGTCATATGCTTGCTGGCACCCGAGTCTATCAACCAAATATCCCTCGTGGGCTACGAGGTTTGGGAGACAAGGACTAGATTGTGATGAGTGCCGCAGTTGGCTGTTTCTGGTTCATCTTCTTCTGATGCATCATCTTGTTGGGCCGCTACATTTCCTTTGTGCCTTCTGCGATGATGATGGCATTTGGATGGCTGAGTATCACTACAACCAGAAAAGCCTTCTTTACTTGAATTACCTTTTGTTAAGGCATTGTACCAACAGTTGATAGTGTCATGATTGTTCTTGTTGCAGATATGACACCATCAGTTTGCCTTTGGAGGCTTTGACTGTTGATGTTCTTGTTGTTTCTGTGGCTGCTTTCCACAAAACTTCTGACCTTTTGATTGTCTGGAGATCAGGGCCTTGTCTTCAAGTTCACCTTGGACAGATTGAATGGCTTCTTCTTGCTGCAACAAATTCACTAATTCATCAAATGACACATCTTTCTTGGTGATGTTTAGCATGGTGACAAAGATTTTGAACTGAGATGGCGGTGCTCTCAGCGTAATTGGGACAAGTAGTTTGTCCTCCACCTTTTCTCCAAGTGCAACAAGCTCAGCTCACAGTTCAGATACCCGCCGTAAGAATTCCTCAACTTTCTCTTCGGCCTGCATACAGAGTGTATGTAGCTTGGACTATAGATGGAGGATCTTCATCTGGTTCTTCACTTGGTAGATTGTGGAGAGAGAATCCCATGTCGCCTTTGATGTTTCTGCATCTCGAATGTGAGGTTGAACTTCATCGGTGATGCTGAGTGTTATCAACATCAATGCTTTGGCATAGACCTTGTCAAACTTCTGCCTTTCATCTGGATCTTCCGGTCTGGTTATGTCACCAATGACAATTCCCCATAGCTCCTCAAAAATGAGAATAGTCCACATTTTTGTCTTCCATGCGGCATAATTTGGCCCTTTCAAATGTTGAGCATCGAAAAGAAGCAATTTCGGGGCAGACATTTTAAAAAAAAATAATCTAGAAAACAAATTTATTATTATTTTATTTGACAGTACATTCACTTTCAAGAGGAAATTGAGGCACGAAGATGAGCACGATAGGCCTATGCTGTGAGACGGGGACGCTTTGGTGTGTGTTCTACCTCATCTTCGTCATCAGCATCATAACCCTCGTCTAGTTTTGCTCTAATCTTCCTTGCTTGACATTGTACATCAAATATAAAGTAATCTAGCAATCCTTGCCTAAACAGTTCATCAAATTAAATATTACCAGTGTTTTGTAGGGCATCTAGAAGGGCAAAATAGAAACCTTCACTTTCTGAAATAGCACGTCCGCCTCGAGGTGGCTCATTCGCATGATTACTAGCCACACTGCTGGCATCGGGTGTGGTGGACATTCAGTTTTCTCAGACTATGTCTTCCTCTACTCGCCAACTCAAACTCCAAGTGCCTTATGGAAGAAGAAAGAAACTTTAGTACCTCCTTTACTGACGGGCCTCTACAATAGAGAGCGTCTTCAATCTCTACAATAGAGAGCATCTTCAATCTGATAAAGAATAATCTCTACAATAGAGAGCGTCTTCAACTTTCCTGCAAATGACTACAATCAGAAAAAAAGATCCTCTTTTTACTGACGGGCCCAACAACGGCTTTGCTTTCCTCCCTGCCAACGGCTTTGCTCTCCTCCCTGCACCGTGGGCGCTTTCTCTTTGCAACTCAATAGAACTCCATCTGGTTTCTTTGGGTGCCTTCTTCCACACAGGAGTATTGCTTCACATCACGCTTGCTGCATTCCTACACAGGCTCTGATACCATTTAATGGTTAGGCAGAAGAAAGAGATGCTGTATTCGATGAGAAAAAGAATTACAGGAGGAGAATATATACTATGTAACAGTTGATAAAACTGTTAAGGCAGTTGGTATAATAGAACCAACTAGCAGAACCAACGTAACTACATGGTTATGTAATAAACAATGTAATATGTTATGCTAACAGGGGCCCCTCAAAATATGCATGTTTTAGTAGATTAGACATTCAAGAATTATTCAAAAAATATATTTATCAAAATGAGATAAAAGTTAATCCATGCACTAAAGTTAATCCATGCACTAGAGGAGAGATGCATTTTCATAGGGTTTCATGACTCCATGATTAGATGACTACCTATCATTTTATCTCAATTGTGTGAGGAAAACATGTGAATTCCATACATAATAGAAAATATTAAAAAATAAGTTATAAATTAGACATACGAATAACTAACAACAATAAAAATAACATTTTGGCTCTATGACCAGTCCAATTATCCTTTATTCAAATCAAGCAGAAGATCTCGATGACTCTTTCCTTCCTATACAATGTATGTGAATCCTCTTATTTTCTAGAAAAATTAAACCCCCATTACATCCAAAATTCTCTAATTTATAACTTTCTCCCCATAACTAACTAATAACTACTTCTTGAAATATAATAATTAAAAATAAACCTTATTTTAGTTATGTTATGCTTAGATTTTTTGAGAAATAAGGTTTACTTTCTAATCTAACTTACAAAGAGTGAATTAAGTTACTTTTTAAAAAGTAATGAAGAAATGGGACGAGGAAAGAGAAAATATTGTGATATTGCATCAAAAGCACCTTTGCAAGGTAATTAGCCACTTTGCTTATGTTTTGTAACCTTTATTTTCCAAGAGAAAACATCCCCATGAGACATCTTAACAAATGGTTTTAGGGCTTCCTCAAGAGATCCATTATGTGCTGCCAATATGTGGTTCCACAACATTTTTACTAGTCAGAATGTTTACAACAATGCCATAGCTTCCTATTTCTCCATTATGTTTATTGTGTAGCTATACATATGATTAATGTAACCATAAGAACCAACAAGTTTTGGACATGGCAAGGTAAAAAATCAGAAGCACTCATCAACTTAGCAAGGCCAAAATATGCAAGGTATGGCTCAAAACTTGCATCCAAAAGTATGTTATTGCATGTGCAAGATTGCAAGAACACAATCATGGTGTAAATATAAAAGTCCTTGAACTACTCCAACTACAATTTTATACCTTGTATCCTAGACAAGAATTCTCTTCTCATGAAGTAATTGAGCCATATTCCATTTGGTATGTAGTTGTATAGAAGAAGCTAAATTCGATGATTAGTATAATACCCTAGGAGCTTCATAATGTTGTGATGTAATATTTTGTTGAGGATCTCTATTTCTAAGGCAAAGGCATTTCATTGTTCTCTTCCATCATCTCATTTAGAGGGCAAGAGTTTCTTCACCATGCTTTTTCATCATATCCAATTTTATTTGGTGAGCTTTTAGTCTATTAGATAAGGGTGTATCATATGCTGTCATAAGCTTTTCTTATCACTCTTTACATTTCTCATCTATTAGATAAGGGTGTATCATATGATCTATCATAATATTTTCTCATCACTCTTTACATTTCTCATCAACCTCAAAAGATAATCTCTCCAAGACATTTAAATATAGGGTTGCCCAACAGACTATGTAGAGAGGAGTTTCTCTATGAGCTCTACAACTTCTATGTCATGGAAATTATCATGAGGAAGCTAATTTTCAAAGCTCAAATCTCTCATCCAAAACCCCTTGTTGATATTTCCCCTCCTGCACTCCCACAACTCCACATCTATAGAATAATCTCATGCCTTGACTTGTATAACTCTGTTTGGATATATGTGTACAAGTAATCCATAGGTGTTGGAAGAATGAAGAGAAGTGAGGAAGATAGATGCCAAACAAGCAAAAGGCCTGAGCTTGGATTCAAGGACAAGCCTAGAAAAGCCCTCGGGTACATGGAACAAGTGTCACATCCACATTCTATAAACATAGTAAAAACTAGAAATTTACCATAGAGTAACTTAACAAGGTAAAAATTGTTAGAATAAATTAAGGTTTACATTTATTAGTTGAATGTTAGTTTATAAGTTAGGTTTTGGGAAGTTACTTTCCCGTAAGAAGTTATATACGGGAATAATAAGGCTTTAAAAAGCCATTGAATTGTATTGCGACATTATCTGATGACATCAATATAATATATCTTATGTTTTGACATTGCTATGCAGTAATGCTTTAATCTATGTGTTTTCTCACCATTTCTCAATATGGTATCAGAGCACCTTTGAAAATGGGCTGTGAAGATTTTGAGGCGTTTGCATAGAATGAAGACAATGAAACAAGTTTTAATAGCTGCTGCCTGTCAACAAAATTTTTTTATTTATTGTTTTCTTGCGCACCATTTGGTGGCACATCAAAGATCGCTGAGCTTTATTTGTTTCTTGGCTGCGGTTTGATTTGAAAAAAATCCTCACCATGTTTTAGCTTGCCACCTTTGGAAAAGGAATTGATTGCTGCAAGGAAGACGTTGATATTGCTCAAAAAGGCACCACAGTATGAAATCTAGGTACAACATTTACAAATTATTCATAGATGCCAAAAGTCCGTTTAGGTGCTGTTAAGAAGAGGTATTTAAAGCAGGCACATTTTTTTGTTTTTTGTTTTAAAAGGGAGAGATTCTTTTGTGTGTTTAAAGGCATTTAAAGGAGAGCTCCAGACATATGTAGAGGTGTTCCAAAGGAGGAGTCACTCTATTCAGAAATCCACATTGAAGGAACACGCCAGTCCTTGCGTATAAAGTTGTATTCTCTTGCTGCATATAAGGAAAGTTATTCTTAGATCCTTTATGGTATAACATATGCTCAAGGTTGCGCATGAAAGATATGAAGAATGCTATGTGAAGTTGGCCTCAAAATCACACTTGCTGTGGTGTTTGCAAAAATGGGATTTTTCAAGATGAGTACTTGCACTTGTTTCTCCCATTAATATGTGTTTTGTGATTAGTTTTCTATGTATTGGAAGTGACACTTTAGATGTATTCAAAGAGTTTAAACATCTATACTTTGTGAAAGAGGAAGAAGTTTTGAAACTTAAATAAGATATTAGGGTTTCATTGTAATGGAAATGGTGGCATCCGAAGAATAATTAAAGTAAACACATTCATTATAGCAAACTTATATTTGGAAATTCTACATAGAAGCAAGCAGTTTTGTGTTTGTTGTTTTTGTCCTATTGAGGAGACTAAGGTGATTAGTATTCCAACATGTGATTGGTATGGTTAATAGTTTCCCTAGATTTATATGTGGAAGTTTCAATAAAGGATTTTGGTCATATTATAAAAAGGGTGCATTATCGGTAGAATCTAACATTCTGTTATCTCATGGGTTTTACAAATATGTTTGAAAGTCTTGTTTGTGCTTTCAGGACCATCCATGTTAAATCTATTTGGGCTCTCAAAAGATTGTTTGGTTAAAGTGTAATAGGGTCATATTGGAGGTAGGCAGCATCGGAGGATGGAGGATTTTCCATCATCTCAAGTTAGCTTCTCTCTTTGAGATGATGCTTTGCATGAGAAGCACTTTTGGTTTTGGTTGTTTTGCTTTTCTTTGTTGATGCTAATGGATTTGAAGAATGTATGTTTTGTGAAGATTTTGTTTTGGAGACAGGTTTGGGATTTGGTGTTGAGCTCAATATGGATTGTTGTCCAGCGAACTTCAAAGAGTATATGATCAAGAATTATACCCTTTCGTGGTCACTAGACAATGGAAGAGATCTGTCATATCTGTTAGGGTTCATTGTCGAATAATTCAAGACTCTGTGATTTGAGAGTTCAGAACTAAAAAGCTCAAGAACATAGCTCGAAGCTATGCCTTTCCGAGGGTAGACGAGATAGCATGATGGAGCCCCGCTTGGTTCAGGATTTGTTCTTTGGGAGAAGATCTTTTATAAAATATGTATTCATATTATGTAATCAGCTTTTTTCAGTATGTTAGCATTCAGGGGGGGTCCCTTGGTACTATTGCAGGAACAATGTAATAAAGGGGGGCAATGTTAGTTTTATTACATGTAAACCTTAAGGGGGGGTGTTAGAATAAATTAAGATTTACATTTATTAGTTAAATGTTAGTTTATAAATTAGGTTTTGGGAAGTTACTTTCCCGTAAGAAGTTATATACGAGAATAATAAGGCTTTAAAAAGCCATTGAATTGTATTGCAACATTATCCGATGACATCAATATAATATAGCTTATGTTTTGACATTGTTGTGTAGTAAGGATTTAATCTATATGTGTTTGCTCGCCATTTCTCAAAAATGAGTTACATAAATTTTTTCTTTTATTCAACAAATAGTCAAGTAACTACAATTACAAGATTTCTTTTTACAAAATACAATAAACCATATTGTCTTTATCATTTACAATGTTTACAAATGTAAATCCATTACATATACAAACTTGGAATAAATATTGCTTTTGAATATCTGACATCTTTATCACAAGTCCTGGCATGTTTCCTGCTTGGAGAGAGAGCATCTTTCCAATGATTTACCTCCATCCACAGACCGGCGGTCTCCCACACATCTTCCACATAGGAAGTGGCCCTACCCTTCACGAGGAATATAGACCTTAGGTGACCAGTGGCAATTTTCCTTTCCCGAGTACATAGTGTTGTATTCTACTCAACTCTATCAACCATACAACCCTAGATACTCTCTAGCTAAGTATGATTTCTGATAGGATGAGCAATCCGAATACAGTGAACCAACAATGCATGCAGAAAACAAATGCATTACTTTGGCCAAAGTTTTTAATATCAATATTGTTCATAATGAATGTAGTCGTTGTGTTCACCCACCCCTACTCAATTTGGATACTGTCATATTCTCGCAGTTTAAATCTCTTACCAACCCTATTCATGCAATAGTTTAATCTATGAGTCACAATAATAAAACCTTTTGACTTGAATAAGTCTATATGACATAACCATTAAATTGGTTGGAAATAGACTCTAGGGTTACCCTAATATCCCTTGTTAATACTATATAACAATTTAACCATATCTTATATCTAGGAGTTCTAGATTCACAAATAACCCTTGATTAACTTAACCAAGGTTAAGAATACTATAGTCCTCAAACAAATAATGTCTCCTATACAAGGAACATAGAATAACTTTGATAATGTTTATAAACAAAACATATCCTAAGTATAAATATCCCTACAAGGTCATTCTCTAGTATACTAAACCTACTCCATTGCATTGTATCACTTCATATATAATAAAGACAAATAGTCTTAAATGGGATTCTCATAATGACCTTATTCCATCTTCCATAATATCTCTAAGTTACTACCATTGTTATGATACAAAAGTTTACTAATGATTCTTATGAATGTAGAACTCTTGGTTAGATAACATTATCCACTATGCTTACATATATAGTCTATACAATGACAATATGTTAAATCATTATAACTTCATTACTATATGGTTCAAAAAGAGAGTATGAAAACATGGTTAATCCATTCGAGAGTCTATTGTATGGTTATTACTCAATCTCTTTATTGGCTTGCTTCAACTTAATTCAATAAGAATACTATTTATTCAAGCTTATGAAACTTATGACAATCTCCTTCTAAGACATTCATATATCTTTCATTCTATGATTTGGTATGATCTACGGTTTTAAAATCACTGAGAAGATGGTCGACTTAGTCTACTATAACAGTATATTCACTGGTATGACCAAATATCAACCATATAAATAACATTCATTATCTTCATCGACTACAGGAAAATAATTCAAAATAGTTTACTAAAAATGTTAACTGTACTTTCCTAAGTTGATACCTTATAGTTTTCGACTATCCCATCATAAATTTAGAAGGTTATTCCTTACCGGTGTACTCATATAATCGCCTATAATACTACATGTATAGTCTTAGATAAACTATTTGATTTCCTTATGGTTTAATAATACATAAACTAAGGAATACCTGGAAGTCTACAATCTTGTGCTGGCTGAGATGTGTGAATAAACTATAGGGTCGACGCCACTAGACTATGTATTAAGCTACTGTCCCAGCTACTATATTCTTTTCTGTATCTCCACTTTATCCCTCTATCCCCTCTACAAGTTTTTAACCTCCTTAATATAAAACTACAACGGCTCATATGAGTCGTTAGTCATAATGACAGAGGCATGACTCCTATAGAGTCGCCTCATTCCCACCTCCTCTACGTTCGGTTACAAACTTTAATCAAAGCTTAACAGTCCACATTAGCTCCATGACTTGTTAGTTGTGGTGGTTAAAACCACAATCCTCCTTCTAAGATGAGACCAACACATCATTTAAACACAACTAATCTTTAAATGACCACAATAAGTGGTTCGATCTACCACTAACACTATTGAAGACTCTCCTACAAATAAGCCTTCGACTACTCAATCATTAAACCGTCGACTCAATATGAGGTATTATCCTCATTCGATGCTAAGGCATTTACATATTTGATTACATCAAATATAATTCTCATAACATCGCCTCTACATTAGATAGATATAGTTTATTCAATAAAATGATATTATTAAACAAAAGATTATGGATATTGGAATTGGGTTGAACTTGTCTCCCCATCATAATCCGTCGACATAATTCACGTATTCTTAACTTGACTAAATTGTCTTAATGTTAAGAATCATTTATAATACGTCATGTAAATATTATTAATAATACGACAACCATTTTACGACAATAACGTCGTAATATTTACGTTAAACGTAAATAGTCATAAATCAAACTCAAATGACGTCGTTAACGTCATTAATGACTAAGACGACTTAATACAACTTAGAAAGATTTGAAAACAATATCGACTACCTGTCGACTAGGTTTAGAAGTAAACTAACAAGACAAGGCTTACCTCTTATGACACATTGGTTCACATTTTTGTTATACACTTATAACTCAGTTTGGCAAATAAACCACTCATAACCCGAGGTCTATATCTCTCTCTTGGAAAGATACTCTCTCTCTCTTTTCTCCGAGAGTCATCTGTTAACTTGTAATCTTGTTTCAACTTGTTACCAAACAATATGCGATCAGTGCATCATTATTCAATTAATTCAAATAATAAATCAAATCTCATAATATAAATATTAAATCGATAATAACATAATCATTCCTATGATTTCAATAAATGATATTCAATAAAATCCATGTTTTTCCTTGTCATTAATCTAAACATCATAATGAATTTACTTATGTCCAAGTAAAAAGTAAAAGTATAGCAAGACAAAAATTGGGGATGTAACAACAAGTATTGGGGTCATTTTGGGTGCTGAGACCAACAATGTGGGTTTACTCCATTTGCTTTGGCTTTGATAATTTTCACATGATATTCATGTCCTATACTTGCCTCAATCTGTATCCACACTCTTTGTAAAACCCTAAACCTTGAATTCTTTCCTACCACTTTTAGCCCTGGAAAGGTTTGAAATAAAGTTTAAGCATTATCGATGCTTTCATTGTTCTTCACAAGCCATCGACTAAGTGGAGAGAGTTAGCGAACCATGCTAATTAGTCAACTTACTCTTCAAACATTTTCTAATTTTACATCAAAATGCTTATCATCCCTTTATGAAGCTGTCAAAACTTTATCAGATACATTAGATTGGGTTTAGAAGATACCTATGGTACTATCAACCTACCACATGATATATAAAAGACTAACGAAATACTATCCATTTTAGTTAGTTGGATGCAACATTGCCAATATAATACATAGTTCATAATTTAAGATTGGCAAAATCCACAAGATTTAATGAAGAAGACTTTCTCAAATAAAGGTTGATAGAATTGGAGAAGTTAAGTGAGAATTGGTTAATTGTAGTATATAATCAAACACAAGAAAAGAGGAAACAAAATGGAATGACTACAATATTAAGAATAAGCAATTGAAATTGGAACATATAGTATTGTTATACAATAGTAAGTTTAATAAATTGAGGAAGTTGAAAATGTGGTGGTTGGGTCCTTTTCACATAGACCATATACAAGCAACTAGAGTACTTAAATTGAAAACTTTGGCAAATGAATTACTGAATGGTTATGTTAATGGTGCTTGGTTGAAACATTACTGTGAAGGAGATTGAAATAAAAAATAAAAAAGGACATATAGGACACTATATATTGTGCATTAAAGTTGTATTATAATCATCAAAAAGAAAATAAATAAAGCAGCCAAAATAGTCAAAAGTTATGATCTCAACAATTACATCAGACAGATGATCGCAAAATCTATAAAAGGAGTTGAAGGGGAGTGCAAAAGTCACTAGAGTGATAAAATGCATAAGTGAAGTTTCATGAAATCTAAGTAGCAAGATTAACAATGAGGGTTTTGGACAAGAGTAGAGGAACATAGCTAAATTGATCAAATCCATGGTGAGTACATCCAGACAACAACTAATTGATGCCAAGGATATCAAGAGACTAGTTTACAAGCCATTCCCATGGAAGGTTGTGGAGAACATGACCCATAAGGGACATTCTCAAATGTTCCCATTGACATCATATATGCTAAAGGTGAGGAAATAAATCCATGTTAAACTATTAGAAGTAGATCATGCAGAATTTGAAAATGAAAGTCAAGCATTTAAAAAGATCCCATGATAGGTGAATATTTGGTGCCAAACAAAAACATTGGAAAGTTAAATTTGGACATCTAGGAAAGTTAAAATTGGACATCTAGGAAAATTTCCCAAACTTTAAGAATGCACACAAATGGGTTCAAATAATTCTAAGATGAATCCATGTATATATTATGTATTTGGAAAAACTATTTCTCATAAAAAAGGATGAAATTAAGGTGGTGATAGACAAGAGAGAAAAACCCAAGAAGGTAGAAAAAAATCTGTAATTATGCTTATAGGAACAACATTTGATGGCCTAGTCCTAACATTAAGCAAAATCTCCAAACTTGGCATAAGGTACATGTCACCAAATGCATTGCCTAATTTTTTTTACACTAGAAAAGAGGATTCTACATTGGCTATGTGCATCCATGTTTCCTATGAAATGGTCACTAATGGGAAAGAATATGACATATGTGAAACCCTAAGAAAATAGTTAATGGAGAATCTGAAGAAAACAAAAAAGAACCATCATAATTTCAAGTACGATTCACTTATTATGTTCCTATCTCTTTACCTTTTAAGTGAACCTATAGAGAATAGGAAAACATATATGGAGGAAAGATACATTTGTGGCCAACTAGAGAAAAGAAAACATAGAAACTTTTCTCAATGAGATAGTTTGTTAATATAGATATGACTCCTTTTTGAAATTACAAACAATACAACAAAAATATTTAGGCTAAGCTACAAGGTAGCACACAAATTGGAAAATGACATAGTGTTCATGCTAGACAAAGACTATATCCACCTAGAAGCAGTAGAACCTTGAACCTTTTTGGTTCTGCCATTTCCATTTAAGGCATGTGACCAATTGTTGGAAAGTACAACACAAAATCTCCTAGCTTATCCACAAGATTGTAGAAAGGTTTGGCACATGGTGGGAGTACATTGACAAAAAGGCCAAGAAGGATACACATGAGAAGTTTGATAAAAAGAAAGAAAAACTCCTTCACCAAAAAGATCACCTCTAGAAGAAACCATGTAAAACCTACTACAAATGAGTTTAGAGAAGAAAAATATAGTCAGTGTTGACTTCATTTAGTGTGTCCTAAAGATTCTACATTTGTTTGATCTACCTCGAGCACATGAGCCTAAATTTATAATGATGCACCAAATTTAGAGTGTTGTTATGATCCATGGGAGATTGTAATGTGTTCTAATTTGACCCAAGATGTGTATAAGTATGCATCCTTGCATGCATTGTAAAATCATCTCTTATTCCTAGAAGGTATGCATGTTCATAGTTTGTAAAGAGATCAATTTGATATATTATAATTCACCTTTGTACCCTATTGTATGAGTTGAATTTTGATAATCAAATAAGGATCTTGTGTTTCCATATTTTTCTCTATGTTCTATCACTATTTTAGTGTGTGAATGTTATTGTGTTGATCGGTTTGATAGTCCTTAAGTGGATTATTAGACCTTGACCTACATCACATGGCCTAATCCACCAAAATTCAAATGTATCCTTTTGGGCATTGATGTTGACTCTTTCATAAAACTAGCAACTTTGCCTTATTGGCCACATGATAAATGTTTCAAACTAACAACCACAACCATGTACTAAAGAATATATCTCTTATATGGATTTAAAAATGTTGGAAGAATCATGAGAAGGAATCATATAAAGAAATATCTAATTCAAGAGCATTTAAAAGCAAGAACTCTATATTTTGGCATTACACCAATTCACTATTCACATTAGATTTGCATTTCCATAGCGTTCTTTGTGTTGTAATGTCAAAACTTGCATACCCTACAATTTTGACACTACAAATTGTCCTTATTTTAGTGTTCCTTCTTGTAGCATGTTTAGGATCATTTTAGCCTCGCCCTGGCCTTTTCTTTCACCAATTTGCCATTTTATACATCACTTTTCATTCTTCTTGTTGACTTAGAGCCACTTATCAAAGTTTGAGCGTTTTCTCTAGGATGCCAATGTGATGCGTAGATGTTCATCACACGATGTGCTAACATCCCATTAGTTTTCAAAATTTAAACATTAGTTTTCCACCTAACTACCTACTGTCACTTACTATAATGTCTGTCTATCTAAAAAATGCCTTTTGCATCTAAAAGTGACCCTTCAACTTCCTCATGAGCCTCATGCAAAAGTAACTTTTGAATCTCAACTCTCCAACACATGCAACTCTCCCATTTGGCTCTTTCTTGGCTATGCTTGGTTGATTAGACTTCCATTATTGCTATTTTCTAAGGATAGATACTATTGAATTTTCTTTGAAAACTCCACATGCTTAGCTCTCTTTTCCATGATTATGTTGGTAATGTTGTTCCAATAAGTTTTTATTTTTGTTTGAATAATATTGCAACCATTTCTTTATCATATTTGCTTCTATGTATTTCTCTTGGAAAATCTCTTGGTGGTTGTTACCTCCTCTTGTTTAATTTAATATGCACACTAGGGTATTCTTTTTTGTAGACTAAGGATTAATGCTTATATATTTACTTTATTATTGTTGTTCTTAGTCCTAGATGCACATAGGCTAAGTGCACACACTCTCCAATCTTTTCTCTATATCATTGGCTACTTGTGGAGGTTGAAAGACTAAAATAGGGGCTTAACCTGAAAGCAAGCTTCTATGTAGCCACCCCTTTCTCTCCGTTCCAGCTTGTAGGTGCTTAGAGCACTCCAACCATATGGAGGTTTGCTTGTATCTCTCATTTTCCTTGTGCATTTCAATATTTATTTTGATTTAGTTAGTTTGGATCAATTTCTAGCAATTCTATACATTCTAGAGCATCCTTTATTTGTTGTTATTTTTGTTCTTGTCTCCTATTGTGCAGAAAAGCCCAAATCTAGAAATACTTAAAAGTTTTGCAACTTTCTAGGATGATGGCACAAGACCTAGACTTATAGTACATAAGAAGGATGACAATGCATTGCGATGACATTTGTGCAACTAATAGCATCTAGAACAGTAGATTGCTAGCTTGTTTTCTAAATATGTCTTAAATTCTTTTTTACAAGTGTATATGAGAAACTTCATCCATTATCAAGGGCTTAATTGCCATGGAGTTAAGCCACTTGGACATTTCCTTCATCATAAAGAAAGTTCTATTGTGCTTCTAAAAATGACCAAACTAAGAAGCATGCACCAAAACAAAGGAGAATAAGTTTTTGAAGGTTGTGCCAATAAAGGGTTCAACTGCACCTTTTAGACTAGATTGCATGATATGACCTAATCTACGCCAGTACCATCATTTTCTAAATCTAACATGTTTTTGATTAACTTTAATTATTTAATTAGATCAACATAAGTGTAGAACATTTTTTAATCCCTCCTATAAATAGATCTATAATGTACTTAGGATCTTTTTTCCTAAACTACCTATCACTTACCCACTCTATTTAAACATCATCCACTTCAACCATTAAAGAGTCAATAGCAATTTTGCACCTCTTTCACAACAAAAAAAACAGTAAATATATATCTTATTTTTATTGGTAAAAATTGATTTTTGACTTTAAGGCAAGGTGATCGTCAACTTCAAAGCCGGGACTGTTATCCACAAAGAGATAATCGTATCTTCGAGGGATCATTCCACATGATGACAAGAGTTTCCTCTGGTTAATTGAAAAAAACAAAGACAATTATTCAAGAACGCTGCAACGGACACCCACATGCCAACAACCGACGAAGCCGGCATTATTCCAAACCATGTTCTTATAAATTTCTTCTGCCCAAGTTTAATTCCGACTCTCACACAAAACAAAGAGAAGAAAAAATGGAAGATGAAGAAGACACAGTGGCGGTCGTAGCGGGGCGATACTTCTGCGCTCCGTATCCCATCGAATTAACACTGCAGAAAAAAGGGAAGAATTTCACCATCACAGATTCCAATGGAAATGTCGTCCTCACAGTGGCCGCTCTCCATGCCAGGCGCCTTCTCCAAGACGCCAAGGGAAACGTTCTCCTAACCATGAGAAAAAAGGTACGATAAAAACTATCAGCATTACTAAATCGATTCTCTTAGAGATTAACTACCTAGGGTTATATTGCAGAAGCTTACGATGCATGGGAGATGGGAAGCGTATAAGGGGCAGAGCTCCACTGACAAGAAACTTGTCTTCACTGCCAAAAAATCATCTGTGTTTCAGCTCAAGACGGCAGTTGACGTGTTTTTGGTGAGTAATACGGATGAAAAACGCTGCGATTTCCGTGTGAAGGGAAGCTATTTACAGCGCGACTGTACAATTTATCGAGGCGAGCGTGTAGTTGCAGAGGTAATGGAAAAACTGCCATTGATTGTTGTTTTAATAAATTAGAGGTGTTTTTTTTCTGATTCTTTTTTGGTATGATCAGATGAAGCGAAAATATACGATGACAAATGAGTTGGTAGAGAAGGATACGTTTGGGGTGGTGGTGAAGCCTGGAATCGATTGCGCCTTCATTGTTTCTCTTGTCATTATTCTCGACAAAATCACAAGAAATTATCAGGGATGATGACGAGAGTTTTGCGTCAAATATCTTTTTAGGCGATAAAACTGTCGTAGCAAATGATTTACCACTTGACCTAATTTCATTTGTTAATTTAATATATTCTGTAATCTAATTCCATTTCTCTTTTAAAATATATTTTTATTGACATGGTGTGCAAATCCCTCTATGTAAATATCATCCATTTTAATGGTCAAATAGTCAATAATAGTTTTGCATCTCATTCACAATAAAAGTGGTAAATATTTGTCCTAGTTTTATTGGTCAAAATTGACCTTTGACTGTTGAATGTGCAAAATGAAATTAAAGGGCTTCGGTTTGTATTAGTGGGTTGATTTTTCTTATATGATCATTTTAAATTATTAATTGTTTAATTCATGATAATATTACTTTTTAAAGGATTAAAAACATTAGTTAGTTTTATGAGCCATAAGTATAATTGTAGCTTTTTTTTAATGTTGAAAATATTGGAGTAAATTATAAAGTTTAGATAGAATAATTTGACCACTTACATTATTTTAATATGTATGACATTATTTGAATCTACAAGGCATATAATAGTAGTGTAGATGAGAAAAATGTCTACTTTAATTTTTTTTTTTTGGTTTGTTTTACATTCATTGTAGTTTTGTCTTGAGATATATCATTATGGTATTTAATTTGGGTTATTTTTTGTGTGTAAGTTATTTTTTGTCTTGAGATATATTATTATGGCATTTAATTTGGGTTAATTTTGTTTGACGTTCTATCTCTTAAAGTAAATCATGCATGTGAGTGAGTCTACTATTTAAAATTATTTCTTTTATTTATGATTTGACTTTATCCCAAAATAAAATTGTTGCCCATCGACTTGCATGCCACATGTTCAAACTAAGTGTCTAGGTCACATCATATGTGGAGACAGGCCCTAGGTCACTACTGATATACATTGAAAGTATATATCTCATTAATAACTTAGAGAAAGGAAGCATAACCATGGTTGATTATTAGCTTGCATCAACGTTCACTTGAGTAATTATTATATCAATCTTTTATCCTAGGCATTTTGTATCATCGAGTCTTTGATCTTGTCAAACCAACATGAACCTAACAAAAGGTTAAGGAAGCTACACACTTCAATCCTAGCACATTAGGTTCCCAATAATATTCGTTAGTCTATATGCATGAAATCTATCACACAAAAGTTCTTTTAGGGTTAGGCTAGAACAAGCTACAATGGCATGCATTGATTCAAGCTAAAGACTCTAAAGTTGAGGGGGTTTGAAAGTAATTAACAATCAATTATATAAACTACTTTACATTTAAAAGTAAACTAAATAAACTTGAAATTAAACTATCGAACAAACTAAAATGAGAGTGGATGCAAATAATAATTTATACAAGCAAAGGATGAATAAGTGGATTTTAAGACTTATCTCAATTTGTATGCAAATTCTTTCTTGATGTTGATTTAAAGTGTTTAAATGCACTCAAATCAATGCACAAATAAAAAATAGTAGTCATGTAATGCAAACAAAGTTGTTTTAGATTCAATAATGAAAGCAAGAAAAGTTGTCAATTTAATTTTTATAAGAAATGTTGCAAAACTAAAAAGCTCTAAAATTTCAATACTACAAAATTACAAAACTGCAATGCTCAATTTTGTCAAGTTGCAAATCAAGGAATGTTTTCAAGACCATACAAAGCAAGAAATGTAGTCAAGGTTGCAAAGTGAGAAATGTTATTAAGGTTGCAAGTCAAGAAATGTTGTCAAGGTTACAAAGTAATAAATATTGCTTGAAACAACAAGAACATAAGAACAACACAAAAATATTAAGCAAGAAAAGGTACAATGTCGAGAAGATGTAAAGTTGCAAAAACCTATTAAGTTGCAACGTTTTCTAGTTGCAAAGTTGTTCAAACAATAAGAAATGCTAGAGAAACATCAAGAGAGATAAACTATTTGTTAACTTATTTTACAATAAGTTCTATTAAGTTGTATTATATACACGAAGACTAAAAATTTACTTTGAAATAAGAAAATTTACAAAGTGGCTTCAATGAGAAAAGCTGCAAAACTGCTCTATTACAAGAAAAGTTGTAGAAATTGTTTTTTAAAGAAAAATTATGAAAATACTTTGTTAAATGTTTGAAATGTTGTAGAATAGTAATGTTATAATGTGTTACAATGAGAAAATGAATTGTCTTATTGTTTTGACAAGAAGAATCATAGAGTGGTTATTGTTGCAAAACATAAAAAGTAAACCAAATTATAATTTAACTAATTTAAACTATTCTATATCTATACTAACTAAAATAACCCAAGTATACTTAGATAAGCTAAAAGTAAAAATTAAAATCAAATTTGACCTTGAAATTGTGATGACCTCAACAAATTTTAATAAGAAATATTTATCACTTTCTAATCACCAAGGTCTTGTGAGGGTGAGGTGAGAGCAGACAATGAGTAAATATTATTATTTAGCACTTTTTGATCACCAAGATCCCATGAGGGTGAGGTGAGAGCATATGCTGATGAATAATTATAATTTATATATCTATTCAAATAAACAACAATGCTTAAAAGATGCAACAATAGATTGCATGAACAATAAAAAATGTTGGAGCAAAAAAAAATCATATATGCCAAAATATCATCAAATAAACAACATATAAATGTAGAGAAAAATCTCTACATTTTGAAAACATGTTTTGGTTTGTGGTTAAATTCAATTTTGTTTCCAAGGGACAGAGGCATCAATAGAAACAATAGTCAAACTTAAGAAAAGAACTTCGCGACCTATATGATAATGATATTGATATTTGTGAAGGTTCCTTCCCATAAAGTTTCTTTTGAGACAGTGTAAAGTGGATTCCATGTGTCACATCCTCACATCTTTTGGAGGCTTTTAGTCCTGACAGTTCTTTCTATTGCACCATTGGCCGAAGGGGGACACATGTCACCATTGTGCATAATATTACTATAGTATTTGGAGGTAGTGTACATTGTGGTGGGCCATGTTTGATTTGCAAAGATTTTAGTGGGACCTAGTGGATAGTGAGCAGGGACCAACACATGGAATCACTGTGAGGGGAAGTTTTTTGACAGTTTCTTTTTGTTGCACCATTGGTTGAGCCTCTCCACATGGTAGATTTTCTTCATACAGATTCACATAAGTCATGTAGGTTGATGAGTCTCTTAAGAGGTAGTTTGAGTTGTAGCTCTCAGTTTTCTATGCTTTATGTTTCAACTAGTTTCTAGTTTCCTTAATGATCTCCGCTCAGTAATTAGTATAAAAGTGAGATATGTAGTTTGTTCTCAAGATTGAAAATTATTCAATACAACAGTAGAAGACTAAAAGCCTTCACGGGTGTTTCTTTGAAAGGATTTGAATATTGTGTATCTGTGCATAATCTTGGCCTCAAGTATGCTTTGTTCTCCTTTCACCAATGAAGAGAAATAATATTATGTGCTTATTTGTTAGTCTTTGATATGTTATATTTGTGATATTGTGGCTTATATGATTTCTTGCAAGTAATAAACATCTATAATCTGCTATGAAACCATGCATATATGCTCTTTAAATAGCTGTGATTCATTTTGTCGTTACCTGTAATTGAAAATATTGAGACCTTTTCCCTTTTCTATAATCTGAATCCATCATGGCGCATCGCCTTAGTGTAGGTTTTTTTTTACAATTATTTAGATTCAACATTCTTTCCCTTTTCCCACACATCAAAGAATCATAGAAGAACTAACTTCTATAAAGTCTGAAGGTCATCTCAAAAGCAAGTCCCACATTTCAAGATTTCCCATTGTTGTTAGTTTGATGCAAGTTTTACTATCAACAATTTTTGGCATGCTCAGTGGGACTACTTTAGTCACCATATTGGAGACTTGATTGCATGTGCCAAGGGCCTATCACGAGGAGTCATTCAACAAATAACCTGGGACTTCTAGTTCTACCGTTAGTAACTATCACTCATAGAAGAATCAGAGCAAGCACATCAACAACACAGATGGCTCAGCTGGCACCCCCAAGGAATTTTGTTAATTGGAACAATGGTAGCCCATTGATTCCCCCAACCCTTCCAGATACATGGGATCCTATCCTAGTAAATGCTCTAAAAGCACTCCCAAGATTTACGGGAGAAGATTTTAAGACTCCAGCAGAACATTTGCAAGATGTGGCAGATGTGTCAATAGTGCACTATGTGATGGACTAGAGTGTGGCTTTGTGATTGCTTGTGGCATCATTTAAAGGGAAATCTTTAGATTGGTATCAGTCTCTTCGACCAAGTTCAATCAACATCTAGGATCAGCTGGGAGACTTGTTCTTCAATAGATTCAATGAAAAGGGAGATAGATCCTCATTATTACAACAATTGATTACCATCAGAAGGGCTTCTCATGAAGCTATAGAAGACTTCAATACAAGATTTTAGAAGTCATGGCAAAGGATCCCAATAGAAGCCTGACCTCTAGAAGTTATGGCAATTGTTTTCTATCTAAAGACTTTTAATTCTAACATAGTGGTCATGATTCAATCATTGGGAGGATAGACTCTTCTTGCCACATATGACATAGCTTAAGGGTTGAGAACAACTTGATAGATGCTAGGAAACTTCCTCCAAGGCCTCCTCTGCTTGTGTTTCTAGAGCTATCCATACCCACATAGACAAAACTGCCTAGTCTACCATAGCCTAGCCCTTCCATGTACATTTACCCAATGTCTCAAGCCCCACTAATCTCAGCAACTATGACTCAGGCATCTCAAATGCAAGACATGAAAAACATCCTGTGATGTTTTTCAAATGAGATTATAAACCTCAAAAGGCAACAAACCAACTACCAGAGACCCCCCCACCAAGGTTTCTAAGGAAACAAACCTCCTTACCAGTCTAATCACTATCAAGGGAACCAAACGCTGGGTCTGTTGCAACCATCAAATCAAATTGTCCCAGTTCTAACACCTTTACAAGTTGTTGCACCTAATCCTCATCGAGAGTTGGTTGTAGGCCAGAACAATTTGATAGGAGAATCAAACACCTGGTCTTTTCCCTGCAACAACGCTTATATGCCTAAAGATTGCCCTAGAGGGAATCTGCACTAGAAGGTGGCAGAGCAGAGAAGACAAGTGACTCAAGCAGAGGCTCAATAAGGACAATATCAATACTAATCACTTGGTATGCAAAACATGGTCTTGGTGGCCCAGATGCAAGGAATGTCCAACAAGAAAGAGGTTGAAATTGCTCTAGAGCATGCACTTTTCTCATGGGTAGAAGATGAGGAGGTAGTCTTTGCAAATGAGGCTTCTACTTTGAAGGATCCTTAGGTAAAATCTGACTATTATATTCAATCTAAAAGTAAAGTTATTGAAGCCCCAGTGAGCACACCACACCCTGAAGTTACTTTCAAGAAGAATCCCATGGTTCAGGCTACTCACTCACCAATGCAGAGGCAAGAGATGGTTGGGATGGTGCCAAATAGTGGTATTGTGACTCAACCAATTGAAAGAGAAAAATACCTTGGAGTTCTCAAGAGCTTACAAGCACCGGGCCTGCTAAATGTAGTAGAGCAGTTGAAAAGAGCTCCCACCAATGTTTCATTATGGAATGTTTTGTCAATCCCAGAACAAAAGACTCTGTTGCAAGAGGCACTAAGCGAGTAGAAAGCGCTAGTGGTTACGCCAAACTCAGGAGATGCTGGTAGAAATAAAGGAGTATTTGAAGAACAACTGGAAATGCCCCTCAACATGATCCAACGTCTTCCCTGGTGGTTTCAAAGGTAGAAGGAGGTAAGGTCAAACCTACTCCATTTTATTTGACTTTGATAGTAGGAAAAAGGCTATTGCACAATTCCATGATAGACTCAGGCGTAAGCGCCACCGTAATGCCTAAACAAATAATAGATGCTCTCAAACTAAAGTATGAACCCATGGAGAGGGGAGTGATGCAATTGGATGGGAAAAAGGTACAAATAGTGGGATTCCTCAAGGAACTTCCTCTCACGTTGTGTGCATGCCCAAACATCACTGTGTTGCAAGAAGTTTTTGTAATAGATATTGGACCTTGGTCTTCAGTGCTTGTTTATCAAGAGATTTTACAACGAAGATTGGAGGGTATATTTCTTTAGATTGGTCACATTTGATTCTAATAACCAAGTATGGTTCTAAGATGAAGGTGTTTTCAGAGCCATCACATAAGGAGCACATTACATAAGAGGTAATGGCTAATTTTGAAGTAACACACATATTGATTACTCAAGTGAGAGGCTTGATATGGAGATGCTTGATAGAGAAGGTGTGCTAAGCAACATAAACAAAGAAGAAGTGCTTAGAACTGTTGGAAACCATGTAGAATGACACCTTTGGGAATTATGATTCCATTGGTCTAGGAACATATGTGATCATCAAGGAGGATTTTGTGATCCTGAAAAATCACTAAAGCATCTGGAAAGGTGAATCAAGTCACAAAGGGAAATTCTACCCTGTGGACTCTAGATTTCAATGGTGCTAAATGCAAGAATGGTTTAGGAGCCAAAGTATGTCTCATATCCTCTGAGGGAGAAAAAATTCTTAGAGCTTTCCGTTTCCAGTTTAGTTGTACGAATAATGATGCAGAGTATGAAGCTCTGGTTCATGGTTTAATTTTGGCTAAAAAGCTAGGAATCAAGCAATTGAAAGTATTTGGAGATTTAGAGTTGGTGATCAATCGGGTCTGAGGGATAGGGACCGCAAAGAATGTAAGAATGAGGTCGTATCACCATCAAGTATGGGATCTAATAGAAGGATTTACTGCTTTCAATATTCAAGTAGTCCCAAGAGCCTGGAATACTGAAGCAGACAAGATGGCAAAGATCAGGGCACAGTTTGACCCAACAAAGGATCTTTGGTTGAAATGCAATGAAATTGATCATCCGACCACTATTCTAGACAATGGGGATCATTGACAAGTTTTGGATAGTGATGCTTAGATTGCCTTATTCTTGCAACAATCTGGTGAGTTTGCCGACCAACTCCAGCCTAAGATAGAGGAAGCTTATGGAAATCAGATAGTCCAATTGAAGACTAATAAGCTTCCCAAAGGCCATATAACTCTAGAGAGTCTATTTGATTCAGATGATGCTAAGATAGATAGAAGAAGATTCATAGACAATAAAGATGACTACTATGAGCTAGAGATCATTGAAGGCAAAAGAATCAAAGTAGGAAACATCACTACCCAAACTAAAAAAGAAAGATTACTTTCTTTATGCAACAAATATGACAAAGTGATAGCTTGGAAGTATGAGGATCTCTAGGGGTATAACAAGGAGATAGTTCAACATGCCATAAAATTGGTTGAAGGAGCAAAATAGTATGCCAGAAGCGGAGACCAATGAACCCAAGAATTGAGACTCTTATGGCTTAGGAACTAAAAAGGCTGATTGAATCTAGAATCATCTTTCCTATCAAACACTCAACTTGGGTGTCAAATTTGGTCCTGGTCAGAAAGAAGAATGGTGAGATCAGGTTGTGCGTTGATTTTCGAGATTTAAATTGTGCTTCTCTCAAAGATAAAAACCCCTTGCCTTCCATGGAACAAATTCCCTAGACAATACCTAGGGCAGAAAGGTTCTCCCTGTTGGATGGGTTCTCAAGGTATAACCAGATTTGGTTAAAAGAGGAAGACTGACACAAGACCACTTTCACCACCAAATAGGGAACCTTTGCTTATGCAAAGATGCCTTTTGGCCTCTCAAATGCTAGAGCCACATTCCAGTGCGCTATGGACATCGCTTTTAGTGGATTGATGAACAAGATTATTCTGGTCTATTTGGATGTTTTCGCTATCTTTAACAAAGTTGATGAGAATCATTTTGATCATGTTGAAAAGGTTTTTCAAAGGTGCTAGGAGTTCATGATTTCCTTGAGTCTAAAGAAGTGTATTTTCAGTGTACCACAAGGGAAGTTGCTGGGGCATGTTGTTTCTAAAGAAGTGATCTCAATAGATCTAGAAAGAGTCAAAGCTATCTTAGACTTACCATTGCTGGTAAACAAGATGGCGGTGCAATCCTTCTTGGGGAAGATTAACTTCGTGAGTCATTTCATTACAGATTTTGGCATATTGGTCAGGCCCATTACTGCAATATTGAAGAAAGACCTAAATTTTAAATGGACTTTGGAAGGTAGGAAAGCCTTCAAACGAGTCAAAATGGTTATCTCCATGGCCCTGGTTTTGGTAAATCTAGAATTCTCTAAAGATTTCATAATGTATGCATATGGAAAAGAGCACAGTGTAGCTGCAGTGTTGACTTAGAAGGGTGATACTCAGTCTAGAGAGCATCCAATTGCCTTTTTCTCAAGGACCCTACGAGGATATGAATCCAAATACAACTTTGTAGAGAAGCAAGCATACGCAGTGGTGAAAGGTCTGAAAATGTTTTGACACCTTATAACTGGAAATAAAGTGATAATACTTATAGCTCACTCAAGCGTCCATGAATACAACATGGAAGGAGAAATCACCAAAAAAAGAGCAAATTGGATCACCAAAATTCTGGAATACAATGTGGAAATCAAGCCAACCAAGCTTGTTAGAGGAAGAGGAATCTGTGAATACATTTCTCAAAGTCTCGATTCCGCAGTAGAACAAGAGGAATCTTCGGCAACAACATTGATAAATCAGGAATTTAGCTTAGACTCATGGATAGCAGACATAATATGTTTCATGGAAATAGAGCAATATTCGAGTTAGTTGCCTCTTCATAAGAGGCGATTCTATAGGTTGCAAGGGTCTAACTACTCTCTGGTCAATGGTTTCCTTTTCCAATGCAACTTCAATTGTATCTTGCTCAGGTGTGTGGAAAAAGGAGAAACTGGTAGGATTCTGCATGAATTACATTACGACATGTATGGAGGACACTTCTTTGCCAAGACTACAACAACCAAGGTACTTTGTGTAGGATATTACTGGCCTACCCTATTTTCTGATTGCCATGAGATGGTTACAAAATGTCAACAATGTCAGTTCTATTCAGGAAGAAGGAATTTAACCATGCCTCTTAGCCCAATTATGGTGGAATAACCATTCGCTCAATGGGGCCTAGATTTCATAGGGATGATCAATCCAATATATAGTGCAGGTCACAAATGGATCCTCACAATGAATGATTATTTCACCAGATGGAGTGAGGTGGTACCACTGAAGGAAGCCACATAAAATGTTATCTTGAGTTTTCTGGAGGACATTGTTACAAGATTTGGTGCCCCAAATATGATCATATCTGATAATGCTAAGGCATTCTTAGGGTCCAAAGTTTTTGAGTTTTCCCTACAAAATGGCATTTTCTTGAAAATGTCTTCAAATTACTATTCACAAGGAAATAGCCTAGTTGAATCGACAAACAAAAATCTGATTTAGCTTATCAAAAGAATGGGTGTAGACCATCAAAGGGAGTGGCATAAGTACTTGGCATTGTGGGTGGATCACATCACTCTAAAATAGAGTATTAAATTATCTCTGTATGAGCTCATGTATGGGAAAAGAGTCTCAATGCCCATGACAATTGAGTTTCCAGCATTACAACTCCTCAAACAAATGGATATAGAGGAGAATGGAGCGATGCAAGTGAGGCTCACAAAATTGACGGACCTTTAGGAGCAAAGAGAATCAACCTATGATGCCATGTTTGACCGTTAGTTGACCATCAAACAATGGTTTGATCTGGGAGCCACTAAGTCAGTTTTCAAAGTAGGGGATTTGATTCTGAAATGGGAAGAGAGAGCTGTAAAACCTAGCCAACAGGCAAAGTTTGATTCCCTATGGAGAGGACCTTTCAAAATAGTTGCTTGTAAGCCAAGTAATGCATATGACTTGGAAGATGCAGATGGAAGATGCCAAAGATTCCAGTTAATGGGATCTTTTGAAACACTATAATTGAATGAAATTGTGACATATGTAATATAGTTAGTTCTCTTCTTTGTTTCTCAAGAGGTCATGTTTCCCTGCCTCTTTTTAAATAAGTACCTATTGTACAACATTTTAGTCTTTCAATAAATCCATTGGCATAGGCCACGTGTCCTATTTTTAGCATAGTTTTGAGTTGCATCCACAAGAGATTGCCCAACTACCAGGGATGATCAATCATTAAATGATAGAATCTCATTAAAAGGCACGTCATCATTGAAATCCTTGAAAATACCGGTGACAAGAGTTCCAAGCATGCGAAGTTAAGGCGGATGTAAGGGCACACCAATGAAAAGATTCAGAGACATTTAATCC
This sequence comes from Cunninghamia lanceolata, assembly GCA_027924645.1. Taxonomy (NCBI): domain Eukaryota; kingdom Viridiplantae; phylum Streptophyta; class Pinopsida; order Cupressales; family Cupressaceae; genus Cunninghamia; species Cunninghamia lanceolata. The sequence continues at coordinate 10,867,919 of BSBN01000579.1, read as the reverse complement.
ACATGTTTGGAGCATCTATATACATTGAATTTGAAAGCTAAAGGGTCTCATTTGTGACATAGAAGAGCTAAGGTTTCTCAGTGAGTAGAGGTGAAGCTTTCAGGATTCAGTCATGGTGGCATATAGTTTCCAAATCAGATTAAGTCAAGATAGCATATACATTCTCAATCAATAGCTCTGTAATATTCAGAATCAATAGCTTGAGTAGGATGGAGTCACAGGACCCAACGACGAGTAGCAAGACCCCCAAGAGAATGTGGTCCTCGTCGGTAAGAAAAGTATAGGAGCCCCCTCCTGAATTAGCAAACAACAAATCCTACGCCTTTGCTCCTACACAGCCCAAGCCAAGGCCACCCAACACCAAAGAACACAGGAAATGTAGGTGTCGAGATCCCACACTTGTTTTTGACCCTACAAACCATATTTTTGATCACTTTTTGTTTAAAAACACCAAGAATCTAAGGGAGGGGGCCCATGCACGCATGATAGAAAGGGCCAAGGCTAGAGATGCTGAAACTTTTAGAATTAGGATATGGAATTCAAGGTTAGCCCAGTTATTGGTTCCTCTAGTACATCCTAGCCCTGAACTGGTCGACACTTGCATAAAATGCTATAACAAAGACACCAAGACCATCACAAGGCAAAATCTTAAGGTAACCATTGATGCACAGGCTGTAAGAGACATGCTGGGTATCGAGTATGATGCCTCAGTAGACTTTAGTGGTCTAGCCAAATTTTAGAAGTTGTGGAACACATGAGATAATCAATTAGGTTTCTTGAATAATGAGCTCCACTTAGACCTAGAAAATATAGTCCTGCCTCCTTTGCTGATTGCATTATCTAGCTTCAACCATGATGTGTAGGATGCGTGTTCAATGCTTTCTTTTTATTTTTGGTCTCGACAATGATGTAAATGTATTTGACTTCCAGTTGGGCACTATTTTCTGCCTCAAGACAATCACCAAGAAGCAAGTCTACAGGATGGATTTTTTTGATGTCATCGCTGATAGACTATCGTATCAGTTGGCCAATTTTAGCCACTAGCAGTTTTTAGGTACTCCTATTTTTTGTTGCATATACTTTTGTTTTAGAATACCTAGTTCTTCCTACCCTACATGCAACTAACAGTGAATGAGGAGTTGGCCGATGGGCAGAGGTTGATCCCTATGTCTGCATGGGCTCATCTCTTATCATTTATAGCTGATTTTTGTGAATATTTAGAGTGTTTTATGTACCTGGCTCTCATAGATTTCATCCCTGACAAGATTACTTCTAGAATAAGTGATAAACAAAGAGCTATGTTATCTAGCACTCACCTACCATGTGACTGGTTCTTTGGAGCCCATTACACCATACTAAGATTCCACGTTTTCAAGGAGGAGCCATTCAGGCTACCCAAGTTTTTGATCGATAGGGTTGTAGTAATTGAGTTATCTTGCCATCTAGATGTTATTGATTATGAATTTGGGGCCGAGAGAAAGAAGAAGGCCATGTATGATATCCCATTCTCCAAAGGAGGCATTACAGTGGTTAAGTGGCAAGCTGAGCATTTGCTCATGTTGAAATCGGTCAACTTGGATAAAAGATTAGTGGCAATATGAGCCTAATGTTGTTTTGACGAGATGGTTGGCCACATCAAGATCTCCAATTCATTTTGAGCATCAGACTCGCACATTCTTTGAGGCTAGGAGATCACCATTGACAAACACTGATGACGTGTATGTCGAATTGGAGCATATTCTAGAAGAGTCTCAGTCTCCATGGGAGGCATTTACCAGCTTATTAAGCCTTATGACCCTGCAAAGGTGATGACACGTGGCCTCGGGGCCATTTTTTTGAGAGATGATTGGAGCATGGAGAAAATTAATGCCTACTGGAAGTACAAGTAGGAGACTTTTGAATGGGAGAAGAACTCTGGTGATATATCGACTGATGAAGAGTGGCAAAGGATATGGGATGAGAACCATGTTGACTCGGCTTCACCATATGATGTTAGCAAAATTTTTGGAGGAGAGGAAGAACAAGAAATCAAGACTGATACTGAACATGAAGAGGTATTAGAGAAGGAGCAATCTTAGAGGAAGAGACTGAAGCTCAAGTACAAGAAGAGTTCAAAGAGGAAGATGTTATTAGATCACTACGATGCCCATATTGGGGGCAACACCTAGTGCTACTGCAATAGGGAAAACTTGGGTAAGTATCTCTTTACCCTCTTCTCTATCTCAGTCTTTATTCCCTCCTCTCTAGACTCCCCTCACGGTGCGACCCCCTCCAATTTTAGCTACCTTGCCTATGACTCCACCATCCTCTTTTTCCACACCTGCTACTTCATAGTTATCAGCCTCACCTCTACTCAAATTGCCACCATTTTCCCCTTCTGTTCTAATGATGCAATCCCCAGTGCCCCCAAGTTTCGGCACTGCCTCGACACAACAAAAGGTGACCATCCTGTATGGTTTACCTCAGTGTTTTCCTTTTTCTGACAGGGTGATCCAATCCCCAACTTCTTTCCACCAGCAGGTTGAAACCACACGCAAAGCCCGAGAAGCCCACTTGGAGAATCAAAGAAAGAAAGAAGGTAGAGCCCCTGCAATTCCCCACATGTGCTCCCTCTATGATCACACTTAGCAATCATTGATGATCACACACATGACTCCTACCATGATCAAACCCCAAGAACAGATGTAGCTTGAAGATTAATCTATACATGCTGTGGGTTTGAACCTGGCTCAGGCCAGGCCTCAGGACAAGGTGAAGTTGATGGAGGAGACTCAAAAATCTGTTATGACAGATTTCATCAAGATGGAGAGAAAGCTTGAGAAGTAGGGACAAGAATTGGCCTGAGTCAAGGGCATTGTGGATAGACTTCAGGCTGAGACAAAGGCTAAAGATGCAGAGCTTTTCAAACTCACTCTTTATGTGAAGAACATGGTTTGCAAGGAAACATTGCAAGCAAAGCGGGCTAAGAGTGCTAGATTGAGTGCGGAGTTGGATGTGACAAATGCTTTGAACATCACCCTGAAGCAAGAGAAGAGCTCGGTAGAGAAGACCCTCAACGACAACCAAGGTGAGTTGACACAGCTACATAAGAGCCTCACAGAGGAAAGAGATGCCAATAAACAACTACATGAAGAGATTCAGACCAAGGATCAATAGTTACTTTAGCTCAACCATGAGCTCACACAACAGCCTCCTATCATGGGTGTGTTACCTATGATTCAAGAATTGTATTTGTCATATTGGGGACGCATTTTAGAGGAGATTTCAAAGCTCAAGCCAACACTCAAATTTAAATTACAGATGCTCAAAGTCTCAGTGTTGAGGTAGATGTGGCTATCAAACAAACTCTTCCCTCTATGACTCCTAAGGTGACCAAATCATATCTATTGGTATAGAAGTTATACAGTTCCATGAAGGAGACCCTTCAAGAAGCTAGGGTTGATAATAGAACACCTGCTACAATAAAAGTGAATGAATTTTTGAGTCAGAACAAGGCAGCTCTCAAGTTCAAGGCCCAGTTAGATGCCTTGAAATAGGTGGTTAAGGAAATGAAGGGACACATTAAAAATTTGGTCCAGTTAGGACTCCCCTCCTCATTTATGAATGATTCTACAATACTTACTGAGGATCAAAGCAAATCCCTATTAATTAACATGCAAAATGATCAATCAAAATTTGTAAGTTTGAGTCAAGCACCTAGTATCCCGGAGGTGGAAATAGTTTTGCAGACTCTCACACACTTAGAATTCTAGATCAAAGCCGCTATTGAGAACCTTTAGAGTTTTTCTTACAAGGAGATTCCAGATTTGGACCAGGTGTTTGAGGCATTAAAAAAGAAAGTTCAGCCTTCTAAGAGAGACTGGGCCTCTTTGCAACTAGTGCTTCAGAAGCTGTGATACATTTGTTGCTGTGTTTTAACAATTTTGATGTTCTTGTTCTGTCAGAGTTTTTGGGTTCTTCTATGCAGGTGCAGATCCCGCCAAGAATTGTAGAGAAAAAGTTTTACATTTTAAAAACATGTTTCAGTTCATGGTTAGATTTAATTTTGTTTCCAAGGGACAGAGGCATCAATAGAAACAATAGTCAAACTTAAGAAAAGAGTCATGACCTACATGATAATGATATTGATATTTGTGATGGTTCCTCCCCGTAAAGTTTCTTTTGAGACAGCGTAAAGAGAATTCCACGTGTCACATCCTCGCATCTTTTGGAGGCTTTTAGTCCCGACAGTTCTTTCTATTGCGTCATTGGCCAAAGGGACACATGTGACACCACCATGCATAATATTACTATAGTATTTGGAGGCGGTGTACATTATGGTGGGCCTTGTTTGATTCTTAAAGATTTTAGTGGGACCTAGTGGATAGTGAGTAGAGACCGACACATGGCATCACCATGCATCTTTGGAGGGGAAGATTTCTGACAGTTTCTTTTTGTTGCACCATTGGTTGAGCCTCTCCATGTGGCAACATTTCTTCATGCAGATTCACATAAGTCATGCAGGTTGATGAGTCTCTTAATAGACAATTCAAGTTGTAGCTCTCAGTTTTCTATGCTTTATGTTTTAGCTAGTTTCTAGTTTCCTTAACGATCTCTAAGAGTGAGATCTTTAGTTTTCTCTCAGCATGGAAATCATTTAATACAAAAGTAAAAGACTAAAAGCCTTCACAGGTGTTTCTCTGAAAGGATTTGAATATTGTGTATTTGTGCATAATCTTGGCATTGTATGCTTTGTTCTCCTTTCACCAATGAAGAGAAATAATGTTATGTGCTTATTTGTTAGGATCTGATCTATTATATCTACAATATTGTGGCTTATATTATTCTTTTCTAGTAACAAACATCTATAATTTTCTATGAAACCATCCATATACGCTCTTTGAATAGTTGTGATTCATTTTTTTGTTATCTGTAATTGAAAATATTGAGTCCTTTTCCCTTTTCTATAATCTTAATCCATTATGGCACATCACCTTAGTGTAGGTTTCTTTTTATAGTTATTTAGATTCATCATTCTTTCTCTTTTGCCACACATCAAATAATCATAGAAGAGTTGGCTTCTATAAGTTCAGAGGTCATCTTGAAAGCAAGTCCCACATTTTGAGATTTCCCGTTGTTGTTAGTTTGATGCAAATTTTACTATCAATAATAAATATAGGGAAAATTTGCTATTACAATATGTTGCTATTCCAAATACAAAGCTAGAAATCTTTAAGCACATATACAACATCTGGTGAGATTGTCCTCAGGAAATCAAAGGGCTTTCTTCCTTTGATCTCCAAATCCAAGGGTTTTTGCCCTTGAAAATTATATGAAAACGGTAAGTCTCTCAAAGTCCAACAAGCTCCTCAATAAATAGTATTAGTAGGGCACAAATTCCAACATCCATAGATTTCTCCTCTCCAAAATAACAATTAATAAATTAACAATATTCTCTCCTCAAAATAGTCTCCACTTTGTCATGAATGCCAACTTGTAATTCCTCATTAACGAGCTATTATATAATCTATCATGATGAACATGCCAAGTGTCCTAGAGGGTTAGAACAACCTTTTATGGAACCCACACCCCCATATGCATGAAATTGTTTTATTTCTTCTATTTCTCCAAACCTTTACCTCTTTATTAAAAATATTTTTATATCCTTATTAGAAAAACAAGGATAGGGCCCATGTAGGATAATTAATTAAAAAGTGACATGTTACAAGTCTGCCTTTCCTGAAATCACTTGCCTACAAGAAATGTAGAGTTGGGTGCTCAAGAATATTTGATCCTTCCAATGTAGCATCTTCTATAAGTAGGATCTTCTAACAAAACAAGTATTTTGTGATTGTTTTGTTCCTCACCTTCTTTTCCTATGTATCAATGATAACATCTAGCACTAATATGAGTTTTACTTCATTATCTAAGGGTGGCAAGTCAATTTTTGGTATCATGTGTTGTCCTTGAGTGCCCTTTTGAGGCAAGACACATGGAAAAGATTATAAATTTTACTATTGATGCAGGAGCACTCAGGGATGTTGGCAATCCTACATCGCCCAAAAAGATTTGGCATTTTGGTTTTGTTGTTTAACCTCTGTTTTGGCAGTTGTCTTGGTTCGATTCGATGTGTGTATGAGTCTGTCTCTGCCATCGACACCCAAGTCGTCAGATCCAAATTTTCTGCAACAATGGCAGTGCATGAAGGATGAATATGAAAGTATGAAGATGCATCTATTTCTGAGAATAGTTTTAATGATTTTATGTACAAAAGCTCAAACATTAGAAACCATTCGAAGTATAGTAAAGGTTATTCATGAAACAAGTAGGCTCCACAGAGTAATCCAACGTGGCCACCATATTTCTATACCGTGTGCTTGTTTTACAGAGTAGAGGAGTTCGTATTAATGGCCATATTCAGAGATCGAAGGAAAGATTACAACAATGATCATAATGGTGACAACGATGATAACTAAGACTATGATGATCTCTTGGTCGAAACTATGCTCCATCGGCCATTCTAACTTCCGTGGTATCTCAGATACCAATGTGATTAGAAGTGGTAAAGCTGTTTACTTGCGGATCAGATAGAATTTTATTTCTATGAGGTTTCTCAAAGCAAGTAACCACTTCATAGAAACCTGAAGCATGCCTTTGCCCCTCTGTTTTGGTCCCTAATTACATGGATACATATGAACTATTTGGAGCAGCTTATATTAGATTCCTTCCAAAAACATGGTGGCACACATGGATATGGAGGACTAGTGAAAACAAATATGTTTGATTCGAGAATAGCATCAATGAAGGAGACAAATTTTGATATATGGAAAGAAAATACCAACGCTTAGAAAGATGTTGCAATAATAGTGGGCCGTGACTTGATCAAATCAATTCAATATGAAAAGACTCAAAGTGATTTCTTCCCATTTATTGAAATGCATTTCATGTTAAATTTGCCATTGATTTAACTTCTTGGAGAGTTAGCAGTTTCAAAGAAAAAAATTGAATGATATCTCTCATAGCTTAGGTGTCGCCTCAGCTCCCAAAGGGGCGATTGGGAAGTTTAACAATTCCAATTGTAATATAAAAACAATAGATAGCTAATTGGGAAGGGTGGCCTGTGAGAGAAGGAAGAACCAGATAGCTGGGAAGAAGGTCACTGCAAGGAGAGGAAGAGTCGGCTTGTCAATAAAGAATATTGTGAAGGTAGATTGTGGGATGGAATGGGGAGTTCGATGAGAGAACAAAGAATGAATAAGACCAGATTGTAAATTGATATTGCTATTTCTCTTGTTTTGTCTAATTTAAATAAAATGGAAGAAGTTTATTTGCATCCAATATGTCGTGTTAACGAGGAATAAAAGTTGTGTTGCAATTTGTCCTGTGTGTTTTTGTTTGGATTCGTGTGTGTGCTTAAGGCAGGTGAGAGTTTCTATCTTGCATCAATTGGTATCAGAGTTGGTAATCCTGAGCATGGAGAGGATCCACCAAGACCTGGAAGAGAGAAAGTGGTTGTGGAGAGCTCAATAGATTGTTGCAGGTAGAGAGGAGTTTTGAGCAAGTGAGAGCTGGGAAGCCGTGGAGAGGATTTTGTTTGCAGATTGCAACAGTGAGAGAGATGAGGATTTATGTAAGAAATCCCATTCTATGGGATGGATGGATGTAGTATGAAGAGAGAAAGACTCTTGAAATGTTGATATGTATGTGTGAGAAATTAGATAAGAGATTGAGCAGATCGGAAGCATGGCAATGTGGTGAGTTGGTAAAGCAAGATGAAAAGTTGTGTGTAGCAGTGATAGAAGATGAAAAGGCAGGCAACGATAATAAAGAGGTTGAAGATGCAGCAGAGGAGGATGTGATTGCATTGATGGAATTTGAAAAGGTTGCAGCCATAAAGCATGGCGAAGATGATTTGTTGGCACAATTTTCAACGATAGAGAAAGAATGGTTAGAGAAGATTGCAATGTGTGAGGGTGAGAGATATGTTGTAGGCAGTGAAGGTGAGAAGATGAACATTGCAGTGAAGGATGATGAAGAGGTAAATTTTAATTTTTCTACAATTTGTGATGAGAAAGTTAGGGATTTGCTTATTGTTAAGGTGAATAAGGAGTTAATGCATGTAGAAAGAAAAGGAGAGTATGTAGTTGTAGATTGGTGTGTGGAGATTACATATTTGCTTGTAGAAATTGTGGAGGATGCTGCAAGTGGATTTTGGTGGAGGTGGTTAGTTTGTAGTGGATTGGATCCCACGAAGGAGAGGAGAGGAGAAATAATTTGGTAGAGGAGGATGGCACATGGTGGATGTGAATCCACGAGAAGGGAGAAGAGTGGTGAATGGAGTTGTGGGAGGAAGATGATAGTTGTTCTAGAAGAAGAATTGATCTTGTGCACACATCCTAGCAAAGGAGTTCTCTACAGGTTGATGGCAACCTAGAAGGATAGTTCAACTACTCAACTCCACTTTTATGAGCCTATGCTCACAAACTTCTACCTGGTGTGTCTGATGCAGGAGCACCTGGGGATGTTGGCAATCTTGCATCACCCAAAAAGATTTGGCATTTTGGTTTTGTTGTTTAACCTCTATTTTGGCAGTTGTCTTGGTTTGATTTAGTGTGTGTATGAGTCTTTCTCCGTCATCGACACCCAAGTCGTTAGATCAAAATTTTCAGTAATAATGGCAGTGCATGAAGGATGAATATGAAAGTATGAAGATGCATCTATTTCTGAGAATAGTGTTAATGATTTTATGTACAAAAGCTTAGACATTAGAAACCATTCAAAGTATAGTAAAGGTTATTCATGAAACATAGCAGGCTCCTTAGAGTAATCCAATGTGGCCACCATATTTCTATATCGTGTGCTTGTTTTACAAAGTAGAGGAGTTTGTATTAATGGCCATATTCAGAGATCGAAGGAAAGATTACAGCAATGATCATAATGGTGACAATGATGATAACTATGACTATGATGATCTCGGTCCTAACTGTGCTCCATCAGCCATTCTAACTTCCATTGTATCTCAGATAACAATGTGACCAGAAGTAGCAAAGTTGTTTACTTGCAGATCAGATGGCATTGCATTTCTATGAGGTTTCTCAAAGAAAGTAACCACTTCAAAGAAACCTAAAGCACGCCTCCGCCCCTCTATTTTGGTCCCTAATTACATGGATACATATGAACTATCTGGAGCAACTTATTAGATTCCTTCCAAAAACATGATGGCGCACGTGGATATGGAGGACTAGTGAAAACAAATATGTTCTATTCGAGAATAACATCAGTGAAGGAGGCAAATTTTGATATGTGGGAAGAAAATAACAATGCTCAAAGAGATGTTGCAATAATAGTGGGTTGCGACTTGATCAAATCAATTCAATATGAAAAGACTCAAAGTGATTTCTTCTCGTTTATTGAAATGCATTTCATTTTAAATTTGCCATCGATTTAACTTCTTGGAGAGTTAGCAGTTTCAAAGAAAAAAATTGAATGATATCTCTCATAGCTTAGGTGTTGTGTCATCTCCCAAAGGGGCGATTGGGAAGTTCAACGATTCCCATTTTAATATAAAAACAATAGATAGCTAAGTAGAAAGGGCGGCCTACGAGAGAAGGAAGAACCATATAGCTGGGAAGAAGGTTGCTGCAAGGAGAGGAAGAGTCAAATTATCAATAAAGAGTATGAGAAGGTAGATTGTGGGATGGAATGGGGAGTTCGGTGAGAGAACAGAGAATGAATAAGACCAGATTATAAATTGATATTGCTATTTATCTTGTTTTGTTTGATTTAAATAAAATGGAAGAAGTTTATTTGCATCTAATATGTAGTGTTAAGAGTTAATGAGGAATAAAAGTTGTGCTGCAATTTGTCCTGTGTGTTTTTGTTTGGATTCGTGTGTGTGCTTAAGGCAGGTGTGAGTTTCTGTCTTGCATCAACTATCTACTAGCAACTCCAATTCATACATCATTTCACCAACTCTTCTCAATTTTTTTTAGAGTTCATAGAAGAGAGGCTTGATCTTTTCAACTCTACTTCACTTAATGGATGTTTGTCCATAAGGCTACAAGAATAGAAAAACCATGTCCCCAACCTCAAATGTCCTCTCAATGTGGTGTTGATTTGCATAAAATAATTGTTGATTTTGAGTCCACTGTAGGTGATCCTTGAGTAATCTTAGAATATCTTGGCTATGTTTTACTGAATCACTAGTTGCTAGTACCCTACTATCAGTTAAAACCAAATCTATAAAAGTTATTGCATCATATCCATATAAACAATAAAAGGTGTCATACCAATGGACATGTGATGGGTGGTGCTATAGTAGTACTCTCTAAGGTGTAACCATTTGACCCATGCTACCAGCTAGTTTATGAAAGTTCCTTAAATACCCTTTAATCTAGTTATTCATTTTCGGTGCATCCATATATTTTTAGGTGATAACTGGTAGGAGGAGTGAGCTTGGTACTAGTAAGATGAAATAACTCTTTCCAAAATGAGCTAAGGAATCTACTATTCCTATCATTGACAATAATCTTAGGAAAATCGTGTAGCCTAAATACTTCCCTAAAGATAAATTATCCACTTGGTATGCTTTGAATTCTATGGGAATGACAAAGAAGTTACATACTTGGTATTCTATCCACTACAACATAAAAATAATTCTTGCCATTTATCTTTGGGAGGCCTATGATGAAATCCATGGATATGCTTTCCCACTTCTAAATGGGGATGAGAAATGGCTATATAGTAAACCTATAGGAAAGACATGCTCTGTTGGCAAGAGACACTATATGGATTCATGGTTGTTGTCATTGATGGCAACAAAGGTCATCCCACATATCCGCAAGTCATGATGTGTCTCTACCGGAAGTCAGAATAAAGATTGTTGTGGTCCGGTGAACAAGAACAGAGCATGTGGCAAGGTCTGACAGATTGGTCCGGATCTCTCAGAGGAAGTGTCTTGGTACAGTGCAGATTTGGGGAAGTCAAGAGGACTACCTTGAGTGGTATATTCCAAGGATTTAGCCTCCGGTGATGGACAAGGAAAAAGATATGAATAGTTGAGTTTCGGATTCCTGAGAGACAGTGAAAACAGAGGAAGAACTGACTGACAGAGTATCAGACTACTTTCCGGATGTGTTACTGTTGATGATAAAGGTTGTGAAGGCATGAATCATGTTTGGCCGACATGATTAAGGATATCTACAAGTATATGCTTGATCCGCATTGCTTGGTGAGGAAGGATTCAGCCGACAGAACAGAGTTTGTAAGAAACTAGACTGTTCCGGATGCCGACTAGAAAGATGATGAAATTACTTGTGCGGATATATATATAGAGGATGGATTTAGTTGTGAAGTATGTATGATGTTATGATATATGCGAAGAAGTGCAGAATAGAGCAGAAGTACCAAGACAGATCCGGAATGTGAAAGGATAGCAGAATAAAGAACAGAGAAAAGATGAAGTGCAGCAGATCAGTGTACTAAGCCTAACCGGAACTGAACTCTAGCATATGCAGATGCTTCCAATCAGTTCAAGACTGTGATTTTTATCACTTTGTAGACAGTGTGTCTTATTGTAGGCAGTGGGCCTCTTGTGAGCAGTGTGCTCGGGCAGTGAGCCCTAATTGGCAAGTGCCATTTTGTAATTTCCTATTCTTCTAACAGAGAATAATTTTGGGTTAATCACCCCGTGGTTTTCTCCCTTAACAGGGTTTCCACGTCAAAAATACTGTGTCATGTGTTTCTTATTTCATGATAATGTTTTTGTGTTTGATTCAATGTTGCATCAATTAAAAAGAAAGTTCAATAAGGGAAATAATTAGGATAACTGATTCACCCCCCCCTCTCAGTTATCAACAATTGGTATCAGAGCTAAGTTCCTCCTAATAGAGCCTAACAGCTTGAGGAAGATCTGGGAGTTCAAATGGATGCATATGGTTTAAGAGAGCAACTCAAGACTGCCCTTGAGGATCTTGAACAGTCAAATTCTGAAGTCAATGAATTAAAGGAAAGACTCAAACAGGCTGATGAATTCATGAGAGAATTAAAAGACAAATTAAGTCTCTCTATGAAAAAGAGAAAGGAGCTGCTCCAACAATTGGCAAGACAAAGTGATGAAAGCAATACAAATGAAGAATTGACTGAGCAAACCAAGTTATGTGAAAAGTTATCAAAAGAAGTCATTATGTTAAGACATGAAATGGAATCAGGAACTATAAAGTTTACTCAAGAGATTGAAGAAAAAAGAAAGGCTGAAGACAATCTAAGACAATCTCTCAAAGAAAAATCAGAAGAATGCCACTAGATGGACAGGATTATCAGACATCTTGAATCTGATCTTGAAGATGCCAAAGATAATGAAGAAAAACTTGAGGATCAAATTGCCTCTCTCAAAAGAGACCTTCAAACAGCAAATGAATATAAAGAGAAATTCAAGATAAGTTCTGCTCAACTTGAAGTTCTTCTTGGAAGTCAAAAGAGGACAGATGACAAGTATGGTTTGGGATATGAGAAAGGAGAAAGCTCCGGATCTGGTCAAAAGAATTTTGGATCAGAAAATCCAAGGAGCAGGCCTAGAAGACCTTCGGTAAGACAGCCCAATGCCCAAAGATATCCATCTTTCAATGGATACTGCCACAACTGCAACCATTTTGGTCACAAAGCTAATCAGTGCAGAAAGAGAATTAATCAGATTAATTCATCCTTCTCCGGACAGTGCTTCAACTGCAAAAGGTATGGACACAAATCCCATGAATGCAGAAATATGCAAGTAAACAAATCATTCAAAGGTAGATGCTTTACATGCAATAGAGTAGGTCATATGGCTAATCAATGCAGATCAAGAGGATATCAGTCAAATATGCAAAGAAATGTTATTTGCCAAATCTGTAATAGGTCCGGTCATAATGCTAAAGTCTGCAGAAGTAAGAATCAGGACAAAAGAGGTCCGGTGTATAATCAGAATCAAGACAAGGGTAAACAAAAGATGAATGCGGATGAAGTTAGGAATCAGATGAGCAAGATTTGGGTGAAGAAAAGTTCAGAGAATGTAGAGGTTGGATCCGCACCAGACTCTGGTGCTGATATTTCTTCCAGAAATTAAAAAGTGAGCTCTGGCTCAGGGGGAGACTCAAAGAAAATCCTGTTCCCCCAGCCAATCAAGTGGTGCCGGATGTGGCACAAGATGCGGAGTAAAGGGTTTAAATATATAAGTCCTGAGATGATCCAGATAAGTTTTCAGAGGTCCGCATGGAGTTATGAAGAAGCTGTAATCGATCAAGTAAGACCTGTTCCGGGAGATGCTCCGGTATGACAGAGGATTACAAACAGGTCCGGAGAGATCCGGAAGTGCACTATCTTATTCTGCGGATTGGACAGAGTGTTTGGAATGTTCTTGTAATGTGTCACCTCAATTTATTCATGATTGAAAGATCCGGATGATATTCACAGATCAGGACTGATCCGGGATACTCCAAGCTATCCGGACAAGGCAAACCGGAATAATATAGGTGAAGCATTTATTGCAAACAGATATTAGGGTTTACGGAGCAATATAAGGGATTTCTCAAAAATCATTTGCTCATTCTGCACTCAAGAAGAAGTAAAAAGTGGAGCTCTGCAACAAGATTCATCAAGCACACCAAAGATCTCCTGCCGAAGTCATTGCATAAAGAAATCAATCCCACCACTCCGTGCAAACCGAAGGCGCATAAGGTATTCTCTGTTTTTCATTATCTCACTGCAAATCTTTGAAGAATGGCTACTCCAAATATAGTTAAGATCTCTGATAGACCTCGCCCCACATTCAAGAAACATCCTTACAAATCATTAGAGGTAGATCCACTAGGAGCCTTCTCTAGTGTTCCTCATGGTGTATTGCATACGGAAGATATTAGGGTTTACATCCATGCGAATCTTGAAGACTTTGGAGAATCAAAGCTGATGGATATCTATCACAAACAATTGATAGATGACTCCTTTGAGATCAAACCTCGGTACAAAGCCATCCGGGACAAACACTTTGCACAGTGCATTCATTTCCCCTGTTTTGAAGAAGATGAATGGGTCCGGTATGTACTAAGTAGAGTACATGACAATTTCCTATGGTTGAACCAGCCCTTCAAGATCACCAAAGATGCAATTAGGGCTGTAACCAGTCTGCACTCATCCGGTGGATTACCTGTTCTCAAGTCTGTCAAAAATCAGACAGTTAGTGATGCAACCGGATCCAAGTTTGACAAGAGAGCTATGACAGTTGATGACATCACTGAACCGGATGTCAAATTTGCAGCTATGATAATTGGTTACAAAATCTATCATTCCAGTAGGGAAAATTCAGTACCGGGAACTGCAATCTACACAGCTTATCAAATGTTAAAGGAGAATGCAGACTATGACTTGTGTGAGCTTCTTGTGAACCAACTCTTTGAAAATCTGCAGAAGATCAAGAAGGACAAGAAAAACTCCTTCAAGTATGGCAATCTGATCCTTTGTCTCTTCTTTTACTACATGAATGAGCTTCCCGGATCCAGTGGATGGGTATGGCAGAATGACAGACCGGTTGCCATCCAAATCAGAGACTATTTGCATGGACTTGGGGATGCCAAAGCAAGAAATACAGCTCTATGGGGATACTTCAAGAACTTCCAAAGCATGATGCATGCAAGAGAAAGAATACCCCAATCCCTTGTTGAAAAGTACAAAGACACAGTATGCTTCATGGTAGAAACAGATCAGTGTCTAATGGAGGCAGTGGAGCCAAGGACTGTTTGGATCATGCCCATGGGGTATGAAGTGGATGAACAGATAGTAGAGCTGCATGTTCAACACATGCTAAGCCAGCCCAAAGATCCTAAGGCAGAAAGGTTTGGAACCTTTGAGGAACTGAGTGTAAAGATACATGTAGAACTCAGGGAACCAGAGATAAAGAGGAAGGTAAGAAAAGAAGTTGAGCATATTATTCAAGGCCTAGGCATCTCAAAAGAGGCACTTGATGCCAGCCGGGAAAAGAGGAGGAAGGCTGAGGAAGAAGAGAAGAGTAAAGAAAGTGTTCCAGTTGAAACTCCCACCCGGACCAGATCATCAAAAAGATCTGCACCTCCCTCAACCAAAAGTTCAAAACCGGAAGTCCAGGCATCCGGTAAAAGATCCAAGACAAAAGCCACAAGGGCTTATGAAAGCCAAAAGGATGAAGAGGAAACAGAGTCAGATGAGGGAGTAAAAGAAATAAAGAAGCAGAAGAAGAAAGGATCCGGTAAACCCTCCACAGGACAAGACAAGGATGAAATGGCAGAGGTATCTGTTGAAAAGCCCACTCTGTCTCTAGAGAATGTAATCAAGTCGGTCACGGTGGATGGAAACCTTCAACCAATGACTGAATCTTATGATGACTTCAGTGAGGCTGACCAAAAGACTCTGCAGGAAGCCACAGTCAAATATCTGAACATATACAATAAGGCTTTCATTGAGATCATATCTCTTATTCCTAAAAGCCTAGAAAAGGAATTAGAAGTAAGAAAGAACAATGCTCATGCAAAAGATCTTGAGATCCGGGAGTAGATAGCTATTCAGCTATATCCTCAAATTGATCCCAAGACAATGAACATAATCTTCAAGGACTGCAAAGATGAGTTCAGAAGTAAAGCCAGGATGAATCAACTCATGCTTGGTGAGACTGACAAAGTGGCCCAAGAGACAGAAGAGATCCTCCGGAAGGCCTTCAAAAGGTTCAATCTTCCTGTTGTAGAGGACTTAGGTGCAGAAACAGCTGCGGATTTGGAATCATCTGTTCCGGAAGAAGTGGGCCCTAAACAGACAAGCATCTCTCCTCCGGTTTCCCCTACAGTCTCCGGATCCAAAGAAGAAGAGAAATTACAGGAGAAGGAAGCAGGGGTGGAAGACAAAGAGGTTGACAGTTCCAAGACTGCAGAAGAAAAGAAACATTTGTCTCCGGCAAGAGACACTGCACAAACTGTTCAACAATTTTTGAGCAAAGCCACTATAGAAATTGATGAACCGGACCTGCTAAAAGGACCCTTAGATTTTGACTCTTTGTCACCGGTGCAAACAATGAAAATAGCCTCATTTGCAAATGAGAAAGTCAAAGAGAAGCTGCTGAAATCTCACATGGAAGACTGTGAGCTTATGGAGGTAGCATCTGGAGTGCTAGAAAAGATCATGCCATCCTTTCAAAAGGATCCCACAGCCTCCTCTTCCGGTAATCTCAAAACCTTAGTCAGCAGTGTTAGTACACATTTTGAATCTCTAGAAAAATCTGCTGAAGAAAAGGTCCGGAATGAATTTTTGGATAAAAGATTTTCAGAAGTATTAGAATTAATCTCTAAAGATAAGAAGATTGTGAGTATTGGAATAAAGAGCTTAGAGAATGCTCTTAAGGATGGCGGTGACATTTACAAATTTTGTATATCCTGGTCAAAGGCAACAGCAGCAATTGATAAGAAAATAAAAGAGGAACAGGACAAGCTACAAAGCTTATCTCAAAGTTTTGATCCTCTCTCTTCCTCCATAATAATTCAAGAATGTCAGACTATTGCAGTCTTGAATGAAATAAAGAATCTTGAGAAGGAAAGGAAGAACATCACTAACCGGATGGGAGAACTTAGAGGGATTATAATCCCTAAGTTGGAAACTATGCATGAGGCTATCAGTGATGCTCAGACCACCGCCCAAACAAATGATCCGACAGATCTCAAGCGGGCAGAAGCTTTTGCATTTTTGTTGAGTGGTCACATTTCAATTTTGGATAGAATGAAGCAAAGTTGGGCTACAGAAATGATCCAATTGCAGACATCCTTTGCAGACATTCTTCAGTATATGTGAGTATGTAAATATGCGGCTGTGTATAGAAAATTTTTGAAAATTTTGATGTGCGGACCCTACCCTTTGCCATTGATGTCAAAGGGGGAGTGAGGAGCAGTGAAAAATGAGGAATCCAATTAAGGGGGAGTTCCGGAAATTGTATATAAAGACAGAGCATCAGCAAAGGGGGAGCATAGTGTAAACACTTAGTCATTTTTCACTAAGTGTTGCCATCAATGCCAAAGGGGGAGATTGTTGGCAAGAGACACTATATGGATTCATGGTTGTTGTCATTGATGGCAACAAAGGTCATCCCACATATCCGCAAGTCATGATGTGTCTCTACCGAAAGTCAGAATAAAGATTGTTGTGGTCCGGTGAACAAGAACAGAGCATGTGGCAAGGTCCGACAGATTGGTCCGGATCTCTCAGAGGAAGTGTCTTGGTACAGTGCAGATTTGGGGAAGTCAAGAGGACTACCTTGAGTGGTATATTCCAAGGATTTAGCCTCCGGTGATGGACAAGGAAAAAGATATGAATAGTTGAGTTTCGGATTCCTGAGAGACAGTGAAAACAGAGGAAGAACTGACTGACAGAGTATCAGACTACTTTCCGGATGTGTTACTGTTGATGATAAAGGTTGTGAAGGCATGAATCATGTTTGGCCGACATGATTAATGATATCTACAAGTATATGCTTGATAAGCATTGCTTGGTGAGGAAGGATTCAGCCGACAGAACAGAGTTTGTAAGAAACTAGACTGTTCCGGATGCCGACTAGAAAGATGATGAAATTACTTGTGCGGATATATATATAGAGGATGGATTTAGTTGTGAAGTATGTATGATGTTATGATATATGCGAAGAAGTGCAGAACAGAGCAGAAGTACCAAGACAGATCTGGAATGTGAAAGGATAGCAGAATAAAGAACAGAGAAAAGATGAAGTGCAGCAGATCAGTGTACTAAGCCTAACCGGAACTGAACTCTAGCATATGCAGATGCTTCCAATCAGTTCAAGACTGTGATTTTTATCACTTTGTAGACAGTGTGTCTTATTGTAGGCAGTGGGCCTCTTGTGAGCAGTGTGCTCGGGCAGTGAGCCCTAATTGGCAAGTGCCATTTTGTAATTTCCTATTCTTCTAACAGAGAATAATTTTGGGTTAATCACCCCATGGTTTTCTCCCTTAACAGGGTTTCCACATCAAAAATACTGTGTCATGTGTTTCTTATTTCATGATAATGTTTTTGTGTTTGATTCAATGTTGCATCAATTAAAAAGAAAGTTCAATAAGGGAAATAATTAGGATAACTGATTCACCCCCCCCCCTCTCAGTTATCAACATGCTCTTCTTTATTTTGCTCGAAAGTTTTGCACTCCTTGATATGTTTGAGTACATCATCCTTAATGCCCTTCCAAGATAACCTTTCTCTTATCTACCTATAAGTTTTGTTGAATTTGGGGTGTCTAGCCATAGGTACATCATGTAATGCTTTCAAAATCTTTTCTTTCATCTTAGATTTAGGTACTAGAAGAAGATTATATCCTTATACAGGATGAGATCATCTATTATCACATGCCTATCATATTTCACACTTCCCTCTAAGATGTTAGTAACAAATATGTTCTTAACATATTCTGCCTTGATAGAAATCTTCCAATCACCATAAATGGTAGAAATAGAGCATAGAGTGGGTATCCTAGAAAGGGCATAAAAAATTACATTCTCCTTATCCTTCATATATTCTATATCAAAATCATAAGCTTTGAGTTTACTTACCCATTTTTACTACCTGTCATTCAAGTCTTGTTGACCCAAGAAGAACTTCAAGCTATCATGGTCTATTTTTATCACAAAAAAATTAAATATTGTCTAAAATTGTCCAAAGCATGCATAATGGAAAGCATCTCCTTTTCATAAATAGAAAATCCCCTTTCTAATTCTTTCAACTTCCCACTCTCAAATGTCATGGAGTACCCATTGTACATTGGACTTGCTTCAACTCCCTCTCTTGAAGCATCACATTCTACAACAAAGGGTTGTGAGAAGTCTGGTATGGAAAGTACAGAGCATGAGTTGATTACCTTTTAAGCTTATCAAAAACTTCTTGTGTTGTATTCATCCATGCAAAATCTCCTTTCTTGATCATGCTAGTTAAGGTTACTACTAGCTATGAAAACCCCTTAATGAATGATGAAGGAGGTAAATCATAAAACACACAATAACCAAAATTGCACACATAAAATAGAATGATATTTTATTAATATGGGAAAAACATTACATTACAGAAGCTCAAATACCATCAGAGGATGAATCCCCTATAGGCTGCAACACATTATAGCTACCTCTCTCAAGACTCTGGAATCTTTAGCCTTCTGTAACCCCCAAATCAACTAGGGTTTCTATTTTCCCGCCTTTTCTTAACTCTACACCTTCCCCCTTAACATCCCCCCCTAGGGTTCCCAAAAATGGTCATATATAGCCCCTTTTTGGCAGCCATCAACTTAATTTTGAAATTTGCATCTCTCCAAAAATAGGTCAACTTTGCGGGGCCATAACTTTCTATTTGACCGTTGGATTTTCAATTATAATACCTTTTTGGAAAGCTCTTGGAAAGATAGTTGTGCACAAGTAGTACCTAAGGGTAGATTGCTTGGGTTTCCCACCAAATTTTGGACCCATCTGGAGCCTCTAAGTGCCTCAAATTTGACTTTGAATATTTCAATAGGATTTTTGGAATTTGAAATTTTAATATCTCACAAATGACAAATGATATTGAAGTGATTTCTTCACCATTAGCTTCAATTCACCATTCTGGAGGTCCGTGTAAGATTTTGTATCCAACCGTGCAAAAATGCAAACTTACTAAAAATAGTAACCCTGCCAAATTTAGCCCTTATTGAAAAGAAACAACATTTTTTTTTTGTTGATGCAAGATTGCTCTTACACCCTAGATGCTCTTACATCAATGAACCTTCTATAGTAGCTTCATAGGACAAATAATCCTCATCTATGTCCATGTGGTAGGGGTGACCAATCTAGAAAGGCTTGAATCTTCTATCAATCCACTTACACACCTTGAGCACCAATGACATGGCCTAAGTATAAAATTTCTATGACCCCAAACTCACACTTTGATTCTTTTGCAAATAGATCTCATTGCTCTAGAATTCCATAGATCATATCTAGGTTCCTCATATGATCTTCTCAAGTCTTGGTATATATCAAAATATCATAAAAGAATACTAAATCATATTTCCTTAATTGATCATTGAATACCTTATTCATCATAGATTAGAAAGTGGTTGGTACATTAGTCAAACCAAATGGCATAACCAAAAACTCAAAGTGCCCATTTTTAAAAGTTGTTTTGTGCACATCCTCCTCACATAAATGAATTTATCGTAGCCTGATCTCAAATCGATTTTCAAGAAATAAAAACTAACCCATTTAATTCATCGTTGAGTTCATCAATCCTAGGAACGGGGTATCTATTTTTTATTATCTTCTTGTTCAAGGATTTGTAATCTACACACATTCTCATGGTGCCATCCTTTTTCTTCACAAGGACCACATATGAAGCAAAAGGGATAGAACTCATCCTAATGTGACCTATCTCTAACAAATCTTAGCCTTTTAATATATTTCTTCTTTATACATCTACAAAGGGTAGTAAGGAGTGTTTATGATAGGATTGGAGCCTAGTTCCAACCATATGATGTGTTAAAATCCCATATTTGATAGTAATTGTGTTGAAAAATCACTAAACACCACACTATGCTATCAAAAATATTCTAAATTTCAATATGATAAGTATGATGCTTACACAAAGGTGAATTAGTAGGCATGCCTTCTATCACCAAGAAACTAGCTACCCATGCAACTTGTCCCTTATAGAAAGTCCTCTCCATCCTCTTAGTTGTGACCATTCATGGTGATCCATCATAAATGCTTCTAAGCATCACATATTTTCCTTCTAATTTGAACAATAATTCCATAGACTAATAATTCTATAAAAATTCTCCAAAGGAATGCAACCATTGTACTCCTAAGACCATGTTAGTTCTCCCAACCCCCTAACATAAAAATCATCACAAACCTTATGATCACTAAGGGATAATTCAAGTTGTTATATTATCTTGGTGCATGGAATAGTGAATCTATTGGCAACAATTCTATTGAATTTGGTGAAGTCTTCAACTTTTAATCCTCTCTTAATAGGCAAGCCTTCATCAATGAAGTTGTGGGTAGCCCCACTATCAATAATTACTATGATCCACTATCTAGATAACACTCCATGAACCTTGAATATATGATATTGGGGTGGTCTCAAAAGAGATGCAAGTGTACCATTTCTTGTGTTTGTTCCAACATCCAACTTCTCTAGTTCATGTTTAATGGATTTCCCTTCTATGACTCACTATAGCTTAGGCTCTTCATGATGACTCATCGCTAGTTACTACATCAATTTAATAGACTTGGCCTTTGCCAAGGCATTAGTGACCAGGTTACCATGGCTCTTTGTAGGAGAAATGTAACTTCTTTTTTTCTAATTTCATTTATGGTGGGATCATCAAATATTTTGGATATAAATGGCAATGGTGTGGCTCTCTGAGGGTATGAGTTGACTCCTCCTTTCTAAAAATTGCACTTTTGTGATCTAGTATTGGGTGGTTTTAGTTGAGATGAAAGGTTGAGTATAGATGTCTCAAGTATAAAATCCCTCTTAAGATATTCTTGGAGGGATGATGGTGCAAAAGCCTTAACTAGGCCCTTGAGGGGCTCAAATAAAAAATGAGTAAAGAGGAAAGTGGTTTTTTTGAAACATCAAGTACCATTACTACAATCCTCCAAAAATCTACCACATAGTTGTCTATTAAAACACTATGCTTCAATTGTGCCAACTCTTTAAAATTGGATCTCAGGATCTTGCCTCTTAAACCTATTAGCCAATCTTTGACTAAACTCTTTATATGTAGTGATAAGACTATGACCTTGGGTGATTAGGCTATGGTACCACCATTTAGAAGAAACTCATTCCAAGTGAAGGCTAGCAAATTTAATTACATCATCCTCATACATCAGACTCAAAGAGATGTAAGTCTTTAACTTCTATACCCAACTGTAGGCACTTCAAAATGTCTCGACCCTTCAACCACGTTTCTGCATCATCCATATCACTAATTTCCCCTTTCACCTGATTAATTAAATAAATTCATAATTTTTTAATTAATAAACCTAACATCATCTCTAATAATCCACCCTTAGCCACCCTCATCAATTTATGCTTAGTCATGAATTAATTTAATTAATTCAGAACTATACCTTACCAACATCATCCCAATTAATTAAATAAATATGTGAAATATTTATTTGGTTAATTTGTCCACTTTCCTAAACCTTATTAATTAAATAAATCATGCCTATTTAATTAATCTACCCTACTAATCAACCTAAACCTAGTCTAGTTTATTAAATAGCTATTATTTAATTAGCTACCCTAGCCTACATGACCCCTAGACCTGAATTAATTAAATAAATCATTATTTAATTAATTCTAAAACATGATTAGCCCATTCACTAATTTTCTCTAGCCACATTAATTAAGTTAATCACCCTGATTAACTTGGTCAAAGCATCATTAACACCTTCCCCCATATCTCACAAATAAAAAATTACAAAATAATCCCATGGGTCACATGACCCTTCCACCTCACCTTTCTATTTCCATGCTAAGCTCTTCTCCATGCCATGAGCTCACACATGTGAGCTCCAAAAATGCCTAAGTGTCACATGTCTCTCACCATTCCACATAAAATGGAATTTTTAATTCCATCTCATCCCAAGGAAATTAATATTTAATTTCCTCATAAGTCCTAATCACATTAAATGCAAAGCCTTCCCCAAAAATGAATTTAAAATTTATTTTTATTCCTAGCCCTCCATTTTTGTTGATGAGATCTTAACCCTTGATCTCATCCTTTCATCTCATCCATTGACTCCAAGTTTTAATCTCCACCGTTGGATCAATCTCCCTCCAAAATTGCCTATAAATAAGACTCTCCACAAGCCATTTACACAACTCATTTTCAAGCAAATCTATTATACCAAAATAGCCTTCAAATTCTGTCATTATACCCTTATCATGCCCATTTGATCTTATGTTATTTGAGAGCATATCCACATTGAGTTCATTGCGTTTGGGTAAAGCTAAAGAGTCTTGGGTGCATCTCCTTCCACCTTATCAAGGAGTGGAGGACTTCAAGGGCATTTGAAAGGTATAATCTCTTGTGTTTTGATTTATTTTCATATTTTTATACCTTGTTGTTTTTTCCATCTTCATTTGGCATGCCTGGTGGGACCCCTGGTCCCAATCTAACCTTCTTTTGAGTGTTTTTTGAAGGTTATTGATGAACATGTTGTAGTAGCGCTATATCCTCTCGCAATCATGCTATACCTTCATGGTTTAGCACCATTTTATACTATTTTAGCCCTATTTCCCTCTGAAATAACATTATTATTGTCTGTTTCAACACTATTTTTAGGCAATTTTCCTAACATTGTTGGTCCAGAAAATTTTTATCTTGGTTTTTGTGCTTCTCATCATCTGCTCTAAAAGTTTGCTCTCTATTTTTTAATAGAGGATCATAGGCCTAAGGGGAGATAATGTCCATTTTCATGAAATCCTTTAAAACACTAAGCTTGAAGTTATTTTTTTTTGTAAAGCAAACTAGTTTTTTTAGCACAAACTAGTTTTATTTAAATCTAGATTAACCTTGCAAACTGTTTTAACCCCCATTTCCATCATTTTGGCAAAGTTTACTTGTTTTTGTGCAAGTGTTACGTTTTTCACGATTTAGCACTATCCCTATCCAGAACCGCACCACACAGCTCTCTGCCAAACACAACATACATGTACAACCTAGTTTAGCGCCATTTGGTTTTATTTTAGCACCATTCCCAGTGTTTCAGTGCTATTCTTTGTTTCCATGTAATTTGTCTATAGTTTAGCGCTATGCTATGTTTTAGCGTGATTTGTCTATTGTTTAGCACAATTTTAATCTGTTGTTTTGCTATCTGTCTCTGTTTTAACACAGACATAGATTGTCTTAGCGCTATATGTTGTCTGTTTAGTGGGATTTCTCTATTTTGTAGTGCCATTTAAATCTGTCTTAGCGCCATTTTATTCTATTTTAGTGCTATTCCCTTATGTTTCAACGTTATTTTTCTGACAATATTTTGAAGTCTGTGCAAGGATCTAAAAAGTTTTTGCAGGTACTACAAACGTTTGACCAAGACCATTTTATCAAACTAATGACATTTTTGTGAAGGTTTCACTCATCCAAGTCTTTGTTTGCTATACTAGAGTAGTTGCACTAAATTAGTGTAGTTGGAAATTAACCTTGCTTGCTTTGTTTGGCTTGTGTGTGGACGTATGCTCTCCCCTCGTACCTTAGGGTGATCTTGGGGATCAAAAGTTCACACTCAAACAATTTTATCACTTTTAAGTGTTATCTCGAAGGGGTCACTTTATTGAGTATGCTCTCCCCTTGCGCCTTGTGCAATCTTGGGTGATCAAAAGCAAGACTGATTTTTTTTCTTAGGAGGCCTACTTGGGGATTTTATCACCTCAAGGGATGACCTCAACCATGTGTACCGGCTGGGTATATAACGGGGAGAGAGCGAAAGTTGTACCTCAATGGTGAACCTGATTGGTCCAAATTGAGCCCTGAGATCCTCGGTCCGCCAAGGCTTGGTTTTGTGACATTTGTGGCACATCACTGTGGGATCCTGTTCATGGTCTCAGGCCTCATGTACTTTGTGTATGAAGAGGACTCCCTTAGAAGCATATAATATCCTAGTTTAAGACCTTTCGGCCGTCATACCTTGTAGTGCACCGTTGTAGAGGAGGGGAAGATGTTCACTGTACCATTATACTTGAGATAGGCATTACCTTGGGCAAGATGAAAGTCTCCTTGGTAAGGGGGTAAGGTGGTCCATGACCTTGCTTTCCCTATTCATCTAAGCTATAGCACCAAAGGTATTAGTGGGGGTGGGAATCTCGGTTCACTTTGAGTTGAGATTGACCCACGACCACTTCATGAGATCTACAAGGTATGATACTCTCACTTGACTAATGATAGGATGTTCATGTGTTTGGTGTGTCTTCTTGTTGAAACTTGTACAAGCCAACTTATCCAAAGTCCACCTTGAGTCAAAAAAGCCATTGTGTTCTCTTGTTTGATTTTTGTGCTTGCCAAGAACTTTTGAAATTATCCAAGCCCAACATTTGAACCTTTGAAATCAAACATTTGAGCCTTTGTAATCCAATATTTGAACGTTTGAAATCCAAAACTTGAGCCAAGAATCCAAAAAATCCAAGTTTGACCAAAAATGCATTCAAAGTTCCAACACTTTCTGTCAAATAGTGCTATATGCTCACTATTTAGCACTATAAATTCATGTTAGTGCCATCCATTTAGCATCATTTTCCCACCAATCAGTGCTATCCACACTTCTATCAGTGCCATTTCACTCTGTTTTAGAGCCATCCTGTTCTGTATTAGCGCCATTCTTATACCATATCCAAAAGCCATCATTTGAATTGTTCCTAAATCTCTGAGCTTCATTTGACCTTAGCATTAAGATACCTTGTCAAAATTGCCAAAAATCAAATCATCCCTTTTTGAGTCCAACCTTTGTCCACATTACCATTTTTCAACCTTTATCCAAATCCATCCACATCATTCCATTGGACGTTAGAGAAAATCACCTTGATATTGGACCCTTCACTTTAGTCTACCCATCTCAAATTCAAATAAATTAGTGTCCCCAACCTTTCATCCCATTTCCAAAGGGCTTTTCAAAAACCCTAATCCAAGTCCATAGTCCTTCATCATCTATTTGACCTTAGAGAAATATCTGGAATTTCATTTTGGACCTTGGCACTCATTCACTTCATCCAAATTTACCATTTCCCCAAACATTTCATCAATCTCCATCCAAATCAAAATTCCAAAATCATTCCAACCTTAGTCTTAGTCCAATCAACCCCATCCCAAGTATCAACCAACATTATCCAAACCTTGTCAACCTCATTCCAAATACCAAATCCATATTATCCAAACCTTATCAACCTTACCCAAAATCAACATCAATCCAAAACCAAATCTATCCAAGCCCAATCAACATCATCAACATCCAAAAATAAAAAATCAAACCAACATCCAAAATACCCTTCAAATCAAGTTTGTGCAAAAATTAAGTCTAGATCTCATCATCCTCTAATTTATAGGAAGCGTAAGACTTGGTCTACCTTAAGTTCTTTTATAAATTAGCCTTTTATCAACCCTTACATAAATTGATTTAGGAGCCCAGACAACTCCTAAGTTGATAAGCTCTAAGGTATCCCATCTTGCTTGGAGGTCATTAGTCTACTCTCAAGTAAAATAATCCCTTTCTCTTTTTGCTTAAGGTTATTAGTCTACCTTAGGTAAGAAGGGAACATCCTTTTGTTATCCAAAGATCTAGATTTATTTGAGCTCTCCTTTGATTTGATCATCCTTTCAAAACAACATCAAATTTGTCTAACATCCTTAATCACCCAACCCTACCTAAAATCACTATCCAAATCCTCTAAAGTATCCTTGGTCAATTATCATCCAAAGTTGTCCTAAGTATACTTTAGTTTTCCATCCCAAAATCATCACCTCCAAATTTTTGCTAAGTCCTCTTTTAATCATCCATCCAAAAATCATCATAAAATCTTATCATAAAAATCATCCACACATCCATTTCTCTTCAAAATCCAAAATCATTTTCATATCATATCACCAAATCATCCAGTCATTCACTTTTGGTCCAAAATATCACCAAGTTATCCACTTATCCATCCACTTTTAGTTCTAAATTTCTAAATCTTCTCCCATCTTTATCAAATCTATCCATACCCCATCCATTATCTCTCATTATCAATTCATCCTTTCACTTATTCATCCTTGGGTCCAATATTTTGAAATCAATTGCTAAGGTCAAACCTTCATCCACCTTAACATCACCAATTCAAACCTATCCATACCTTATCCATCATCACTCATCCACTCATCTTTTCATCCTTAGGTCCAAATCAATTCTATAAGGTCAAGACTTCACCCACCTTTACCACATCAAATTAATCCACACACAATCCATTGCATGCCCTTGACAAGGTCCCAAGATAGGAAAAACAAGGAAATGGAACACTTTAGAATTAGTTTTGGGATGCCTAACATTAACCAAAATAATATCCCTATGTAATCCAACAACAATCATTCCTTGATGCCAATGCTATGATAAATCCCTTTGGAATGCAACCAATAGGACCACCATCCAACACCAATAACATTGATCAAGATGTCCTAGACTTCATGCAAGACACCAATTCCATGGACATACTAGATAGAGTCCTAAAGTTAGACCCAAACAAATACCTTGAATTCCTCATCCAAAATGGTGCCGCCATACCCACCTCCTCACAACCATCCTTGTCCAACACTATCCCAAACACATCCCAAACTTCAAATACCACCACATCCAATCCTACCTCCACATCTACCATATCCATCCCTATTTCCACATTGTTGGGTGAATATTTTGTCTTTAACTAATTGAAGGCAAAATGGTTATATTGACCACAGTGTAATGAGATAAATCTCTCCTCTCAACAAGGGGAGGTTCCCTATCAATTATCACAAACTTATTTAAACTAAATACTAACGTGGGGGTGAGACCATATCATCCATTTCTCTTTTTTCAGATATGATGTTTACAAAATGAAATAGCACTTTCTTGATAAAAACTGAATAACCAAGAAACCCATGAGAGCACAAAGTCTATCGTTGCTTCTTTTACTAATTTATAACCTAGAACCAAGTAAAATGAGGTGCAGCCCAAATTCTTCACCGAAAACTACAACAAAATATATGATCACAAAAGATAATAGTAGTTCAAAGCCTTTCCAATATCTTTTACTTCAAAACACAAAATCACAAACTAAAGATAATTGTCGTAGCACAAAGTCTCCACAATCAACTTTAGAACATCTCCCAGATTATTCTCACTCACACTACAATTTGATCAAAAGGATAAGATAGTATTAGGAAAAGGACATAAGAACAATTTCCAATACACCACAAGATATTCCAACACAAAGATTGAATGCTCACTTGCTTTCTTATTCACTTGATAAAATTTGATTTACAATTTGAACACAAAGTCTCAAAATGCTCTTCAATTTGGCAGAGTTTCGCTTCAATAACTAAAAGATCATATTTACAATGAGGGTCCTCTTTATTTATAAGAGGAACCGAGAGCAAAAATAGGAAAAGAAAAACTAACTATGACTTATTCAACAAAGGAGTCCTTTTTGATTTGGGGCTTCCTATGTTTTTACATGTAATTACATATGGAAAAAGTACATGTAAATATGTCTAAAACTATTTCAAAAGTACATCTGAAAAGTAGAAAATAAACTAAGGGAAAAACTGCTTCAACTTGTATTGCTGTCTTTCTTCATATGACAATCATACATGGTGAAAGTTGCTTGCATCCCAATACTGTCTGGACTAACCGTGTTCTTGAAAATCATCTTGGCCCTAACTATGGCATCTCTGACAGTGGTGATTAATTTTGCATGACTAGTTAGCTTGGTCTTTAGATTATCCAAGGTTAATTGATTGTCAAGAATACTGTCCACAGAGGCCATTGAAAATGTTTTGTCCTCGAACTCTTTCTGGAACATATTTTCAAACTTCTGAACCATCTCTTCTGCAGGGAGAAATTGATTATCTTGTGACACAAGTTTGCACTGCAGCTCCTCCAATTTATGTAAAAGACTAACATCACTCTG
Source organism: Cunninghamia lanceolata (assembly GCA_027924645.1). Classification (NCBI taxonomy): domain Eukaryota; kingdom Viridiplantae; phylum Streptophyta; class Pinopsida; order Cupressales; family Cupressaceae; genus Cunninghamia; species Cunninghamia lanceolata. The sequence continues at coordinate 10,839,233 of BSBN01000579.1, read as the reverse complement.
TTCACTTAGCTTCCTTGTTGCTTCCAGGTCATTGATCAAATCTTTTAGCACACGGCTTCTATATGTCAATGCCTCTTTGGTTTCAGTATATGAATCTCTATTTGGGATGACGCTGATTGATATCAGAGTGCTTATTTTCAGCTTTCTCATTTCCACCCACTTATCATGATTCTTTTCTATGCGTTTGATATCTTGAGAAATAACATCGATCAGATCATCAAGTTCTACTCTTATTTTCTCCATCTTGTCTGTCTTCTCAGATAGCTCTGTAAGCAGAGAGATTCCTTGGGTGCGCATCCTTTCCAGATATTCTTCAAGTACCATTCCTTTAAGATGAGTCTTTTCTACTTTCTGGATAATAGGGTCTTCTACAGAAATGGCCTCGGGAGTTATTGCTTCTAAATTCAAAGTGATTTTCCTCACCAATGTAGTCAATTGTTCAACCATTGCCTTGTAATGATCTTTCATTTCTTTCTCTCTGTCAAATTTCTGAATCAGAATGTCCATGGCTGACTGCATGTCAGTCTTTGCACTTTCATGAGTTATTTTGCCTAACTCAACTCTAGAGATAGAGTAATCACTTATACTAAAGTTTTCCATGGTTGCATCCTGCGGAGGTCTTGCAATCTCCAGAAATTTGTGTCCCTTGTCCCTGAGCATTCTCGAAAGAATCTTCAGCTTCTTTAGGGTCTTAGCTTTCGCAGGCACCAGCTTACTAAAATCAAAGTCATCTGGGGAGATGGCTTGTTTCTTCCTTTTTGGTGCATAAGCTGACAACCATGGTGGAAGCATAGAAGTACTCAGTACTCACATTAGGATATGTTCCCATTGCTGGTGTCCCTAGAACTGCACTTGCACTGGTAGTGGAAACAATAGGTGGAGTATTAGTAAAAAATGCACCTGTTACATTTACATTGGAAACCTGTTCAGTATTCATTACAAAGTGATCAAATATGGAAGTATCCCCAGTATCAAAAGATGAAGAAGACAAGCTAGGAATAGACTCTGAGGAGCAAAGAACATCTTCAAAAGTATTTTGAGGATTGTCAAAAATTGTTTTGGAAGGGGAGGGAGATTCAGAAGAGGGAATATCAATGGGTGAGACAGACAAAGGAACTGAAACAGGTGTGTTTGGCAAAGGAGAAGAGACTCTAGTTTCTTGTTGTACATTCTCCTGTGGGGACAAATCTTCCTCTTCTTATTGATCTGTAGGTCTGTCTTCAACCTCCATTTCCTCAGTGGCTGGTTCTTCAGTGTTCTATTTCTCAACTTCCATATCTTCTATTTCAAACTCTTTCTCCACAGCCTTTAACTTCTTCTTCACAAATTTGATTCTAGTCTTATGTGGCTTGGAAGAAGAGGGAACATCACTCTTGTTCTTTGTCCTGTTCTCCACCTTTTTACCCGTTTGCTCTTGGATCTCAGTCTCTAATCCTGTAAGGAATTCTTTCAAAGCAATTCCCTTATCTGCTAGCCAGTTATTGGTGTTAGCCAATATAGGCTCAAATCTTTTCCTTAGAGAGGTCAATTCTTTTTGAGACCATCAGATTGGAGGGAGAGGAGTATCAGCAACCTGTTTAGTGTTATACCTCTTATCATTCAACTCTCCATCATCCACTAGATCTTCAGGAATATTAGCAAGTCCCAGATATTCAATCTACTCTAGAGACAACTTGCTATAATCCAATTTTTAGACATCTTCTTCTATTCTCAAATCTACCCAGACATCTTTGACCATAGGTTCATGGAACTGGGTTTTCCTCTTGATTTTGTCCTTCACGCCCCTGTAGTCAAACTTTGGCCTTCTCTTGAATTGCTTCATAGTTACAAGCTGCATTTCAGTTTCCATGGGCTCTAGCCTTTGCAGCAGTTAATACTGAAAACCTACCAATTTCAACTGGAAACTTGAAACTTGGCTTCTTGAGCTCCATTTGCTTATTATGCATGATGATCATTTGTCTACATAATTCCATTAAGACAAGTTTGTATGAGGGAAACCTTGGCAACATATAGGGATGACCTTAGAAAAAACCAACCCTTAGATATGAGAAAGAAGGAAACTGTAAGAACATGCACCCAAAATCATTTACCACTAACCAAGCTTCATCTGACACTCTTCTTTGTTCTAGCCGAGGGTCAAAAAGACACAAGAACACTGCAAATAAAGCATCATTTACTCTCCTGAAATGGTGAATAGAACCCTTCAATGTCAATTGAGAATAATACTGATACACAGGAATTACCCTCCTATCTCCTTCTGATGTTAGACCTAGAAAGATTCTCATAGATGCTGCTATATACACCAGGTAAGAAGTCATGTAGAATTTGAAGGTAGTGGACACCTTTTTCAATTGCTCATGCAAAGCATTGCTGATTTGCTCACCCCAGAAGATAGCTTGTTTGCCTTGGAGTATTACCTTGATGAAAGGATACATCCATTCATGAAATAGTGAGGAAGAGGCCAATCCCCTTATCCTGTTGAGAAGAGTTATCAGGTCACCAACTTCTTCTATAAATTCACTTCTAGGAAAACTCCGTGGCCACCTAGACAAGTTTGACCTTGAAGTTTTGAGCCATTTAGTATTGATTACCTTCTTTGCCTTCTCAAGATTTTTGTCGTACTCCTTTTGTGATTCAACAAAATCTAGTTTTATCACTTCTATAGAAGGAGGGCACATGAAAACTTTATTAATGAATTCAGGATCTAGTCTGATTATCACATTGCCACTTGCATCCACCACTGCCCTTGTATCTCTATTATAAAACTGAGCACATTGAAGAACAAACTCTATGTTATGGGCTGCCATTGGGAAAGATGACACCAAATGGATGTTACTGTCAATAATCTTCTTCATTGCAGAGCTAGGATTATTTAACTTGGTTCTTTCCACAAATTCAGCCATGTCCACATGGCCAATCTCTGTATCCCTAATGTCATCGACATTAGAAGTAACCGAGGTGATTGGGAAAACACCTTGATATTTATACTTCATTGCCTTTGACTTCTTCGGAGACAACTCAGTCATCTGAACAAGCTATCACCAGAAGGATGTTGATGAAGAGAGAAGGATCCGCAGAAGAAACTGCAACAAAAAGTCATGATCATGCAATTAGGGGAAATACTGGTAATCTGGGAAAATTGCATGTCGACGATCACGACTATGAGGATATGCTTGAAATGGCTAGAGTGTGAGCAGGTCAAAAAATGGAGGAAAGCGGGCTCAGAAAAGCAAAATTGAAAATATCCCAGAGTTAGGAAAATTTGAGAGAATGTTCGCATGGGCGGCAAAATTTGCCGCCCTTGCATGTGAGGGATATTTCACAAGTGTATCGGCGGTTAAATTCATCGCTATTGCATGTTACAGGAGAATTGCAAGTGTTATGTATCGGTGGCAAATTTTGTTGACATAGCAGATTGGTATGAAAATTGCAAGTTTGATGTTTGAGCGGCAAAAAATGCCGACAATACATGTGATGGGAGAATACTGCAAGGGTTCGAGTGGCAAATAATGCCGACACTGCAAGTTGGTATTTCAATGTCTTCTTTGTGTAAGGGCGGTGAATTTTGCTGCCCATGCACTTGTTTTTTGATACATCTTCAAATGCAAAAGCGGTGACTTCTGCTGACTTCGCATCTGATCATAACTTTATGGAAAAACTCAGGCGGTAAACTTCACAGTCACTACATAGGAACAAGCATAATGAACATTTTTGATCGGTTAGTTTTACCGATGACAATACACCAATGGTTATGAACGTTCATGTATCAAGCGGTAATTATCGCCGATGGTGCAGACATTGTAAGATGGTTTTGGTGTTTGGTTGGGACAAACCACCGATGACATAGCACTTTAAAAACCTAAACCTAAATGAAAACTAAGTCACGAGCCATAGAAAATGGTTGGGAAAGTCCAGTCTAGTTTAGAATGGAAAAAGCTAGGGTTATCACTACGTAGATACAAATCAAAAAGAAATATAACCAAGGATGCATTTAGATGACAAGTTTAAATCATCAAAACAAATCTATTCTTAAACAATCAATAAACCCTAGAGGTAAAGAAACATGATATAAAAATGCATCCCAACCTGATAAAAATGATGTCACCCCTAGTTTTTCACGATGGAAGCTCCAGATCGCAAGAATCACGAACTCAAATTTGGGATAACCGTAGGTTGCAACGAGGTCGACTTTAGGTGAAATAAAACAAAAAACACAATCAAAGTAATTTAAAAGAAACTTAAAAACTTAGAAGGAAACTAGAAAAACACCATTAATGTCACACGAGTTAACTCATGGTGACATTAATGGTGTGTTTTGACGGTGCTTTTTACCACCCCGACACATGAAGATACAGATGCACGAGCGGTAGAATTCGCCGACACGACACGTGTTAAGAGAAATGTGACGACAGTAAAAATTGCCGTCTTGACATGAGTTTTTTAGAGAGAACATGCAACAGCAGCAAAAAGTGCCACTCAGGCATGCATAAACAAAAAATTATGTAAAGGCGGAAAAAAGTACCGACTCAACACAAGGAAACCAAAAGATATGCAATAGCGGAAAATTTTGCCGACTTTGCACATACAGTTTCAAAATTGATATTTTGGTCAGTTTACAACCTAATGGATTTGCGCAAACTTTGAGGAATCGATTCAAGGGAATGTTGTAAACTAATCTAGGATGCCATACGACTTCACACGAGGTCAAGAGAATCTTGTCTCGATTTGCAAACTTAGAGTGTAGATTACGAAACAAACAAGTTTCGTAGGGGTTGTCTACAAAAATGAGCGTAGCTGATTTTGAGAACAACACACATCAACATCAATTATAACCACATCCAGTCTCCAAATCACCCTCAACATCCCCAACAACACCACGTACACAAGTGCTTCCACAAGTGTACCCCAATTTGATGCCAACACCATAGCATTCATGACATGATTATTTTCCCAACCACCTTTCAACACATCCAAAACTAATCCATGCAACAACCCCTCATATAATTTCACATACATACAAACCCCTATCTCTCAACCACCCATCGTATCATGATCCATTCAAAACTTACAAAATCCCAACCAACAACAAATTCTACCACACGTCATACAACAACTCCTTGCATGCCAACAACACCAAGCCAAACAAAATCAAAACCAAAACCCACCTCCACATCAACAAATCACCTATTTCCTCCAACAATTAATCCATCAACAAGAATCACACATACCACAACCTCCACCAACCCAGGATTCATCTAACATTGTGCAAACCTTATTCCAAAAGGATGACGATATGCAACATGGGTACAAAGGAAAACAATATTCCTTCAAAGATATTTGCCCATATCCATTTGATAGAACCATCCCCATGCCACCCTTCCCTAAAAATTTTGAAACACCAAAATTTGACAAGTACAAAGGGAAAGGGAACCTTAGGGAACACCTTAAGGAGTTTTACATTTCTTGCCTAGAGGTCTCATATGATGACACATATTTGATGAGACTCTTTCCTAGAAGCCTAGGTGGTCAAGCCACTGAATGGTTCACTCATCTTCTCCCTAGCATTAAAACATTCCATGAGCTTGTAGAGAAATTTGTAAATCATTTCTCCTATAACTTTGAACATGAAATATCTATGACAAACCTTTACAACATGAAACAAAAGAATTGGGAATCCTTCATTGCCTTTCTACAAAGGTGGAGAAGCCTAGCAAGCAAACTCCCTTGACCTATTCCTGAGAAAAAATTAGTCACCATGTTTGTGACTAATTTAAATCAAGAAATGGGTTTCCATTTGCAAATATAATGTGCATCAACCTTTGAAGAAGTCATAGACAAGGGAACCACCATTGAGAGAGCCCTCATTTCTAAGGGGGCTATAAAAATTTACAACAATGATAACAAGAACAAGAACAACAACAACATTAATGGCAAAAACACCAACACCCCCAACACAAACAACAACAACAATCCATCCCATAAAAAACCCTGCTTTTGGGGAAAAAAACAAAAACACTCTTAATGATGGTGTCACCAATGTTAAGAGTGTCCAAAATGTAAAAACTACCACACCATCAAACCCATCCACAAGTAATAATGTAAATATTCCCAAGGGAGCACCCAAACAAAACATTGCACCGAAAAGGAGATTCACACCCTTGGTTGAACCTACTGAGAATGTTTTGAGAAATCTCGTCAAGGTAGATCTAATCACATTGCCACCCATTCGCCCCTATGATGATAACCAATTTAAACCCTCTTGGTTTGATGAAAATTCCTATTGTGAATACCATCGTGTGAAAGGGCATAAGAAATCTAACTATATGAGGTTGAAACATTGCATCCACAATCTTGTAGATAGAGGCGATATAACCATTGACGAACCTACAAAGCAATTGCATAATGCCAACTTAGGAGCATGCAAGGATCCACTCCCTAATCATAACAAGGGAAAGCCTCATCTTCCAATCAATCCTACAACACAGTTCCTCCACCCTCTTCTTTTGATTCTGTCATGGGTCGTATAGAAGAGCCATCTAACCAAGTCAACACCATCACCATTAGAGCCAAAATATCTAATTGTGCCATCACTACTCATCGCAGCCACATCTCCATCCATGGAGCCCCTACCAGTGATCAAGCCACTACATCTGCACCCACTAATCCTTCATCCACTCACAAGTATAACCTCCTTGAACATCTTGGAAAATCCCCTGCTCAAATCTCCATCCTTGAGTTGCTTCGTACATCTCCCCTCCATAAAGATGTCCTTGATAAGGCCTTAATGGAGACCCAAGTCCCTACCAACTTGAATGTTGATCAATTCCAAGCCATGGTGGGACACATCACCTCACCTCACCATCTCACCTTCTCTGATAAAGACCTCCTTGTGTCCAATGCCTCACATAACAAAGCCCTTCACATCGAAGTCCTAATCCACAAACATACCATAAAAAGAGTCTTAATAGATGGTGGCTCCAGCCTAAACCTTTGCACTCTAAAATTATTAAAACACCTGGGATACTCTGATATGGTTGTGGACTCTAGTGAGTGTATAACCATCAAAGGATATGATGATACTGAAAGATTGTCCAAAGACACCATCAAGCTTCCCATCCAAGTGGGACAAAAGATTTTAGAAACCAAATCAATTTCTTGATCTTAACCTCCCATACAACATCCTCCTAGGCCAACGATGGATCCATGCCATGAAAGACGTTCCATCCACTTTTCATCAATGCCTAGAATTTCCATATAATGGCACAAAAGTTACTATCTATGCCGATCCCCATCCTTTCCAATATTGCAGCTTTTTGTAAGGACACGATCAAACTTTCTGCCCATACAACAATGCCACCAAAACGTCCACCTTTAACACCAATCCAAAATCTTCCATCTCATACATCAATCCTTCAAACATCACAACCACATCGCAAACATCCACCCCTCCCGAGGTTAAGATCAAGGTAAGTGATATGGGATGTGGAGAATGTGATCTACATGGCACATTTTATGTAGGCTTACTGTTGGGAATTAAGGTGTCTCTATCTTTGCAAATTCCTAGCATTTGATATATATTTGTATATTTATTTATTGGCCTAATTTGTATTTACTTGCACATCCTGTTTTGTCATTTACTGTGAGGTGGCATTGTGACATGTCATCCTACTTGTAATATGACTTGGATGGTCAAGTCAACACATGAGAATCTAGGTGTCCCATTTAAGGTGGCACTAATATACCATGTGTCGGCATATTGAGATATGTGGGAGGAGTTATTATGTATGACGGAATTTATGACATGTAAGAGCCAGAATTAAAGATTCCTATGACAAGTGAAGACAAGTATCAGAGAGCATCTTTGCATGTGAGGAAGGCATCTTTGAGCACCCAAGTTTGACTATGACATGTTGTAAGAGGAATATGCTATTATTAGTCTTGTATGATGGATTCTCTTTCAACAGTAAATATTTTTATGTTTGGAAGATTCTATGACAACTGTAAGATGTGTAAGAGCATATGTCATAGCCTATTCTTGGTTGGAGCGCTCTACATTAGGAAAGTATAATCTACATGTTATGATGGTTGAATGGAGGTTTCTTGAATGTTGTCCAAGTGTCCCATTTGGGATTTGACCATAAGGCCAAGTTGGACACCCACCTCTAGAAGCTTCCCAAGATGACCTTGTAAACTCTATATATGTGGGTACTTGATGTTGGAGTTGCATAGTTGATTTACAGGTATTGTTACACTACCAGAATTGCTTCAGAACAGACATTTGAAGACTATTGAAAGAAGTTGCATTGCAAGTGTATTGTAATCCTTTACAAATTTGATTATACATTCTGTAGGTTTTGGAGTGTGGGGTTTTTCACCTGAAAGGATTTTCCCCACATACATCTTGTGTCTTTGGCATTCTATGTGTTGTTGTATGTTGCATAATCTCTCTGTTATAAGTTTAACATAATTGTAATAGAAAAGGATCTAAAATTTGCACTACATTCCCCTTATTAGATCAGTGTAAGAAGTGTTTTCGCGTACCTTGCTTCTATTAAGTTGGCATCAGAGCTTGATCATGTTTGATCCTAGTTGTTGGGTAGGGGTTTTTTGTACTGATCTTTGATTGAGTGGGAATCTGTGTAGAGTATTGTGTGATCTTGTTGCAGGAAGGAGATGGTAGGTACATCTGGAAGGATAGACTTGGAGAAGTTTAATGGCAACAATTTCAAGTTGTGGAAACTCAAAATAGAGGACATGCTTGTGGATCGAGACCTATGGGAAGCTATATCTGACATAAAACCAACGACAATGTCACAAGCAAACTAGAATCTCAAAGATTGAAAAGCTAAGGGTCTTGTGAGACTCTATTTAGCTAATTCTGTCCTATTAAATGTTCATGAAGAAAAGACTGTGAAAGACCTATGGAAAAAGCTTAGAGATATTTATCAAGCTAAATCCATGGTAAACAAGTTATTCTTGTGGAAGAAGCTGTATTCTCTGAGGATGGAAGATGGAGGATCTATTGCAGATCATTTGAATGCCTTTAACATGTTGGTTTCTCAGTTGACCTCTGTTGGTGTGAGATGGAGGAGGAGGATCATTGCATGACCTTGCTTTGTTATTTTCCAAACTCGTGGGACCACCTTGTCATGGCCATTGGGAGTACTACTACCACCTTTAAGATGGATGAAGTGGTTTCTTTGATGTTGTTTGAAGAGATGTGGAGAAAGTCTTCTAAGTTGGCTAAGAAGGCTCTTGCGGTTCATGGTAGACCCAAAGATAAAGGGAAGAAGAAGGACAAGAAAGTAGAAAAGGGTAGATCTAAATCCCGTGGGAGATCTAAGTCTCTTGGAAAGTCCAAGGCACTATGTTGGAACTACGAAAAATATGGGCACTTCCAAAAGGAGTGTAAGGAGGAGAAGAAGAAAAAGAAGAAGAGCTTCTTCAATTCAGATTCTAACAAATCCCAAGATGATGGAGATGCTTTTGTTTCTGTCTTGGCCACCCATGCATTAGAAGATGTGTGGTTGATAGACTCTGGTGCTTCTTTCCACATGACCTCACATCAAGGTTGGTCTACCAAGTATGAAGAATACGATGGTGGGAAGGTGTACCTGGGTGATGACTCTCAATTGAAGATTGTTGGCCGTGGAAGAGTCCTAATCCGATTCCCTGATGGACAAGTGAAGGGGATCAATGGAGTTTTGCACATCCCTAGTTTAACATGGAACCTTCTTTCAGTAAGTTGAATGGTGTGGGTGTGCAAGTTGTCTTCTCGAGTGGAGGATGCAAGATGGCAAGAGGAGCTATGGTGCTTGCTAAGGTACTCGGAGATGTACTCTATTTAAATTGGATGCATGCACTGTTTAGTGTAATAGTTCTTCTATTTTGAAGAAAAGAGATTCAAATTCTTCATTCTCACCATCGAAACGAGCAGCAAAAAAGTGTGTTACTTCAACTTCTAATGATTGAGCTTTTTGGGTACCTAAGGGTGCTAATGCTTTGGAAATGAAACTTCTTGCTGAGAAGACAATGTTGTGGCATGAGATACTTGGTCACATTAGTGAGAAGGGTCTTAGAGCCCTAAAAATAAAAACCTCATCGAGGGGTTAAATGATTGTAATCATGAGTTTGATTTCTGTGAACATTGTGTATATGGAAAGCAAAATCATGTTTAGTTTTACTCTAGTTCTCATATGTCTTCTAGTGTGTTGGATCTAATCCATTTTGATGTGTTTGGTCATGTGAATATTCCTTGGATTTCTAAATCATTATATTTTGTATCATTCATTGATGATTACAGTAGGAGGACATGGATTTATTTTTCAGAAGCAAATCTAAAGTCTTTAGTCAGTTCAAAGAGTTTAAAACTTTGCTAGAGAATCAAATTCCAGTAAAAAGATTAAGTGTTTGAGAACTGACAATAGTGGTGAGTTTTATTCGATAGAGTTCGAGAAGTTCTGTAAAGAACATGAGATTGAAAGACATAAGACAACTCCATACACCCCTCAACAAAATGGAGTTGCAGAGAGAATGAGTAGAACGTTGATGGAGAGGGCTAGGAGTATGCTTAGTGGAGCTAGCCTCGAACAAGTTTTGGCCTGAAGCTGTAGCCACTGCTTGTTACCTGGTTAACACGTCTCGTACTTCAGCACTTGTTGAAAAGACATCCATGGAGGTGTGGTCTGGTAAGAAGCCTTCTTTGATACATCTTTGTGTTTTTGGTTGAGGCATATGCACATGTGCCTAAGGAGAAGAGGTCAAAATTGGAGAACAAGGCAGTTAAGTGTATCTTCATTGGCTATGGTGTCGGTGTGAAAGGGTACAAGCTTTGGGATCCTGTAGTCGAGAAAGTTGTGCATATCAGAAGTGTTATTTTTAGAGAAGTATCTCATTCTCCTATTGTTCTACAACCAGAAGAAAAGGAAAAGAAAGAGGATGTGGTTCAGTTTCCTACTACCCCTGAGAAGATTAAACCGAAAGATCCTATTGGACCTGATGATGAGGAGAGCTTTAGCATCTCTGAAAGTTTAGAAGAGGAAGAAGAACCTCCACCTCAGCTTTTGAGGAGGTCCACACGAATCAGGAAACAACCTAAGAGGTTTGGTTATTCATTACTTGATTCCAGTTGTGTTTTTGCTTTGATTTCTAACACTGATGAGCCTAGAACTATGAAACAGGCTATGGGTATGAAAGATGCAAGTTCCTAGAAGGAGGCCATAGAAGAGGAGATGACCTCTTTGGAAAAGAATAAAACATAGAACTTGGTGCCTTTGCTTGATGGACGAAAAATTGTTGGTTGCAAATGGGTGTTCAGAAAGAAATTTGGTGCGGATGGCAGTGTTGAGAAATATAAGGCCAGATTGGTTGCAAAGGGGTATTCTTAGGTGGAGGGAATTGATTATGGTGAGATTTTCTCTCCCATTGCAAAGTTGCCATCTATTCAATTCTTGTTATCTCTTGCAGCAACATATGATTTAGAAGTGGAACAAATGAATGTGAAGACAAATTTCCTTCATGGTAACTTGGAGGAGATTTATATGTCACAACCAGAGCACTACATGGTGAAAGGTAAAGAAAATCTAGTTTGCAAGTTAAAGAAGTCTTTGTATGGTTTGAAACAATCTCCTAGGATGTGGTACCAAAAGTTTGATGCATTTGTGTTGAGTATTAGATTTTTGAGATTGAAATCAGATCATTGTGTTTATTACAAGTTTGACAATGATTGCATTCTCATTATTGCACTATATGTTGATGATATGTTGCTAATTGGGAATGGTAAAAGTTTGATTTCTTATTTTAAGTCTCAGTTGTCAGCACAGTTTGAAATGAAAAATTTAGGGGCTGCCAGGTACATTCTAGGGATGGAGATCAGAAGAGACAGAGCAAACAGAAAACTTTGGTTAGGCTAGAGTAAGTATGTTAACACTGTCTTGGAGATATTTAGTATGGCAGATTGTAGACCGTTGAATGTTCCTATTATGATGGGGACAAAGTTACCTTTTGGAGATTTTCCATAGTCTCCTTCTGAGACAGAGGATATGAGCAGAGTACCTTATGCTAGTGTGGTTGGCAGTTTGATGTATGCTATGGTCTGTACAAGACCAGACACTGCCCAAGTAATAGGATTCCTTAGTCGGTTTATGGCTAATCCTAGACGGGTACATTGGGATGCAGTGAAGAGAGTGTTCAGATACTTGCATGGTACTTTTGAGTATTCCCTATGTTATCATGGTTATCCTACAAGACCTCAGCATTCTATGAGTATTCATGGATTTGTGGATTTTGATTGGGCAGGTGACATTGACAGCAGGAGATCCACCAGTTCTTACGTGTTCACTATGTTTGGTGGAGCTATTAGTTGGATGAGTAAGTGACAACTTGTGGTAGCTTTGTCCACAACATAAGTAGAGAATATGGCAGCAACTCATTCTTGTAAGGAAGCTATTTGGATTAAGAGATTGTGTCCATATATTGGTTTTGATGCATGACAGATTACTATCTTTTGTGATAGTCAGAGTGTGATTTGCTTAGCAAAGAATCCTACTTTCCATGCTAGAACAAAACACATTGATGTTCAGTTTCATTTTGTTTGTGATATGGTAGAAGATGGGAAGGTGATATTGGAGAATGCTGACACTTTGAAGAATGTTGCAAATGCACTGACAAAACCTATGGGCATAGAGAAGTTCAGATGGTGTTTGGAGTCTATGGGCCTCTTGGCCCCTAGTAGTTAAACCTTGTCATTCTATTGGCTCTTGAAAGGTGTTCATCAAGTGGGAGAATGTTGGTAATTAAGGTGTCTCAACCTTTGCAAATTCCTAGCATTTGATATTTATTTGTATATTTATTTGTTGGCCTAATTTATATTTACTTGCACATCCTATTTTGTCATTTAGGTGAGGTGGCATTGTGACATGTCATCCTACTTGTAATATGACTTGGATGGTCAAGTCAACACATGAGAATTTAGGTGTCCCATTTAAGGTGGCACTAATATACCATGTGTCGACATCTTGAGATATGTGGGAGGAGTTATTATGTATGACAGAATCTATAACATGTAAGAGCTAGAATTAGATATTCCTATGACAAGTGAAGACAAGTGTTAGAGAGCATCTTTGCATGTGAGGAAGGCATCTTTGAGCACCCAAGTTTGACTATGACATGTTGTAAGAGGAATATGCTATTATGAGTCTTGTATGACAGATTCTCTTACAACAGTAAATGTTATTATGTTTGGCAGATTCTATGACAACTGTAAGATGTGTAATAGCATATGTCATTGCCTATTCTTGGTTGGAGTGCTCCACATTGGGAAAGTCAAATCTACATGTTCTGATGGTTGAATGGAGGTTTCTTGTATGTTTTCCAAGTGTCCCAAGGTGTTGGGTTTTGACCATAAGGCCAAGTTGGATGCCCACCTCTAGAAGCTTCCCAAGATGGCCTTGTAAACTCTATTTATGTGGGTACTTGATGTTGGAGTTGCATAGTTGATTTAGAGGTACTATTTCACTGCCAGAATTGCTCCAAAATAGACATTTGAAGACTCCTAAAAGAACTTGCATTGCAAGTGTATTGTAATCCTTTATATATTTGATAATACATTGTGTAGGTTTTGGAGTGTGGGGTTTTTCACTTGAAATGGTTTTCCCCATGTAAATCTTATGTCTCTTGCATTCTATGTGTTGTTATATGTTGCATAATCTCTCTGTTATAAGTTTAACATAACTATAATAGAAAAGGATCTGAAAATTTACACTACATTCCCCTTATTAGATCAGTGTAGGAAGCATTTCTGCGTACCTTGCTTCCTTTCACTTACTCCCACCAGCCCCTAAGACATTTGGTGCCCCTAAGGACAATAAAGTCTCCACGGTTATCATCAAATGCAAGCCATCTCCCATTTTCGAGGGCAAACACTTCATGGAACAAGATGTCCTTGAAGACATATCCTCCTAGTTATACAAAGATGAATATGAACAACAAGAAGCTCCTATCCTCCCAACCAAGATCTATGCAAAAGGTCTCAAAATTGTCAAATACATGGGTTATAAAGGACAAGGTGGCATAGGCCTTCATGAACAAGGTCTTATTGATCCTATTCAAGCAACAAGGAATCCTTATCTCCGTGGACTAGGGTATGAAAAATAAGAGTCGACCCCCAACAAACTTGAGCATATCTTGAGTGAGGATGATAGGTCTTTCCCTATGATCGATAACATCAACGAAGAGCACCATCAAGACTCCTTTTCTGATTTCGCCAAACTCTTCAAATCCTCCATATGCACCATTTACACCCTATCAACTATGCCATCCACATCCAATGACCTACCTCTTGTCTACCCCCAACTCATAGATTGGGACCAACAAGGACATCTTGTCCTTGATGTTGCACAAAATGATGAAGCTATTGTAGAGTTCCTAGGGGTTTGAGACCATATGCCCCTTGGAGATCATAGAGCTAGCTATATAATGGAAATCAATACCTCTGGATACTTTGGGGAGATCATCCAATCTCTTAGTCACAAAAGTATAAACATAAAATAACATCCACTAGTGAAAACCACTTTGTGATACTTTTAGATGATGGAAAAATTAAAATAAAGGACGTATCCCCTAGTGAAAACCTCCCTGAGGTGCTAGAGGATGAGAGAATGGACCTCCCCAAAGTCCCAGAATTGTATCAAGAAAGATTGCCAATCCTGGTAGAAGCATCAAGTGAAATGAACCTTGGAACTGAAGAAGCACCCAAGATCATGTTTCGAGTAGAATCCCATACAACAGTAGAACAAGAGGCCTTCTTAGCCTTCTTTAAACAAAGGAGTCATAACTTCGCATGGACATATGGTGATATGTCAGGGTTGGACCCCGCATTAGTAGTGCACCATCTCGCTATACATCCTGAAGCAAAGCTAGTAAAACAAAAGCTAAGGAAAATGAATCCCCAAGTTTCACTCCTCATCAAAGCCAAGCTCAAGAAGCTCCTAGATGTCAGATTCATTAGACCTATCGACTATCTTGAATGGGTGTCAAATATTGTGTCAGTAGCCAAAGTCACTGGGGGCATTCGTGTGTGCACCGATTTCAGAGATCTCAATAAGGCATGCTGTAAAGATGACTTTCCGCTACCCAACATAGATATCATTGTTGATCTCATTGCCAAACATGAAATGTTGTCCCTCATGGATGGATTTTCTGGTTATAACCAAATCAGGATAGTAAAAGAAGACCAACATAAAACAACCTTCATATGTCCATGGGGAACCTACTATTGGGTTGTGATGCCCTTTGGGTTGAAAAATGCCAGAGACACATATTAGAGAGCCATGATAGTTATCTTCCATGACCTTTTCCATAGCATAATGGAAGATTATATAGATGATTTGCTGGGAAAATCCAAGACTAGAGAAGATCATTTGAATGTGTAAGCAAAAACCTTTGACAGATTAGAACAATACAAGGTACGACTCAATCCTAAGAAATGTGTCTTTGGGGTCACCTCCAGAAAACTCCTATGGTACATTGTATCAAGAAGAGGTATTGAAGTCAACCCCGCTAAGGTTAAGGCTATAGTGGAGATGCCTCCACCTAAAACACTGAAACAACTCCGTAGCCTTCAGGGAAGCTTTAGTCTATCCACCACTTCATAACACAACTTACAAATAAATGTGAGCCATTCCAACATCTTCTTCGAAAAGATACAACATTTGTATGGGATGACAAGTATGCAAAGGCTTTGAGTGGCTAAAAGAATATCTTGCTATGCCACCCATCTTTATTCCACCAAAGCAAGAGCAATCCCTCCTTCTATACATCTCAACAACAGAAACAATGATAAGAGCCTTGATAGCACAACATGATGAACAAGGAAAAGAGAGAGACATATACTACATCAGCCACACTTTGGTTGCCTATGAACTAAACTATACTCCTATTGAACAAGCATGCCTTGTGATGAGGTATAAACAACCTCATTCCTTTGATAAAACAAGTAACCCTTTTTGCATTGCCCAATCACCCTAGCCTTGCCAATTTGTTTGTTTTTATAAGCAATATTTATCTATTTTTAATGAAATGTTGTACAAATCTTTATTTCCTTAATTGATTTAAATTAGCTAGATTAAATGTTGATATAATGGTATTTAGAGTTGAGTAATTGTGTAGGATTAATGCATGGCCTACGAGAGGAGTGGACTTCAAGCAGCTGAGGTCAAGTGCGCTGGAAGTTGAGGGCACTAGAAATTTTAGGCTTGCATTGATTGGAGACTTTTAATTCTATTTACTTCTATTGGTTATCAGAGACTTTATGGCTCCACTCAGAGCCTTTTATATATCTTTTATTCCATAAAGACATCAATAGTTGAAATTTTGTTTTTCTGTTATAAGACTTTTTCAATGACATTTTACCATCATCTGGAATATAGGATTTCATAATAATTCAGTTTTAGTTAGTTGCTCAAAACATGAATATATATATCATAGTGTGTGAAGAATGAATATCAATATATCTCTTTTTGGCAAAGAATCGATGAGTTGTGTTCTGAAATATTTTCATGAATACAAATAGTGTTCTCATGAGTATTTCCTTTTGAGTTATGAAGATATGAATGGAGTTACTATGTTGCTGTGGAAACAATTGAATGTGATCTAAGTTAAAAGATGAATTTATCCCAAGAGCTGGCTACTCGAGGGATTGTAGAGTAGATAAGTATTTCTGTTTTCGTGAATGTTCTGTTTAGAGTAGTGTTATTTTATGTTTAGTTCTATTGTGTGTGCCTGTAGGTTGTGATGTTTAAGATGTTAATTCTTGGAGCTCTGTTTGTTTAAATATTTCCAAAGCATCTGCTTTAGTTTTAAATTGTTGTTAACTGTTAGTTGGAAGTTTGAATGTGTGTGTAGTTATAGGATTAGTCACTGCTTGAGTTCGTAGTAAAAATTGCATGTATGAATTTCTAGTATAAAGTTTATATGTTTTCTTAGATTAAAGAGTTCCAATGCTTTCTAGTATAGAGTTCAAATGCTTCCTAGTATAGAGTTCAAATGCTTTCTAGTTTGATATGTTGTTTAAGCATTTTTAAAGATACAAGAAATTATTTCTAGATGAGATATCCAAACAACACTCCCTATTGCATATAGCCTTGGACACTACCCTGGTCGATAAACTGATATTTTTCAACTAAAGTATTAGGTCCTTATGACAGCCTATCATCTTGTAGTTGTCTTTACCTCACAAAAGCTAAGACACTATATGCTCAATCATAAGACAAAGCTCATTGCCAAAATTGATCTGCTAAAATATCTATTGACTAGAGCAGATCTCACTAGATGAATGGCTAAGTGGGTTATGATCTTAAGTGAGTTTGACATTGAGTACATAGAGAAAAAGGCTATCAAAGGACAAGTAATTGCTGATCAGTTAGTTGATACACCTATCCCAATAGAACAACCATTGCTTTCATAATTCCTGAATGAGTCCATACTCATAGTAGCATCAACAAAAAATACATGGAAAATGTATTTTGATGGATCCTACACACATTGTGGCTTGGGGGAAAGCATCTTGTTTGTTACCCCTCAAGGAGACAGTATTCCAAAATCCTACCAAATAACATTTCTGTGCACAAACAATGTAGCAGAATACAAGGCCCTCATCACAGGACTTCACATGGCCATCCAATGGAAGATTGAAAAGCTCACAGTTTATTGTGACTCCCATCTAGTTATTAGACAAGTCAACAATGAATACAAAACAAAGGATGATAAGCTCTTGTTTTATAAAAGAATGGTTGATGACTTCAAAGACTATTTTCATGATATCCATTTTGAGAAAATACGAAGGTTGAATAACAAATCAGTAGACACCATGGCTACTATAGGATCCCTGGTTGACATGAAAAAGGATAGTAAGAAATGTGAGTTCCTGATTGAAGAGATTCTAATGCCGACTTATGATGTCTCACACTTTAAGCTAGTGTGTGACATTGTTTGTCCCTTATCTCCATGGTGCTAAGAGACCTATCTCTACCTCCATGACAACATCATTCCACCCAACCTAACATCTGTACAATGCCGTACTTTCATCCACTAAACCTCTCGCTTCAGCATCATAGGTGACACCCTTTATTGAAAATTTTTTTATGGTACTCTTTTATGATGCCTTGATTCTAGGGAAGCTGAAGTGGCCTTACAAGAGGTACATGAAGGTATTTGTGGGGCACATTCTAGTGGGCCTACTCTAGCAAAGATGATTCTTAGAACAGGATACTACTGGCCCACTATGGAATAGGACACCCATCAATTTGTGAAAAATGTCTTCCATGTCAACAACATGGGGATCTCATCCATGCACCATCACAAGAATTGTGGTCGATTACAACCCCTTGGCCCTTTTCACAATGGGGGCTTGACCTTATAGGCAAAATCCATCCACCATAATCTAATGGACATAAGTTCATTATCACCACCAATGAATATTTCACCAAGTGGTTAGAAGCCATTCCACTTACTTACACTACTGGAATCTAAATAGCCAAATTAATCCTTCACTACATAATATGTCACTATGGCATTCCCCTTTCCATCATCATCGACAATAGGAAACCATTTAAGAACCAAGAAGTTTGCACTCTTTGTGAAAAATTTCACATCCAACATCACTTTTCCACATCATATTACCCTCAAGGTAACGGTCAAGCTGAAGCTTCCAATAAAACCATCTTACGCATCCTGAAGAAGACGGTTAATGAAGTTGGTCGTGACTGGCACCTCAATCCCATCCTTTGGGCCTATCATACAAGCATCCACACCCCTACATGAGCCACTCCATACTCTTTAGTATTTGGTTTTGAATCCATCCTACCAATCGAGGTCGAGCTCCCCTCTCTTAGAATTTCATTGTAGAATATCAAAAAAGCAAAAAAACAAAAAATTAAGAAAAACCCGAGTGCAATAAAGTCATCCAATGGTGAAAATCACTTTAGTGACGCCTTGGATAAGTACCATGGTGAAAACCTATCTCAGACGCCATGTGTAGTGGTCGGTCCTACCATCTAATAAGTCCTCACATCCATTAATCACTTCATATCACTCCATATCCTTTCCATCCCATGGCTTGGAATAACAAACATTCAACATCAAACATCCCATCCCTTCATCACCCACCCAAGGTAGATTGTCAAGTTAGTGGATTCTTGTATGCCCTCTTTGTATAGCATAAAAAACTAAAAAAAATCCAAAAACATCATAAAATCACCAAAAATAAAATAAAAAAAATATTTAGAAAACCAAAAAATCCAAAAACATTAGAAAATTCAAAAACCCCCAATTTTTTTTTTTATAAAATCCCCAAAACAATCATTCCATCATCCAACACATCATCATTCCATCATCCTACACACCATCATTCCATCATCCAAAACATCATCATTTCATCATCCAACCCATCCTGAACCATCCCTACATCATCACTACAAACCAAAACTACATATTCATCATCACTCGCATCTTGATGTGCCTTGATCCCGTGGATATAGGGTATGTAGACAGTTTGGAATATGAAGGAAGTATCCAGTACACAGGTATATAAGATGCACCCATCCAACCCATTTGGATGGCCCTTGTTCCTTGAGCTTACTAAATCCAAGAGCAATACATTTGCTAAGCATACTCCTAAAAGCATCATATCTCATGCAAAAAACATCAATCAACAAACCAACTACAATCACTACACATGAACTACTACATTCTTTTCACATCTTTCAACTTTTATCGTAATCATCCAATTGATTCTTGCCTTAATGGATATATCGTTCCTACAATAGGCATAATCCATCATCCTATCAAATCAATACTTATCTTGGCAAGAGATACAATGGTTTTTTGTATGGTTAGTTGGTCTTTTTGATTATTTATTTTTATATTTTGTCTCATTCTTAGGATCACTCCAAAACTACCTTGATCTTACTATATCATGGTATATGGTGGAAAACACCCAGAACAGGGCATGGTCATTGCTTTGTATGCTATGCTTGTAGATTGGTCTCACTACTCCAAGTCTAGTATTCATATCTTGTGAATGTAGGGTCGGTTCTACCATATTGTTCCCTTTTTTCATCTAAGGTTAATCATACCTTTTATGTACTAAGGGCTTATGCTATGAGTCCCTTTCCCTCATATAGGCAGGATTGTACTACCTTTAGCATGCATGGGATCATCCTATTGTTTGCGGGTCTAGTCCATGCAAAGTTGGATATGAATCATCACCTTAGTCTACCTTGATGAAAATGTCCCCTTTTGCTAAAATAAATCTAGGATTTCTCTCAAAAATATCAACACAATATCCCATGCCAACCCATCATCCCTAATCTACCCATCCATCAAAATCATCATCTAGGCTTTGCATTTAAACTACCTAATCAATCCCATCCCCTAATTATCGAATCCCACCCCACAAACACCCTAACCAATCTAACAAACTCCTACCCTCCCATCCCAACCATTCCAAAAAAATCCCTCTAACAATGTGGTGTCTAGTGACTTATTACTCACCATCCCTAAACCTATCCCAACCATCTCTAAACTGAGTCCAACCATCCCCAAAACCTCCCAACCCCATCTCCCATAGTTCTAAGCATCATAATGTATCATGACAAACATCCATAGCATCATTTGCATTACATCAACACTATACCATCACATTAACCATATCATTGCATTTTCATTACAACATATATTTCCATATCAATTTAAATCCATCACATCATACATAATTTATGTTTATTAATCTAAGCATATATTCCATTGCATTGCATTTATCCATACATAATATATGTTTATTAATCTAAGCATATATTTTCATTACATCCCATAATATATATTTATTAATCTAAGCATACATTCCATTGCATTCCATTTTATATGTTTATTAATCTAAGCATATATTCCATTTCCATCCCATAAGATCATATGCATATAATCCACATCATAATCCATAATCCATATGCATAACATCCATAACATCATCCATAATGCATCTATCAATAATCATCACATATGTATCAATACATCCATCAATAAAACGTAAACATAACAATGCATCCATAACATCCATAATATACATAATCATCATCATAAAACATCATCATAAATCATCAAATTCATAAACCATAAAACATTTGTATTCATAAAAATCCATAAACATCCACATCATACATCATCATAATCCGTAAAACCATAATCATAAATACATAACACATCATAGATTGCAGCCAAAATCATCATATATATCACTCAAAATCATAATGTCATGATACAAAAAATATGTGTTGTGAAGGCTCAAAGTACATCAAAATACGTAAAGCCCAAAGGCATGCAAATATATAGATCAACCATGGGTAGATGAACCCTTAGCAGAGTCTGTAGGAGAGTTAGGTTGTCACTGAGGAGGTGGCCTCATAGGTGCCTACTGCTGGGGAGGTGGCTGCTACTATTGTGGTGGTTGTTGCACAGACTATTGAGACCATTTAGATCTCTATGACACTGAGGCCCCAGATCAGCTATGTTGGCTATAACTAGGCACTCTCTACCTGTCTGATAAGTACCATAGTAATACTCGACACAAGCCCTCTAATCTGCCAACTACTGTTGCATCTGCAACAACTGCTACTGAGCCACTGAGTAGTCTCCCCACATCTAGGCCATGTTGGTGCTAGCTATGACACCCTACATCTGTGAGACAGGCAGCTGCAGCTGCACTACCTATGCCTCAGTCAGTGTGGCCCTAACCTTAGCCCTCTATAGACTAGCCTCTGTCCTCTGCCACATCATTAGCTCTACATCCCTCTCAATAGTAACCTGCGCTATATGCACCTACATTTGGCTCTAGAGATGGCCTATATGTGCCTGCAAAATCTGAATATGTGGATCTCCATTCTTGCCACTCACCCCGTCCAAAAGGGCATGTACACCTTGTAGAGTCTACAACTGTGCTAGAGCACTGTCTCGCTTTGCTGTGATTATAGCCAAGTCCTGCTAATGCCTTGCCACTTGATCCTCCAAGATGGCCACCTGGGCTCGCAATGTAGTCGTATCCTCCTCCTCATCTCCCTTCGACTGTACTTGTCACTGGCTGGTAGATGGAATGGGACCAGGGCCTGTACCTGACGTACCTACACCTGATGTACCAACACTTAAAGTATCCACTTGTCCTGCATCCACTGATGCTTGCCCTGAAGGTGCTTGTGCAGCCGACACTTGACCCACCTATGCTTGCATATCTCATACTTGACCCACCATTGGAGCTTGTCCCACAAGAGCTTGCCTAATCGGTGCCTGCTACCCCACCTAACTTTGCCCTGCTACTTCTTGCCCCACAACCATCACCGCCAACACCTCTATTCCATCATCTCCCCCTCTACCATCCCCGTCTCTAATGTCCCCTTATAGGATATTCCTGATTTCTTAACTTGCACACAATAATATCACTAGAAAGGGACATTAGACATATTAAAGAACAATAAATTAAGATAACATTCAGTTCATAGCATCATTCTTTCATATTAAACTCATCTATAATAGTGGACAATACTACATGACATAAACAATGAGATCAAATCATCATAACATAATCCACATTTAGTTCAATTCATAACACAATTTAGTATTTACTATGTTCAAGTCTTAATCCTTACTTCCTTCCTATTCCTCAACCATAGATGGGGAATTACTTGCCTAGGGTGCGCTAAACCAACTTGATGGCTAGAATTACTCCACCTTTCCCTAACAAAACCACGCCACTCACTCATAGGTTGGAGGCAATAGAAATGACTAAGTATTAACTTGAACATACTTCGATAAATGATCATATTTATTCATAGTACATTCTGTATTGGCTATGTTCAAGACTCAATCCTTACTTCTTTTCTAATCCTCAACCAAGGATGGGGAATTATTTGTCTAGGGCACGATGATACCAACTTAGGATTTACTCCGCCTCTCCCTAACAAAACCACGCCACTCACTCACAAGTTAAAGACAATAGAAGAAAATAGATAATGAGTTTGAACATACCATTACGTAATGTGTTGTGAATAGGATCTATTTTTCATAGCAAGTTTACAATGCATGCATATATATATATATATATATATATATATATATATATATATATATATATATATATATATATATATATATATATATATATTAATCTTTCAATTCTTTATATTTAATTTTCATTTTTTTACTAATCACAGATTAGATATATTAAATTGAGATGTTTCTTACCCTTGAAAAACTTCTAATATCTTTTCTCAATGTACTGTTGTACCTTTGATATCTGAAATACCTTTCTTTTGGTTTTTGCTATCACTGCAGATGATATTCACACTTTTTCTTCTGTCACTGCAGATAATATTTTATCTTTTTTTCTATTCTTTTCCTTTAACTTTGAAATATGTTATTTTTCTACTATCTAATTCAGAAATGTTTCTTAGTTCTTGATCACTGCCTTTTGAGAGGAAGGGAGATTCCCTTTAAATATTCTAATAAGGTGAAGGGTTATCTCCCTTTGAAATTGTACCCCTTGAATAGGATCACAACTTCTTCTTAAGCGCTGCCTTGACCGTCGCTTATTATGTGTTGTTGGCTGATCGTGGGTCTACATACCCACATATGGTATGTTTATTTTATAATGATAATAATCTTCAGATTAATAATATATTAATATATATATCAACATCTATGTTTATACCATTTTATATTAATATATATATTAATATTTTTATTTATACTTCCATTTATATTTACTTCAATATAATATTATATATATATCTTGTTAATTAGGAATATATATTTAATTAAAGAAGAATATTTATATCCAACACTTAGTCAATTTAAAGATTAAATCAATGTATAATAATAACAAAAGTACACATGTGGGTGGCTGGGAGGGAGCCTTGCCACCTCAGCATGAGGTGGCAAGGTTGAGCTAGGGGTATAGGGGTATAGGTAATAATGGTTTGGAAGGGCGGGTGGTGGCACGAGCTGATGTGATAACGGCATTCATTCCTCATAGTGGCTTCGACTGACGAAAGCTGGCATTCATCCCACAGAAGGGTTTCGAGAAGGTTCTGCCAATATGTTATTAGGGCTGGCAATAGCTCTCCACAGTATCCTCTTCATTGCTCTTAGATTAATGCCTACATACTTTGCTGTCATCTTCTCGGCGGATGCTATTCGGTGTGGCAGAATGGATACGCCAGTTCGTTTAACAAGCCAGAAGCGGCATATGGCCTTTCTTGGAGCCATCACTGACCTTCGGCTACAGAGAATGTTGCGCAGGTCTGATGCATTGATGGTGGGGGCGGTGAAGATGATCTTGGGTAGGATGTTTTTGGAGAATGGAGAACGATATAGGGTGGACACAGATATTACTTCCAGGGCTTTGGCGATGCTGCTCGAATTGGGAATGGACAAACAAGTGGTGAAGTCCATCATGCAGGGTGTCTTCAATGCAAAGCATTTGGGGGATTTAGAGGTTACATTGTAGATGGCTAGCCTGGGGTCTGGTATTCCGCGGTCGAAGGATTGGAATTTTTTTGAAGACTCTGGCACTGTCATTAAGCTCTACCCCTTCATCCTAGATGTCAGAGGATTTGATCTGATTCTACTGAAAGATCAAGCAGCACTGGCAGTAAGCTTCATCAAAAAGGCTCTGGGTCTGGAGGTGGTTGACGCTCTCGACTGGGTGGAAGACTTTAGTAAGCTTTTAGCATCCGTAATTATCTAGCTTTGTCTACTCCTTCTGCTCCATTTTGTATAGTTGGAGCTTTGAAATGTTAGTCTAGGTTATAGTAAGTTTCCTCTGCAAATAAGTATTGTGACCCTATGTGGTCTTTCTTCTAGGTTTCTCAGTTCATGTAGGCTGACTGTTAATCTCAGGCCAGCCATGGAAGGCTAATGATATGTAATCTCTTTTTGAAATTTCTTAATATAATACTGCTATTACGGATCAAAAAAAAAAAAGTACACATATGTTAATGTATGATCAAGTAAATACTAAGTAGTTGGTAACTTCATTCATATCTTTAAATGAATAAATAAACTTAAATAAGATAACCAATATTGGGACGTGACAGTCCTCACTTCCTAAATTTGCTTGTCCTCAAGCAACTTATGATTTGGATGATAACAAAAATTCTCTCCATTCTTTGCAAGATACTATCCTGGAGACCCATCAGGCAAACCCTTTAAGGTAACCTCTTGTCCTTCATGTTGAAAGTGGATTGTCAAGTTTGGGAGGTCAAACCTGAAACTTCTTAGGGAGTATATCCATGGAGTGCCCAATATTATGTTGGCATCTAAGGGTATTACATGGAAGTCTTCTTTAATAGGATGCTTCCCTAAGTTAATTTTTAGTCGGGAAACAATTTTTTTGCATTGAACCATTGATCCCATTGCCGTAGTAATTTTTCTTGTCACCAATCTTTCATTAATGAAATTGTGGGATACCCCACTATCTATACAGATGATAACTCTTTATCCTTTGAGAGTTCCTTTTATGCAGAAGGGACGATGTTGGGAGGTTTGAGTGATTATGGCTAAGGTTACATGCTCGTCATCTTCAGTTTTAACTTTCTTGTTGTTATTTCCCTTTTCTTCTTCATTTGTGATGGCCTCTATCATTAGGGCTCGTCCTCTCTTGTTACATTTGTGTTTTGGATCCCATTTTTCCTTACAATGGTAACATAATTTTTCCCTTTTAGGTTCCCCTTAACAAGTGTGTCCATGAGTCCAGGGTTCCTTGCATTTGAAACACAAATTTTTCTTCTTGAGCTCATCCCATTCTTCTTTGGAAGGGAAGGTCTTGTGAGATCTCTCCTTTTGGTGGAATGGTTTGTTGTGGTTTTTTGAGGATTTTTTATTTGTTGATGTTTCTAGAATCAAAGCTTTTTCAATTGCATCTTCAACAGTTATTGGTTTAAGGGCACTCACTAATCCTCTAAGTGAATCTTTTAATTCTTCAACAAATAGGTAAGTGAGTTTATCCTCATCAACTCTTGAAACTCTTCTTGAGATTTTCTTGAATTCACTTATATAATCTTTCACAGTTCCATGTTGTTTTAATTGTGTTAACTCCTTGAAATATTGTTGAGGGTGTTTTCGATCCAATCTTTTGATGAGTTTTTGTGAGAACTCATTGTAAGAAGTTATGTCTTGGTGTCCTTGAGTGTGAAGCCCATGGTTCCACCATTCATAAGATAATCCCTCTAGGTGTAGGATGACAAATTGTAGAGCATCTTCTTCAGTCATTGGACTAAGCTTAAAATAGTTGTTTAACTTTTGCAACCATGTATGGGCGGTAATTTTACTCAGTCCATCAAAGTTTAGTAAAGTTACTTTGTTTAATTTGCGTCTCAATTCTTTATTGGTATGTCTTTTTTCTTTTCTAGATGTCTCATTTTTCTTTGATTCACTAAAATCATGAAATGATACAATTCTCCTTACTTTGGGTTCTAAACTTGCATATGCTCTAGCAATATCCTCAGTGCTCATTGGGAGTGGAGTGGTTTCTTCTATTCTTGATGCTTCCTCTCTAGGTAGAAAAGAGGGTCTTGAAATCCTTGGATTTGAGGTTGCATTGTTATTCTTGGAATGGTTGGATCCCGTTTCTTTCCCATTAGCTGAATGAGTTTTGGCATTTCCCATATTTTGTAATGCTTGAAGGAATGCTTCGGTGGACCTTTCATTTTGATCCATCATAGCCTTGGTTGTCATCTCCATTTAAAGGCTTTCAAATCATTGCCCATTTGTCCTTCCATATTGATGTTGTTGCGTGCGGAGTTTCTCCTTGTGTAATGTTGCATTAATTCCTTCACATGATGGTAGGATGATTGTTCTGATACCACTTGTAATGTCCCCTTATAGGATATTCCTATTTTCTTAACTTGCACACAATAATATCACTAGAAAGGGACATTAGACATATCAAAGAACAATAAATTAAGATAACATTCAGTTCATAGCATCATTCTTTCATATTAAACTCGTCTATAATAGTGGACAATACTACATAACATAAATAATGAGATCAAATCATCATAGCATAATCCACATTTAGTTCAATTCATAACACAATTTAGTATCGACTATGTTCAAGTCTTAATCCTTCCTTCCTTCCTATTCCTCAACCATGGATCGGGAATTACTTGTCTAGGGCGCGCTAAACCAACTCGGTGGATGGAATTACTCCACCTTTCCATAACAAAACCACGCCACTCACTCATAGGTTGGAGGCAATAGAAATGACTAAGTATTAACTTGAACATACTTCGATAAATGATTATATTTATTCATAGTACATTTTGTATTGGCTATGTTCAAGACTCAATCCTTACTTCTTTTCTAATCCTCAACCAAGGATGGGGAATTACTTGTCTAGGGCGCGATGATACCAACTCAGGATTTACTCTGCCTCTCCCTAACAAAACCACACCACTCACTCATAGGTTGAAGACAATAGAAGCAAATAGGTAATGAGTTTGAACATACCATTACGTAATGTGTTGTGAATAGAATCTATGTTTCATAGCAAGTTTACAATGCATGCATATATATATAATCTTTCAATTCTTTATATTTAATTTTCATTTGTTTACTAATCACAGATTAGATATATTAAATTAAGATGTTTCTTACCCTTGAAAAAATTCTAATATCTTCTCTCAATGTACTGCTGTACCTTTGGTATCTGAAATACCTTTCTTTTGGTTTCTGCTGTCACTGAAGATGATATTCACACTTTTTCTACTGTCACTGTAGATAATATTTTATCTTTTTTTCTATTCTTTTCCTTTAACTCTGAAATATGTTATTTTTCTGCTATCTAATTTAGAAATCTTTCTTAGTTCTTGATTGTTGCCTTTTGAGATGGAGGGAGATTCCCTTTAAATATTCTAATAAGGTGAAGGTTTATCTCCCTTTGAAATCGTACCCCTTGAATATGATCACATCTTCTTCTTAAGTGCTACCTTGACTGCCACTTATTATGTGTTGTTGGCTGATTGTGGGTCTACATACCCATGTATGGTATGTTTATTTTATAATGATAATAATATTCAGATTAATAATATATTAATATATATATATAAACATCTATGTTTATACTATTTTATATTAATATATAGATTAATATTTTTATTTATACTTCCATTTATATTTACTTCAATATAATATTATATATATATATATATATATATCTTGTTAATTAGGAATATATATTTAATTAAAGAAGAATATTTATATCCAACACTTAGTCAATTTAAAGATTAAATCAATGTATAATAAACAAAAATATACATATGTTTATGTATGATCAAGTAAATACTAAATAGTTGGTAACTTCATTCATATCTTTAAATGAATAAATAAACTTAAATAAGATAACCAATATTGGGACATGACACCCTCCTAAATCTCTACCTCCTCCATAATGTACTCCTCCCATACCTCCTCCTCCTTCTCCTCCTCAAAATCTACATCTGGGATAGTAAGCCGTCTATACATCCACTATTTGATTGCCCCAGTCCCACTGCATTGACTACAATGCCACCTAGTCCAACACTGCCACATGTGGCTGCAACTATGCAGGCCAGGCTGGCACATTTGCTCGTCCCTGTGCATAGATGGCCATCGCCTGAGGCAAGTCCTATCTCATCCCACATGACATAATACATCTCTTAATGGTGTGCTCTCCCCGCCCCATCATATACTGAGGCTAGAACCTATAAGGCATGTGTATATGATCATCTACCCACATCTCCATGCCTATGTATGGTCACCAAATGATCGTATCCATATCATCCAGTTATCGTCGCCAGTATCTCAGCTACCCCATATGTGTATGCTGGATAGGTGTACAGTACAAAAACACATATGAATTGAATTGTCCCCTCACATAAGCACACTTAGGCCACATGATGACAATGTGA
Source organism: Cunninghamia lanceolata (assembly GCA_027924645.1). Classification (NCBI taxonomy): domain Eukaryota; kingdom Viridiplantae; phylum Streptophyta; class Pinopsida; order Cupressales; family Cupressaceae; genus Cunninghamia; species Cunninghamia lanceolata. The sequence continues at coordinate 10,810,242 of BSBN01000579.1, read as the reverse complement.
TCCCATGACCACACATGAAGCAGTGTCACCCCTACTCCCAAACTCACATCCAAATGGTATACCACCAGATGCATCTCATTGTACAATTGGGCTAGGAAGCATGACCCCCATGCAAATACTGTCTCTTGAGTGATCATCAACTTGATCACTTGCCCCTAGCCAACTGAGAAATCCCGCGACCGTTGATCTAGCATCATTATGCCTCTAATCAGCTCGCAGACATATAATTAAACCACCCAGCTCCACCTACATAAGTGTGTGCGTATCTCAACTCTTGTCGATCTCTGGTATACAATGGTTGGGATGGTGCCAATGCTCTATCCAAAGCTACCACTCTAGAGCCTACATCATATGTCACCCTCTCTCCCACTATGGGGATCTTAAGGATCCTCCATACATCCTCTAGGGTGATGGTGATCTCACTCGTAGGCAGTAAAAAGGAGCATGTCTCACTCCACATCTCTACTAGGGCCATCATCATGGCCCTATGCGCCCATAATTGGGGCATCTCCAAAATAGTCTACAACCCTATCCTCTCAAGTCAAGCTAAATCTACAAAATTGAATTGTGATGTCAATGCTATCACCGACGGAACGCGTTGCTCTCGTGACTGCAGTATCACCCCCAAAATTTGCATCCAAAACATCACCTAAGTCAGCTCATTTTCTCTAAAACAAGGCTTTGGCGCTAATCCAGAGCCTTATAGTGCTAAACTAGAAAGTGGCGCTAAATTAGAACCATACAGTGCTAATCCAGAGGATTTCACTAATCCAAACCTCAATGGCGCTAAACCAGAGGATATCGCTAATTCCCGCTCATATTGCACTAAACTAGAGGTTAGCACTAATTCATGACCTAATGGTACTAATCTACCAGTTGACCTAAAAAACCCTAATTTCCCTAGTGCTAAACGAGACAATAGTACTAATCCCTGACCATATTGCACTTATCCAAAGGATAGCGCTAAAGCACTAACATATAGTGCTAAAGCACTAACATATAGTGCTAAACCATCAAATCCCCAAATTCATGGCGTTAAACCAGAGGATAGCGCTAAACCATTGTCAGATGGTGCTAAACCATCCATATTTCCCCTTTTTCCTATAGTGCTAAACTAGAGGATAGTGCTAAACTGGGACCCCATAGCGCTACGCGGCTACGCGATAGGGCTAATCTACCTAACTACCCATTTCTTGACCCACTAAACTAACCCAAAACCCAAAATCACAAAGTCATGTTAGGCTGACATACTTGTGGGTCAGCCTCCACCATATGTCCATAATCTTGCACCCTCTTAGATCGATGCACTTGCCATGAGAATGTTGTCCAATAAGCTAAGAGTATGCAAATGTGGCATACTAGGCCCACACTTCCTATATATAGCCACCATGTCAGCACTAATTCACCATTTTCTCTCCCCAAGCCACAAATCTTAGCCTTTTTCCTCTGTTTTTCATCCCACACCCATTTTTCATCACTATTCCCTCTTTTTTGAGAGTTCACCCAAATTTTTTTTTTTTTTCACTTGACCTCTCGAGGGGGCATCCCTCATCCATTTTCACTACTTCCCGTCAGATGGGGCAGAAATTCTTTGACCCGACGCCATTTCCCTACTAGGTCACGACGCCACATCAAAGAGGGGCAAATGTAGACGTTTAAAAATGTCTCGACCATTCAACCATGTTTCTAGATCATCCATATGAATAATTTCTCCTTTCACCTGATTAATTAAATAAATTCATAATTATTTAATTAATTAACCTAACATCATCTCTAATCTGTTTGGAATTAAGGTGTCTCAACCTTGGTAAATTTTTGGCATTTACTTTTTACTGTGGTACAATTAATTTTTATTGTGCAGTAACTCTCTTGTTTACCATGCTCTGTCATCTAGTAATTTGACATGGTGACCTGTCGGTAATTGGGAGGTGACATGGAAGGTGACAAGGAAGTTGATTTTGTCCTCACATGGAGGATATGTGTCCCATATTATGGTAGAGGTTTTCTGCCATGTGTCAGCATCTTGTGGTATGTGTAAGGAGTTATGATGCTTAAGTGTTATGACAGATTCCTATGATAGATTCTATGACGCATAAGAGTCAAGAATGGAAGGTTCTATGAAAGGTGAAGACAAGTGTCGAAGAGCATCTTTGGGCGCCCAAGGTGGGTTATAACATGTTGTAAGAGGAATATGTTATTTTTAGGCAGTTATGACAGATTCTCTTATGGTTGTAAGAGCTTTCATGTATGACAGATTCTATGACAACTGTAAGGTGTGTAAGAGCATCTGTCATAACCTATCTTGGGATTAGGTGCCCACATTGGGAAGACATGTTGTGAAAAGTGCAAAAACCTTGTTGTAATGTTGGACAAGTGTCCCTAGGCATGGGTAATGGGCCATGAGGCCAAGTTGGACTCTCATCTCTAGATGCTTCTCATTTTACCTTGTAAATTATATATAAACATGTTCTTGGAGTAGGAGATGCATAGTTTGATTGACAGGTACTGTTATGCTGCCAGAATATCTCTAGAATCGACATCTTGAAGACTCCTGAGAGCTTGCATTGCAAGTGTATTGTAAACTATTATTGTTTTGATAATACATTTTGTAGGTTTTGGAGTGTGGGGTTTTTCTCCCGAAAGGGTTTTGCCCACGGTATATCTTGTGTCTATCTTTTCTCTGTGTGTATTGTTGTAATCTCTATGTTATTGTCTTAACATCACTATAACTGTAAGGTTTAAAAAGAATTTGCATACTTCTCCCCTCATTAGATTAGTGTAGGAAGCGTATTCCACGTACCTTGCTTCCTTTCATAATCATCCACCCTTAGCCAGCCTCATCAATTTACCCTTAGTGCTGGATTAATTTAATTAATTCAACACTATACCTTACCAACATCATCCTAATTAATTAAATAAATATGTGAAATATTTATTTGGCTAATTTGTCCACTTTTCTAAACCTGATTAATTAAATAAATCATGCCTATTTAATTAATCCACCCTACTAATCAGCCTAAACCTAGCCTAGTTGATTAAATAACTATTATTTAATTAGCTACCCTAGCCTACATGACCCCTAGACCTGGATTAATTAAATAAATCATTATTTAGTTAATTCTAAACCCTGATTAGTCCATTCACTAATTTTCTCCAGTCACATTAATTAAGTTAATTACCCTGATTAACTTGGTCAAAGCATCATTAACACCTTCCCCCACATCACACAAATAAACAAATTACAAAATAATCCCATGGGTTACATGACCCTTCCACCTCACCTTTCTATTTCCATGCTAAGCTCTTCTCCATGCCATGAGCTCACACATGTGAGCTCCAAAAATGCCTAAGTGTCACATGTCTCTCACCATTCCACATAAAATAGAATTTTTAATTCCATCTCATCCCAAGGAAATTTATATTTAATTTCCTCACAAGTCCTAATCACATTAAATGCAAAGCCTTCCTTAAAAATGAATTAAAATTCATTTTTATTCCTAGCCCTCCATTTTTGTTGATGAGATCTTAACCCTTGATCTCATTCTTTCATCTCATCCATTGATTCCAACTTTTAATCTCCACCGTTGGATCAATCTCCCTCCAAAATTGCCTATAAATAAGACCCTCCACAAGCCATTTACACAACTCATTTTCAAGAAAATCCATTATGCCAAAAATAGCCTTCAAATTCTCTCATTATACCCTTATCATGCCCATTTGATCTTGTGTTATTTGAGAGCATACCCACATTGAGTTCATTGCGTTTGGGTAAAGCTAAGGAGTCTTGGGTGCATCTCCTTCCACCTTATCAAGGATGGAGGAATTCAAGGGAATTTGGAAGGTATAATCTCTTGTGTTTTGATTTATTTTCATGTTTTTATGCCTTGTTGTTTCTTCCATCTTCACCAAGCATAGGCTAAACATTTATTGGAATTTTCAAATGAAGGAACTATGAGTCTTCCTAATTAGTGTTGGAGGTCCATATGAGTCTAGTCCTGATTGATCCTTCTCTAGTTCTAAGGCTTATTTTTTGTCTTTAGATTGTAAAAGTTTATAAAAGAGAGGTTAGCTCTAATTTCTTCACTCTGTGCTCTATACTCTACATGAAGTGTGGCCAAATCTTCATCTTGTTGATCTAATATTTCCCCTTCTAGTTGATCTCCCTCTTTCTATAAAAAAGTGACTTTGGGCATCCTAGAAACACTGGGATTTATGAATTGAAATGCCTAATTTGCTCCTATAGTAGAATATTCTCCTTTATACCTTATACTAAAGGGAGTAGTTATAGAAATTTAGAACTTGGAGTTTGGAATGCTTTGGAAAAATATTAATGATTTTCTGCTTCCCATCTCTTATAGACTCTAAGGTTGAGAAAAATTCCATTTCTCTATCTTCTCTTTCCATCTCTTCACCTTTATTTGTATTTTGTGCTATAGTAAGGGTTTGCCAAATCTTTCTTTCCTCTCTCCATAGATATATTATCTCTTTAATTGAGTGACATCAATAATTTTTTATCACCCTTTACATTGGGAAGATCGTGGATTTGATACCACTATAATGACCTAACAATTTTAATAAAATATATTTACCACTTTCTGATCACCAAGGTCCCATGGGGGTGAAGTGAGAGTATACGATGAGTAAATATTATTATTCAACACTTTCTAAAAACTAAGATCTCATGAGGGTGAGGTGAGAACATATGGTGATGAATAATGATTTATAATATATTTATTCAAATAAGCAACGATGCCTAAAATATGTAGCAATAGATTGCATGAATACCAAAAATATGCTAGTTCAAATATGCCAAAATATCATCAAATATACGACATATAAATATGAGTCAAATTTGTTATTATGATATGTTGCTATTCGAGATACAAATACTTGATATCAAATAAAACAAAATCTTTCAACACAAATACAACCTTCAAAAGAGATTGTCCTCAAGAAACTAAAGGGGTTTTATCCTTTGATCTCCAAATCCAAGAGTTTTCATTTTCAAATTGGGAGTTGAACACAAGGCTCAAGCCAAGACAAAAATTATATGAAAAATGATAGATCTCTCAAAGTCCAATAAGCTTTGAAATAAATAGCACCAATAAGCCTCAAATTCCAACACTCCATATTCCCCCATATTCCCCCTCCAAAATAACAATTAATAAGTTAACAATATTCTCTCCTTAAAATAGTACCTACTTTGTCGTGAATGCTAATTTCTAACTCTTCATTAATGAGTTGTCATAGAATTTATCATGATAAACATACCAAGTGTCCCAGAGAGTTACTATAATGTGTGTATATATATATATACACCCTTGCAATTTCATGCTCTTTTTTGTGCTCACTTTTCTATCCATACCCTTAGCATGTTCTTAAGCTCATTTTAGCCCTTATCTTATCCTTTTCCCACCCATGGTGCTGAGTTTGTTCTTGTGTTCTATATATTGTGTTTATTTTCATACAATTCTATTTAAGTGTCTTCTTGTCCTTTCTATCCTAAGGTGTCTAGAGACTTTAGGAACTAAAGTTTCTTGGATGTGAGTGTGACACGTAGATGTTCACGTTATGTGCTAGCATCTTAAACGACTATCTGTTGTGTAGTGATAATTTTTTAGTATTTTCCACCACATTTGCTTGCATGTTTGAGTTTTTCTAAGACCTCTACCACACACTTGAATGGCTCTTTTGACCCCTGGTCTTCCTTCTTTTCCCTCTAACTTTCATTTTTGAATCTATCTGGCATTATCTTGTGGTTTTCATGCCTTGAGCTCTAGTTGTCTTGAATCTATCAATCTTTTGGTAATCTCTAGTAGTCTTTACAACACTATCTTGCAATCTTCAACATACAATAGCATTGTTTTGATCCTCTAGCTTTATATGTGAATAGTTACAATAATCTTTTGGTATATTCATGAGGATTGGGGCCACTCTATCCAATTGGGTCTTTCATTCTAACTTGTTCATGGTTATGTAGTTATCATATCTTCTATTGGAGGTGATAGAGTTCTTTTCCTCTCTTTTGATATTACTTTCTTAGTGTGGAGTCTATTTCATGTTGTAGGCATTATGTGGGTTTTCACCTTCCTTCTATCCACTTTACACATAGTAGTTTTCTTAGCCTATGTAGACCTTAGTGCTAGAATTAACACCATATTCTTGTTGTTCTTATTTCTTAGACACATGTAAGATAAGAGCACACATGATTCATCCTCTTATATCATTTGGTTGTTGTGGACCTTTCGAAAGACCAAAATAGGGATTTGATCATTCTTGACAAACTCCTATATAGCCCCAACCATTTTTCCTCTTCCTACAACGTCAAGTTTTTCTTGGTGAAGATATTCAGACACATGAGGGTTTGCCAATATCTTCCTTCTTTCTTATCATTTTATCATTCTTCTTTGAATAAGTAGTTTAAATCTTTTCATTTGGATTTCTCTCATCACTTGGAAGGCTTCTCAAGTGTTCTTAGTTTTATTTCTAGATGTAGACTAGGTATGATTCCTCAGAATAGTTTTGAAACTCTATAGTTCATGTCATATAGACTATACCATGATGTGTAGACATCTGTGCAATGCAATGACATCCTCCATAAAGTCTTCCAAATTATATCTTTAGGTTCTTCTCTATTTTATATTATAGTTCTATATTTGATTTGATAAATATATATTTGGTAAATTTGTAAATTAGTAGTTTCTAGTGTTTCATTGTGTTTTAGCATGTTAGAAATTTTTATTTTCTCAAGGGTAAAACATGTTAAGTTTAGCTAGATTAATTTTCTCTTTCTATTAGAGTAGAAATAGATTAGTTTCTTTCCTAAAGGAGCTAGTTATTCCTAATGTGGATCCATTGAAAATGTTTGTCAAAGAGAACTAGCCTTTTCTTTTTTGGATTGATCTTCATACACTACAGTTTGGTGAACTTGACACTCTTCAAAATTTAAACACCTTTCTCTGCTGGTTCACCCTACCTTTTGGTGAACCTACCACTCTTTCAAATTTAAAAATCTTCTTATCCATTATTCTAGATTGTGTGTTGTGAGGTCTAATTTATTTTATGAGATTCATGACCTAGTCTCTTTATTCAGATAACATCGTGCATAGAAGCTATCAAAATCTCAAAATGTCTTAGTCTCACATTTCTTCTACTCGAATAAGATTAAGACATAATTTCACAATTTTCTCTTATGATCCTATGCCAATAACTCCTCATTCTCTCTCAACCTTTTCAAGTTCTCCATGACATCTTTATATGACATGGATGTGGCTTTTGACTATGAGATCACATTACAAACTACTTCCCACCCCTAGGTGCATGATTTAGACCAACAAGTTTGATGGATTATAAAGCCTTCTTGACTAGTGAAAACATGTTCAATGCCATTACACCTATTGTTAATGCCCTTCGTGCATGTTGAAAAATCATCCTAATGGTCTTGACTTCTTGCATGGTATTGCTCACATTGTGCATAGTGATGTTCTAGCTTTAACAACTTATTGTGAGGGTACTCGAGACTCGCATTCCAACATCACTGATCATCAACTTTCTATTTAAATGCCTATTCCTAGTTCCCATATGTCTACATCTTCACATATGGCCACTAGTTCTACATAGCAAAGTCAAATAGACCCTTGTTGTTTGGAAGGGCATAGAACTCCTTTCATTAATATGGGTTTGTTCCCCCTTCCTAGATTTTGCATTTTACTTTTCCTAGTGGGAACATTGGCACTTCATAGCCCTTACCCTTGTAGCACATGACTTCCATGCCTATACCTACATTGCCCTTCACAAGCCCCATTGTCTCTATTGCTACCACCACCCCCTTTAACACAACAGACCCCATGATAAATTATCTCTTACAAAATGTGGGAACCTTCAACAACACCTTTCCTCACTTTCTACCTATTTAGCACGGTTACTTATCCCCTTATACTACCACCGCAGTCTACTATCCATTAATATTCTTACTACCCAACTGCCTGTAGGTTTTGATGTGCCTCACTTTGAGAAGTATAGTGGTAAATATGATCCACAAACATGTGTTTTCCATCACTATGCTATGCAACAATTTTATCTTTCAAGATTAGTTGTTAGAAAAACTTTTCCCATAGTCAGAGAAAGTGGATATTTGTTGCTCCTAGGGTAGGATTTACCATCATCCATAGAATTTGATACTTTAAGAAGGAATAGTGAAGTTAGAGATGTATTCCAAAGCATGGAATAGGAAAAAATATTTCACTCAGGCTCTAAGTACTGCCCAACTTGAAAGAAACTTTGGTATTATAGGTCATAGATCCTAAACATGATAAGCCCTAGGTATTCAATTATCCTTAGGGATCAATTAAGCAATTAATTGTTAAAATAGTGGCAAACACACTTATACCAAAGGTTGCTTCACTGGCTATACATATTGCATAGTTTAGTGAAGATATAACTAAAAAATTGCAAAAGGATTATGATTTTTTGTTGTAAGATGTTATTGTAGACACCTAAAATTAACCTCACTTCCTGACTTAATTATTCTTTTCATTAATTAAATGATTCTTAATTATTTAATTAGTTTCAATCATTCAACCTTATTCTTTGACATTAATTAAATAATTATCAATTATTTAATTAATCCTTCTAATTTTCTAAAGTTAATTAAATAATTTATTATTTAATTAATTAAATCATCATCCAACATTAATTAAATAAATCAAATATTTATTTAATTAATAAAATCCAAATCACATCTTCTTCTTGATTTCTTTCCTTTAAATAAAACTCATGTGTATCTAATTAATTAAATTAATTAGATAATCCTCTCATATCCAATCTTATCTTTTACCTGATTCGTTTCCTCTTTTGTCAAACAAAGCAAAAAACAAATCTTATCTCCAAAATCAAATCCTTATCCCTCCATTGTCAAAAATCCATAAATCTAGCCTCAACCGAGCCATTATCATCACACAAGAACGTAGTGTTATGCTGCAAAAATCAAGAGCAATCAACATCATATCATTCTATCTTTCATATCCTAGAGAACATAGCTAGTAGATTTGGGTACACTCTACTTCGTTCTATCGAAGTATAAGGACTTGATTGAAGGAGATGGTATCAAGTTATTTTGTATTTATCTTCTTTTGTTTCCTTTGATTATTTTCTTGTATACATTTTTGGCACACTCGTTAGTCTAACCCTAGTCATTTGTAGGTTTATGTATTTTAATTTACAAATTTAACCTCTTTTGTGGCAAGATCTAGAATTTATTTTTTGTAGGTGATCTCCTACATTGAATCTAACCTCACTGTTGCATCTGGGAGGCCTCACAGGAAAATTTTGACATAAAATACTCTATGTTTTCCTCACTGTCAAAATTTTGATTTTAAAAAAAAAAATTAGTTGTAGATCTGTACAGTATGGATCCATACCATACGGATCCACGATACGTCCTATGCAAATCCTCCTTATCTATCGCTTTCTATACAATTGTTGATTTTTTGATTTTATGGTAATATTTTCGGCTGATTATATCTTTGGTTTAAAAATTTCCTGGTCGCAGCCTATGAATAAGCCCATCGCCACCACCAAATAGCCCCTGACATATCCATCACCACCATTGATTTAAACTCCATAACCAAACCCCCTGCCACTACTCTCTATTCCCTGTCACCTCCCATTTCACTCCCTTATGCCAAGCTCTGCCTCCCAATCACTATCCCTAGCTCCCTAGTTGCTACTTCCACTCTATCTCTCTGCCTCTTGCACCTCCTGTCGGTACTGTCCAATCCCCTATCACCCACCGATCCTAGCCCTGTTGCCACCTTCAAACTCCATTGCAACCCACCTTCCACCTGGTTGCCACCCAGTTGCCTCCACCTTTGTGTTTTTTTTGCACCCCCCCGCCTCGTGACCAGGGACTTACTCACACCCTAATTGCCATCAAAACTGCTAGCACACTAACCATGCATGTGCCCACTCTCTGTCTTGACTTCCAACGGTTAGTGTAACCGACAGCCAGACCCTTTGCTCTTCAAGTGCCCTACAAGGGTTTTTTTTTCTTTTTTGCATAACTTGGTCATAACAGGTCAGATTTTTGTGAAACCAATAGTGTTGGAAAGCTGGTTCACCTAGATTCACAGTGGTACAAGTCTTATCAGTAAATTTTATCAGGTTTGTTAGGTATATTCAGTCAAACTTCCCATTTGTTTGAAATCTTCAAATCGCTATAACTTTTGTGTTTCTTAACAAAATTTAACAATTTTTTTAAAAAGTGTAGAATTTCGTGTACAATCTAACCATATCATCCAATCTCTTGTACATGTTTATCATTTTCATAAATTTTCCAGATTATCCTTTTCCACTCTAACAACTAGGTTTGCAAGTTGCTTGTTTTCTTTTTTGTTTGGTGGAATAGGGAAGGACTCAAGGTGTTGCATCAACATCAAATCTGAAGACACACATTCTAGGAGCACAAATCCAACTTTTTCATTTTCAATTGATAAAAAAAAACTTTCTTGCAACATCACACTTCAATTTGGGCTTAAAACAAACACTTGTTTGCATCATCATACTTGATTTTGGGCATAAAATGAACACTTGTTGTGTAGTTTGAGATCTTCCTCCAATTTGTTGACTTTGTGAGGCCTTGGGTAGACCTCAGTAGCATTTAAAATTCTCAGGAAGATGGCATTGGATAGAGTTTTGGCCACTTGGTGTTTGTAGAGGTAGTATATAAGCCCCTACTATAGTGAAAGCTCTGATTTACCCAAAAGAACATTGTGTACAGAGTGTTTGATGGATTGGAATAGGAAGAAAGAGAAATTGAGTTTCATCCTATGTCGCAGGTGGTTCAACATTGAAAATTGATTATATTAAACTCTTTTATACCTACCCTCTAAGGTAATATACCTTTTTAGAACATTAGTGACATCTCTCCAAGGATTGGGTAGGTCCTCCTTTTTGAATCCATTCTGAAAGCAGCTCATCGCTTCTCCATGTTGAAGGAACATCTCCATATGCTTGTCATTACCTGCCTTGTTGTTCTTCTACATCATGGATATGAATGTTTTAAACTCTGATTCGTAGATTTTAATTTGTAGTTTAAATTTTTGAAAATATGCATTTTGTGGCCAAGTTATGGTAAAATTTTCTAAAATCTGTGTTTTATGAAATTTAGAAAAAATGATTAGAAAAGTATGTTGTACATTTTTGGAGCAAAAGAGGACTCTTGAATTTTTAAAATTTATTGTAATCTATAAGATAAAAATTAATGAGTTTTTCTCAAGTTCATCAACGGTGAATTTGGGGCTTTTATGATTTTTCTCAAATTTTAAAAATGGAAAAATTATATTTTATAACCTTATTTAAATGAATTATTTTGTGGAGTGAGATGACTCCTTGTGTAAATATGATTATGCATCTTTGAGTAAAGTGTCATGATTTATTGAATAGATTTATGTGCCAAGCCAAAATTATAATTTTGGGATTTTGGGCACTTAGGATTGAGGTATAGAGTGGGAAATGAGTGGCTCTCACTACTTGCCACAATCTAGAGTGATACACAAAGATTGCACAGGGATAGATTTTTAATATTGAGTGAATGTTGGTGTGAATAGGGGTATTTCCTATTTGGTTTCCCTTTATAGTGTGAATAAGGCACATTATCTAAGTAATTATTAGTTATCTAGTCTATTCACACATGTTCACATGTTAAGTTGACTTAGGAAGCATTCTAGTTTTTTCTAATTGTTTCTAGATGTTGATAGCTATCTCTAGTTGTTGATAGTCGTCTTATCCTCTAGTCGTCTCATGTCATAGGATTAAGACACTTGTCATATGAATACAACATCTTATCTCTCAACCTTGCCTTTATAAGCAAGGTATGCCATAACATATTGTAATGGGAGAGTGATGGTTGTATATTATTGTATTTGCATTCTTTGATAGGAATACAGTTTATTCTTGTCATATTGATCTTTTCATTTATTTGTTCTTTCCATTAGGCCTCTAGATATTGGGTGGCTATCTCCATAGCCAAATCTTACATGGTATCAGAGTTTGTTGATTACATTTAGTTAGTCTATTGAGAGATCTTGAGTGAAAATCATGGTGGATTTTGAAAAATTGAGTATGCTCTTCTCTTGCATTGCATGATGACCTGGAGAATCAGAAAAATTTGATAGAGATACCATATTTGAGAGGGTTTCCTTCTCTTGGCTTTATATTATAGGTCCATTTTGAAGCATACTGCTACAAATCTGAGCATGCCATTGTTTTTAGGGGGTTTGAGATAGTCAAAATCACTTTTTGTTTCATCCAGATTGAACACCGGAGGCCAAATCTAATGAGGGTTTGAAGTTGGGAGGTGCATGCTAGATCCAACAGGTATGCTAGATTCAATAGGTACTTGATCTTTCGGAGCACTTTGGGTCAAATATGACCCTTCCATCGCGCACAAGAGACCCAAAACCCCAAGGTCGATTGTCAATTCGTCAAAATTTTCCCCAGACCATCAGGGAAAATTTTCTCCCTACTTTGTCATCCGTATGAAATATTCTCAGAATATTCCCTGCAAGTAGGAAAAAGGCCTAGGTACCCTATTTTTGTAGAAAAAAATTATAGCTTTTGAAAAAAAATTCTTAGATCTCAATAGTTTTGTAATTTTTTTAAGGTCGCAGGCCCTGCACAGGTACTGCACAAGCCTGCCAAACCATATCCACAAGTACTGTAGGGTACCCACAGCTTGCATGCTCGGGCCCTGCAGCCTTGCAGGGCACTCTACAGCCTAAAGGCCATGTGGAAGGGTCTACCCCCATGTAGACCCTTATGGTCTACAAACCCCACAAAGGGGGCTTGCCCCTTAAAAGACTTTGGCCTTATATTTTTTATCAAAATTTGTTTATATACAAAATTTGTAGAATCGTACAGGGGACAGTGACTAGGCCTTTAGGCCTTTTTCTTTAATATATTCCTCCAGATCCACCAAATATGGTGACATATTTAGCAACTTTGCCAACTTTAGCAACACCTTCCAGATTTAGCAGAGTTTGGTAGACTTGGCAAGGTCACAAATTTAGTTGGTGAGACTCCAAATTTGGCAAAGGTTTATTTTATCTAGCGTCCCTCTACATTTGATAGTTCCTCTGATTTGGCGACAAACAAATTTTGTTTTTTCTCCCCCTCTCCATTGGCAGTTTGGTTTTGGCACTTGATCTTTGCAGGTTTGTTTCTCAGTCATTCGGACTCTAATTTTGGAGCATTTTTTTAATTTGGGGCATAATTTCACAAGCTTCATAGTGGCATGGATAGATTTTGATTTTGGTGTCCAGATTTTCCAAAATTTGCATATTTTCATCACTTTTGATGAGTAGTTCTCATTTTCAAACCTTTCGGGGCTCCATTTGGGGTCATACGGTAACATTTTCATGTGATTTTTTTGAAAATGCATAATTTTTTGAGTACTTCTCATACCTACAATAAGTTTGGTCTAGTTTTCCTCAAAAATTATACTTTCAGTTTAAGGCCTAATTTGACATTTGCATGTACCAAAATCAAAAGACCACTTTGTTGTTTTTAGCTAGTGGTAGTTGTAATCACACTAAGTATAAAGTGTCAAGATCATAATTTGCTGGGGGAATCATTAATTGAGTGAATTGGGGGGGGGCATGTTGTGTGGTTGTGTTCATCTTCTCTTTGAGTTTTCACTTGTGCTCTTGCCATGGGTTATCCTAATTTCCCTCATTTGACTCCATATAACTATGCAACATGGAAATCAAATGCATGGAATGCCTTAATGAGTAAGGGGTATTCACCTTGAATCACAAATCCTGAACCAAAACCAAAGGATGATAAAGCAAGGATGGAATGACTCATTAACAATTCTAAGGCACTTGGATATCTACGTACATTGTTTCACTTGAACTTCTTTATAATATTGATAAGTGTACTACACCTAAGGAGGATTGGGACAAACTTTCCCAATTGTATGGTCAAATTGATGAGGTTAGAGGATATTGAATTGATAATGATCTCATTAATCTAGATCCAAAAGGTTTTGACAATATCGAAGACTATGTAACAAAAGTTAATGAACTAAGGACACAACTCAAAGAATGTGGTATTGATAAGAAGGATGCACAATTGGTCTTTAATGTTTTAGATAAGCTTCCTTCTGAATATGCAACATTTGTTTCTAGTTTTCACACTCATCGATTGACTATGGGAAAGGCCTACACTATGCCATCATTTGAGTCATTTTTAGAAATGTTGATGCTTGAACATGCAAAGTTAATCATAATGGGAATTCTTAAGCCATCTAAGTCACAAGATTTAGTGGCTAGTCAACCACAAAATGAGAACGGATCTAGTAATCCTGAAAAGACACAAAAGAAGAAAAAGAATAAGCCACTAACAACACAATCAAATTCTAAAGGGGAATCACCTAAGAAGAAGAAGCCTAAGTGTGCATATTGCAAAAAATTGGGGCATGATGAACAAATGTTATATCAAATAGATAGATGATTTGAAGCATCTTCTTAAGAAGACTCAAATAAATACACCTTCAACTATGTCAATGGGTTCATCATCTTCTCCTTCATCTTCAAAGTTAGAGAGACAAAAGGGCCAAGCACTTGTTGTAGTTACAGATTCTGAGTCAGGAAGATGGATTCTTGATTCTAGAGCTTCATATCATATGGCTTCATCGTAGAGTATGTTCTCTTCATTTGAGACTTGTTCATCACCACACATCTTGATGGCCAACAACACATATATAAGTGTTTTTGGGAAAGGTTCAATTGACATTGAAGAAGGATCACTCACTGATGTCCTTTGTGTGCCTTCTTTTTCAATAAATATCCTTTCTATTTATCAGATCACACATGGTGGAGCAGGAAAGAGTGTTGCACTCACATCTGATTATGTGATTATTTGGGATTTGTATAGCAAAGATATAGTTGCAGTTGGGGAGGTAGATCATCAATCTTGAGTGTACACCTTCGCACATTTTGCTCCTATTGTTCCTTCAGCTGATGTTCACACTCATGTGGACACTTTTGAGGAGATGTAATATGGTCATTTGAATCTTGGTGTTCTTTCATCAACTGAGGCTCTAGAGACATGTGCTGACATTCCATTTCCTCCATCATTACTTGTTGCATCTACAGAGTTTAGTGTTCCTACATACATGGTAACAAGTGATTTAGTGTAGGAGGACATTCATTGTCTTCCAGATACACCTTCTTGGGATGACTACTTAACAGACATTGCAAGTTTGTTTTATGAGTCCCATCTTGTAGACTTGGAGGACACTATTGAGGATATTCATCTCTGCTTCGATGTTGACTCTCATGGAGTTGCATCATCTTCTTCAGATGTGATGAGGGAACCCACATACACCCTCTTGTTCTTTCTTCTCCTCTTCACTTGTCATAGTTTGGCATCGAGTTGGAGTACCTTGAGCAGTATTTAGAGTCCTCTTCTTTGTCTTTGGATAATGTTTTGCATCCGTTTCAACTAGATACTGGATTGTCACCTTCTTTAGACAGGTCTGGGACTTCTAATTTGATAGTTAATTCTTTCGGCATCGACATGGCGACACTTGAGTAGAGTTCAGAGACTTCATATATTTTGAGTTTTCTTCCTTCATATTCCTTTCTGGAATGGGAAGAAATCCTGCATATGTACTTGGTCTTGTTTCTTTCTAAGGGAAGGAACATTGTTTGACGATCGTGGATCATCTTCAACATTCATTGTTGGTCATCTGCCATCAGTGCAGGAGACTGTGCATTAAGGGGGGCTACTTGGTCTCTCTTCTTCTCTCTTATGGGGGGACTTTTTCCTCACATGGGATTTTGGTCTTCTCATACTATAGAGTATTTTTTCTTGTATTTTCTCTCTTTTGGAGAGGGGTTTTTTTCTACGAGTTTTTCTCCCTTTCTCCAATTGTGAGAGATTGTTTGTACATGGGTACCTAACATGGCCTAGTAGTCAGGACCCATCTTTGTATCTTTGCATTTGTTTCATTCTCCCTAAGTTGCACTTAAGGGGGATGTTGGTGTGAATAGGGGTATTTCCTATATGGTTTCCCCTTATAGTGTGAATAAGGCACATTATCTAACTAGTTATTAGTTAGAGTCTATTCACACATGTTCACATGTTAAGTTGACTTATGAAGCATTCTAGTTGTTTCTAAATGTTGATAGTTGTCTCTAGTTGTTGATAGTTGTCTTATCCTCTAGTTATCTCATGTCATAGGATTAAGATACTTGTCATATGACTACAACATCTTATCTCTCAACCTTACATTTATAAGCAAGGTATTCCATAACATATTGTAATGGGAGAGTGATGGTTGTATATTGTTGTATTTACATTCTTTGATAGGAATACAATTTATTCTTGTCATATTGATCTTCTCATTGAACTTTGCGCTTTCCATTAGGCCTCTAGATTTTGGGTGGCTATCTCCATACCCAAATCTTATAGTGATAACATAATATACATTAGGATATTAAAATGACCTATAAAGATATCCATGCCATGATTGAATACCTTGGATTGATTCAAGATGGGGTGCGAAGGACATGTCACTACTCTTCGAAGTTGGTGAATGTCATGGAGTAGCTTCATTTGAGAAAGTTCTACTCCCAAATATCTGTGTGGTCATTGTGCTATTGCAATGACACTCATTGGCTTATTTCTAGGATCCTTGTCCTTACCTTCAATCAAATTTTTCATTCGATGTGATTTGTGATCATTTATATATGCATTGATTGGTGTGTGTGCCACATTTTATCCAATATGCTTTGATTTGGTGTAAGTCACCACATGTGATGTTGTATGTAATTGATTGGCATGATTGCTGCTATGTACTCCTAGTTTGGATGAGTGTGCTTGTATCCAATTCGACCATCTCCTAGGACAGTGGGGTGGGCTTGAGGGTACCACATGGTTGGGTGGTGCTAAACCACTATTGGGGATAAGTGATCTTGAAGGATGCTCATTGAAGAGCATGTTGGACTTAGTATTTTATACATTTGTATCTCTTAATTGTTGTAATATTGTAATCATCATAAATCAGGTCCGTGAGACCTTTGTAATAAGTGCATAGTTATACTTTGATGTATTATTTTTTGTAGGTTATACAATCCATCCATGTTTGGGATGAGACCCTTTAATTGTAATAAGTTATTGATGTCATTTTAGACATTTTCACACCTCGTATTGTGAGAGTTTTAGCATGTTTGTAATGTTGAAATCATAATATCTTGGCATGTTTGGTTTAAGTTATATAATATTGTATTTATGTTTATGGATGCCTTAATGTTGGATTGCATTCTACCCATATAAGTGGCAATTATCCTATCTTTGCTTTTGGCATGTATCAACATTGGTGTCAAATGTGCATAACATTTTGTAACACAAGGTTTTTGTTATATTTGGCAAGTATGGTTTTTAATGCTTGTTCTTTTATAATAGTTTTTCCCTTGTTCCATAGGAACCATGCCCTTTTAGGAGGTCCTCATGTAGCTAGGTTGGAGCTCACGATCTCTTGAATGTTTGATCCAAACCAGTTTCCAGCAACATAAAAATTGAGAAAGTTATGCCTCGTTAAGTGAGAAATTGAACCTTGTTGTTTTCCTTACATTAGCTATTTTATACACTTTATTTTTGCAAACTGGAAACATAATCTAAAATGCAATCACAAGATGGGTTTACCAATCCAAATTGCATGTTGCAATCTTATCTCGAAACCCAAAGTGCTAGAAATATGAAGTTAGGAGTCTCATTATATGTTGCAAATTGAAATTAGATCTTGAAACTTGAAGTGTGGGAAGTTTGGAGTTTGAAGTCTCATTACATGTTGCAAGTTACAATTAGATCCTGAAACTCAAAGTGTAGGAAGTCTAGAGTTCAAGGTCTCATTGCATGTTGCATGATGCAAGTTGTAATTGGTCTCTAAAGTTTGAAGTACAGGAGGTCCAAGGGTTTGGAGTCCCTTTGCATTTTGTAGTGTGTAAATTGCAAATGGTTTGTGAAGCCTGAGTTAGTGTAGAATGCAAAATTACATCATAAAACCTAAAGCTTGAGCGGGTGCAAGACACAAATTGCAGCTTGAATGTCAAAACCCTAAGTGGGTGTAGGTTGCAAGTACAAACCTGATGCTAAAGTCCAAGATAGTGTTAGGTGCTAGAATTGCAACTTGGGAAAGAAACCCGAATGGCAAGTCTTTCTTGCAAACTCAAGTTGCAAGGCCAAAGGGAAAATGTAAACTTTTGTAGGTTCTACCCCGAAGTCTAAACCTTTGGCAATTTTGTCTTTGTGTTTCCCATATCTTTGAGACATCAAAGTGGTGGTCTAATAGGGATGTTGTAGGAGTTTTTCAGTGACCTTGGAAATCCTAATTTTCCTTCTTGTCTCATTTTTTGTGCCAACCATGGTGATTTTCCCAATGGTGTTTTAAAGTCTTCCACTTGTGTCACCTAGCATCATGCACTGATGTGCATGCCAAGTGTGTCATTATAGGTTATTGTGATAACTTAGGTGCATTGGAGTGTTATGTGGCTTTCTTAATGCCACTTTTGTATCGCAAAAAAAATTATTCATTTAGTTTTTGCCTATTAATGTCTTGAGTGTAAGCTTGGGACATTACAGAAATAAAATATTTTTGGATGATGCAAGATTGCTCTCACCCCTAGGATGCTCTTTCATCACTTCACATAAGCAAGTTCACACTTACATCTTTTGATTCACGCACTAGCCCCACTTATAATAAAACAAGATTTGGCTATTACATATCTATCACCTTTCTTTAAAACAAATCCACAACAATGCTATGCATCCAATTTGAGGAGGCATACATCCTTTACATATAATGGTTATAGTGACTATCACATGGGTCCTACACAAAGTTACAAACACTACTACAATGGATAAAGTGACTCCATAATATGGGTCCTACGCCAATACTACTAAATGGGTGAAGCGAATCCATCATGTGGGTCCCACATTAATATTTCTATAATGCTTAAAGTGACTCCATCATGTGAGTCCTACAACAAGACTACTACAATTGTTAAAGCAACTCCATTACACAAGTCCTACACTAATACAACTATAATAGTTAAAGTGACTCTATTGTGTGGCTCCTACATGAATATTGCTACAATGGGTTAAAGTGACCCCATCACATGGGACCTACAACAACATTGCTATATTGGTTAAAGTGACACCAACACATGGGTCATACACTAACACTTCTATACTGCTCAAACAACAAGAAGAGAAGTGTGAGGCATCATCCAAACATATATCTTTTTAAAATATGTCTGCTTATTTCAATTACTATCTTCATTGCTTTAACATGTATGATTCATGTAGTTGACATGCACACCAAATTCAGGATAAAATGTAGTTCAATTACCCTCTTATTTTACACTTAATTTGGGCCTTATCATAAATGTAATGTCCTGATGCTCAATTTGGCCTATTCTATACAAAAGTTTATCAAAACCTAAAACCTATCAATCCTCAACCCATCCTAGTTCAAAGTGGTCCAAACCCATTCTTTCAACACTCAATCCTTTATCCTATACTAGACCATAGGTGTAACTCTATCCCTTAGATAATCTACCACACTCGTGTCTTTATCATCCTAATTCGAATTCTTTTCTGAATTTTCCTGAGCTAAAGTTTCAAATTGAGGTCCTAGGATGTCATATTAAATTTCAACCCCTAAGACCATCAGTTAATTATGTTGGATTATTATATTATCTTATTAATCACTAGTCCTATCACTTGGACAACATTGTAAAGCATTGCATCAACATCTTGTATCATAGATTCTATACTTGGCATTGTTTAGGCATTCTACATATTTTGTGTTTTGTGTCTTCAAACTTGTACAATTGACAACATGGACTTGATTGATATCAAGCAAGTCAATACAATTTCCATTAACTAATAACAAGTTCCTAAAAGTGCTTTTTAGCACCACCAATTACCACATAAATAAATATCTTTGTAAGAGAACAAGTTTTAGAGATCCACAAAGTAAGGGACATGATTGCAACTAGAAAAGTAAAAGCACTATAAGACTAATTCTCATGTAGGGCTCCATCAAGATAGAAAAAAGTTTTAAAACAAGTTTGTGATCATACACACAACTATTTTTTTTAATAACTAAAGAGTAAGTTCAATCATTATACATTATTTACAATAGGATATATATCTTTTATTGACAAACAATGCTAAGCACCCATATCCTTTCATTTACTTTAAATCAATTACCAGCCTACTCAATTATACATAGTTTAATTCTTTAATAATTAAATTAATAAAAAATGGTTGGTAAGTATGCACGCGACATCAAAACACAATTGAAAGACAATCAAACTTAAAATACACAAGCCAAATTACATAACAAACCACTATTTAACACATTCCCAATTAAGTCACTTCAATACCTTTGAATAGAAATTCTCTGCCACTGCTTGAAATTAAAACAAAGAATCACTTCAATACATTTGCATAGAAATTCTCTGCCACTAGTAAAAAGAAACATGGTGTCCCCATTTGTTAAAAAGTAGTACAGATGTGTGGTAGATCCAAATCCATAACAACCACAAAAGTGCATAGAAATTCTCTGCCACTGCTTGAAATTAAAAAAAGGCAAAGTAAATAGAAACATTGTGTCCCCATTTGTTAAAAAAGTAGTCCAGATGTGTGGTGGATCCAAATCCACAACCACAAAAGATTTGTCTAGTCTTCAGCAGTACCTTCTTTGTTGATCTCGTCCAGAATAACAGTAAGAGCAGAAATGAAGGCGTAATCCACACCAGGCTGCACCATCACTGAAAACGTGTCCTTCCCAATCAACACGTTTGCCACCGTGTATTTCCTTTTCATCTGATTCATTCATACAAAACACACGTTATTTATCTCCAAAGACAACAGCGCAACTAAAAGCCAGTATCAAATCAGGGCCAATTTATCAAATTAGGGCCAATTTTATTGTTCACCTCTGCGAGGATCCGGTCGCCTTGATAAATTGTGCAGGATCGGTCGAAATAGCTGCCCTTGACATGGAAATCACACATTTTTTCGTCCTTATTACCGGCCATGAACACATCAAGCGCCGTCTTCAGCTGAAACACCGAGGATTTCTTCGCCGTGAAGACAAAATTCTGCTCATTGGAGTTGTCCCCTCTGAATGCTTCCCATCGGTTGTGCATCGAAAACGTCTGCAATACACCACAATTAAACCCTGCAATTTAATTGACTGACTTAGTTAGGGTTGATTATACCTTTTGTTTCATGGTGAGGAGGGGATTTCCGGCGGCGTCCTGCAGAAGGCGGCGATCGTGCATGCTCAATACCTTTCCGGCGACTTTGAAGACGACATTACCGTTGGAGTCGCTGACGGTGAAGTCCCCTCCGGTGAGAGTGAGGAGTTTCCTCTGCACAGTGAGTTCAATGGCGTAGGGAGCGCAAAAGTTCTGGGCCACAACGCACACCGCTTGGGGATGTTGAACCGGGTATTCCATCTCTTCTCTCTGCTCAAACAACTCTCTCTGTTTCAGATGGCAGCGGTATGAAAAATAAAACCTTTATTTCCCATCTCTTGTTCTTTCCGTCCCATTTCAATGGTCAAAAATTAATAGAAATTTTACGCCTCATTCACAATGAAAAGTGTTAAATATTTGTCCTATTTTTATTGGCCAAAATTGACCTTGACTATTGAAGTGGATGATATTTAAGAAGAGCCGGACCCCTAGAGGACCTAGTCTCTAGTCTATTATACTACAAAATATTTGAAAGTAGAAATAATAGTAATGGTTTAATAGTTAATCTGGGCGTACTTGTGACAGATGTTCTAGGATTATGGGGTTCCACCTCTAATATCTCTGCCTACAATTATTATTTCTGATATTTTCATATTGTCTCCTAGTTTTGAATATTTAACAAAGTCAAATGATATTTGAAAGTAGAAATAATAGTAATGGTTTAATAGTTAATCTGGACGTACTTGTGACAGATGTTCTAGGATTATGGGGTTCCACCTCTAATATCTCTGCCTACAATTATTATTTCTGATATTTTCATATTGTCTCCTAGTTTTGAATATTTAACAAAGTCAAATGAATGGTATAGACTTGGAAACTTACATGTGAACATCAGGGCTAAAGTGCAATTATTAAGTAGTGTATAATATATTTGGAGGATAAAAGCACGGTTCGTTTGATTTGGACAAGTTTAATCGAGATTAGAGCTTCTGGAAAAACTATGTTGTGCTTTTTTTGCATCGATGTTTCGAATGACACTCCATGATCCATCATTTTCATTATTATCTTTTCTTCCTAATGATGGATCACGGAGTGTGATCCGAAACGTCAATGCAAAAAAAGCACAACACAGTTTTTTCTAGAAGCTTTGATATCATATTATGGACTGTGGAAATATTATGTCTACTAAGTTTAATTGCGTTGTGAATTTATAATATAAATTTACATGCCAAAAACAATTGAGGAGCCAACCCTAATACCTGAGTTGGAGGAGGTCATGTCAAGGATGGAGAGGAAGGACCAGGACATGTCCCTGAATGTGGAGAGGTTTAGGGACCGGTACTTCAAGCTCGGTCTTGACAGCCTCTCTAGATGCAAAATGATCAGGGAACTATAAGATCAGATCATGCTGTATGCTAGCACTAATGTTGCTGCTTATGTCAAAATAAAAAATGTATTAATTATGAATACCACCACTATATACAAATTTCAACTAAATTTAGATAACTAATAAAGTTTAAATTTTATTCTTCAATTAGTACTTGAATAAGACTTGTGGATATAATAACATAAAATTAATATTTGTCATCTCGATATAATTGACAATCATAACTATAAATATTTCTTCACAATTTAATGACACACGTAATTTTCATATTAATTAGACCCGCCACCTCACAAAACAAAAGGACTAGATAACAAATGCATAGTAATATACAATTGTTTTAATGATCTGCACAAAATTTATCTTTAGTCCTGTCCAGTCTTTTAAAAAAATTGACCTCTACGATTAAAAAGATTTTTTTTTACGGTTTAAAATTATTAATACGACCATCAAATTAGTATAATAATCATAAGAAGAAGCTTTCGAATAGGCCCATCGCTCGACAAAATTACGGATTTTTTACAAAAATACTAACACTCAGTCAAACAATAATTAAAAATTCCAATTGACAGGAAAGCCGACTAATACGGGAATCGTGACGACGCTTATCTAATTCAACATTATCTTTGACGGTTCACATGTGGCCATCAAGAACGCCACATGTTGACTTTGGGATGGCTGTTTAATTTTGACTCTGCTTTTGATGACTGTTTAGTCTTGTTTTAGCCCCCCCGGGCCCCCTCTCTTTCTCGCTCTCTCGTTTTAATATCTCTGTAATTCTTAATTATGCTTAATTCGATTTTAAAATAAATAAATTACATTAGAGGATTAAAAAATATTAGCATTAATTCAAGGGCAAGGTTTATAGCAGTAGCATTTTCGACTTGCTATCTGAAAATCATAACTTCCATTCTTTCCTTCTTATTAAGTATTGTATTTATATGATTGATTTTGGGACATCTAATTGTAAAATTTTGAGTGGGAGCAAATACATGAAAAATTAGGTTCCTCAATCGTCTGGGCCCTTAAACAATTTGTCTCTCTTGTCACTATTATTGTTATATTTTTTTAGGCCGAAAAAATGTGTGGTATTTTTGCATACCTAAATTACAACGTGTTTTAAGAA
Source organism: Cunninghamia lanceolata (assembly GCA_027924645.1). Taxonomy (NCBI): domain Eukaryota; kingdom Viridiplantae; phylum Streptophyta; class Pinopsida; order Cupressales; family Cupressaceae; genus Cunninghamia; species Cunninghamia lanceolata. Next base: position 10,786,457 of record BSBN01000579.1, on the reverse strand, counting down.
AGGAGATACATCATGGAGCTTATGTTGAATGGCCTTAGTGCCCAGAATATAGAGACTATGATCTGCAAGCATTTCTATTGATTTGCATCCAACAACAGACTCCCATCATTTTTAATTTCAACCCACTTTTTCTTCTCCTCTAGTGTTTGGGCAAGCAATAAAAATTGATCAACATGTGAAGTCTATGTATCAATGTCATAATTTTTTGAGCCCTTCATTTTTTAATTTATAAATTGTTAATAATTTTAATTTGGTTGTCTGATATATGTTATCTAATGTTTCATATGTTTATGTATTTTGGGGGTAGTGAATGGATTTCAGAGTGTTCCATGTGGGTCAGAGTTGGGTTCCTTGGAACTTGCTCTAATTTTTTATTAGATTTCTATTATAGAGGTGGATGCAAGTGATTTGAATTTGGAAGAGTCATTCACAAGTCATTTGGGCATTGCTCATACATCTGTAGGGAAGGAAGGAGCATGATTTTTTGGTTGTTCACAATGGTATCTCACCAAAGAAATACACAATGGATAGAGATAATGATACCAATAGAATTTAACAGTCCAAAAATAGAAAGAAAAAGATGTTTAAGGGCAAGGTTTATAACAATATCATTTTCTACTTTCTATTTCAAAAATGCAACTTCCTATTAGAAAGTTGACTTGTATATATAGTATCTATTGGCTACAAAAACCATTTATATGTTTATCAATAGTATATACATACTTTTAAAGTGTCTATCAACAATATATACATCACAATAGAGAAAATCAAGAATTTAACGTATCTAATAGCCTAAACTCATAAAATACATCCACATCATCAAGACAGTCAAAACCAAATGATGGTAGCTTTACAAATAAGTGATCCTCTAATCAACAAGTCCATACAAAAGACATAATTGTCCCCTTTCCAGTGCTCTCCATTAAAATATGAGAAGGAAACCTTCACTAAATGATGACTAATATTATTGAGACTTTGGACTATGGGTCCAAGGATTAAAGGATGGGGTAGAGCTAGATTTTTCCCTTGGTTGAGCTATGAGCTATAAATTGATCTTTTGATGATGTGGATGGCATTGTTAACAATAAGAACAAATGGATGATAGTGATGTTAATGATGAGAACAACTTGGGGATTGGGAATGATATATGTCGATGATGATAATTGGATTGTTTGTTAGGACTTGTAGAAAGAAAGAAAGACGAGGGTCACCTTTACTGTCTTGGGCCTTCTAGACTCATCGACGAGGTCCTTTTGGCTCCACAATGAACTCTTGATGTAGCTTGGTGTGGAACTTGCTCAAAACGGGAAAAGTTTTACTTGCATGGCTCTAACACCATGTTGGAGCAACCAAGATCAACAAGCAAATACCAACAACTTCCACAAAAGACAATATTGCACATAAAAGCCAAAAATGATATATTCAAGAGATTGTGAAAAATGTGCATAGATGCCTTGTATAAATATGCTTGAGAGAGAAGGTAGAGAGGTTGGAGTCGACAACTGATTACCCCTCCAAAGATGAGACACTTATGAGCTAAGTGACAAGTGCTTATGCAAGTGGCAATCAAACATGCAAGAGGTGTCTCAAATGTATGTGGACACATGTCTTCACCACATGAGGTGAGGCAAACTCAAAAGCTACATAAACCTATGCTACGTGTGAATAGGACTTCAACTAGGTAGACTAGAAACTAACTAGTTAGATAAAGCCACTATTTACACTAACAATATCTTGGTTGATTAACAAGGTTGTTATAGTCATTGGGCTTGGCTTGATTTAGGAAGAGGATTTGATCTAAGGGGTTCATGGTGTTTCCTTTACCCTTGATTATGATCTTGGGCCTTCTTTTGATTGTGATTTTTGGCTTTGTTTGTGTGGGATATGGGTCCATAATTGTGGTTAGGTCCTAGGATTTGGATTGTTTGGATGTTTGAGATTGTAGGTGGTTTAGATTTTTAATGGCTTTGGATTTGACTTGGATAGATGCTTTAAATGGATAATTTTGATGGATATGATGATTAGGAATAGATTTTAGGCCCTAGGATGATTCAGGTTCCTAAATGATGCATGGATAATTTTGATGGATGAGTTTTCTTAACTTGGATTAAGTGTATATCACACTTGTTTTGGATCCTAAGGATGTTTTGGTTTTGATTAAGATTGGTTGGAATCCATGGATAGTTGTATAATTCCAAAGGATGGATTATGGGCCCTAGGATAGTTAAGGGTCCCAAGGATTGGATTTTAGGCCCTAGGATGATTAAGGGTCCTAACTGATGTAGGAGATGATTTTTGCTAAAGGATCCAAAAGTGAGATTTAAGCTATCCAAGGATTGCTAGGATAGGTAATAGATTGGGATGGCAATGGTTGTTATGGATAAGTTGTTTGGATGAGAGATTAGTTATAGATGGAATAGAGGATGGACTAAAGTCTAAAATGGATGGAGTGATTAGGATGAAAGTGTTAAGGTTTAGACCGATGTGAGGATGTTGGATGAGGACTAAAATTGGAAGGGTAATGGATGGGTGTTATGGACTATGGACATGAATGAATCAAAGGATGAAGGTTTGGATAATGAGCTAAGAGCTAAAGGGTAGTGGAAATGCACTATAGATTATGGATTGAAAAGGGAATATGAACTTGGTTAGATTTTTGGATAAGTGGATTTAGGATTTGGACTAAGGAAAATGATTTTCGGATGAAGGTCGAACCATGGGTTATGAATGTTCTAACCTTGGATTCAATATTGTTTCAAGGATACCAATTGGCTAGTGTTTCAAACAAGCAACAAAGACTTTCAAAAGCTTGACTAGGTATGAAAGGTCTACAATCAAGCACTTGGTATTCACAACACTTAATCAAAAAGACACAACAACAAGCCTAGAATTAATCAAGAAAGGAATGCCAATTTTTGTGGGCCCACATTATACTATCTACCAAGTGGATGATAGCTAGGGAATGCAAGGTCATGTACCACCTATGCACCCCTTACCTTGTTTCTTTTTGGTTCTCTCTTGTGCAAGGGTTGGGGCCCTTTGAAAAACCTCATTTTTATCCTATATAAAGAATAATCAAGCTAAATAATAGAACTAGGTTTGATAATAAAAATAAATGCGATAATTAGTTGCAAAAATAGATACAAAATTTAAATAAATTAAATGTGTGGGTACTTAGCTTTGATTTCATTATAGATGTCTTTGTCTAGATGCTAGGAATCCATTTTCCAAGGCATTGGACTTTTACACTTTGCTTCTAATGTACAATTTTGATTGTTTACCTTCTAGTTCACTTCCTCAAGTATCAAGGTAATCTCTATGAGTGCAAACCTAAATCATACACATATATAAACCCATACTTGACAAATATGATCTGGGACAATTTTGTAAACTAAAACTTGTTTGTCTCAATCTTTAGTATCTAAATTTGTGCAAGGATAAGAAATGTTTACAAACACTTTTAGATAATATGTTGAATCACAAGGATCATATTCTCCTTAGACTCTTTGATGGACCATTGCAATAGAAGTGTTCACATCAAAACAACATCAAGAATAGTAAAGTTTGCAATATATTATCCTAGGATGATGATTCAATGTTGATGTAATCTCTTTTGTGCACTTGCAATCTATTTCATAAACGTGATTCCTAGTTACGCTATATGATTCATGTCTAGTAGAGTTAGTCTTTAAATACACCACCCAAAGCATGTAATTTAGACAATTCACATTTTAGTAGACACATACTGGTCAAAAGGAAGAGGTAGTAAGGATTTGAATTTTAAAATTTAAAATTAAAATATCTAGGATCAAATCTATGAGCACGGAGTTGATCCTAGTTAGTTCCACACTCACATTAAAAATGAGATATTTAGGGAATATGATAAGTTTTTGGAAATGAATGATGAAGTAATGACAAGATTCAAGAATGAATGAAGTCATTTGTCAACTTTAATGTGAAATAGACCATCTCACACAGAAATCAATACATTAAAGATAACCTAATTATTATAAACCCACAAAATTAAAAATAAAAACATAGAAAATTCACCATTACAAAAAAATTTGTCAAACAATAAGTAGCAATTTTATACCTCATTCACAACAAAAAGTGGTAAATATTGTTCCTATTTTTATTGGTCAAAATTGACCTTCAAATAAAGACTAAAGTGGATGATATTTTAAAATAGCCATCAAACACTATTGACATTTAAGACAAAGCACCGAGGGCAAGAAAAATTTAGCAACAAGTTGAAAATAGATTGCTGCTATACTTTTTGCATGGCTTGGGCATGATAGCTCTCTAAATCATTGTCAAGCTGTGCAGCAGATATGCTATTAGATTTCCTTAGACTGTCGGTCCTCCCTCCACTACCTCCTCTTCCACTTCCTTTTCTTTTTCTATAGCTGCCCTTATTTCTATCATTAAAACCATTCTCTGGTGCCCCTACAATTCCTGTCTTTCTCCTCTTCCTCCCTCTTTCTCTCTGGTTACTCATATTGGGATGTGCTTGGGTAATCAAGGGCAACTTTGAATCCAAGTTAAACTTGCTTGTACTATTACGATCAGCAATAGTAGCACCAATGAATTCGATCTTCAAGGGTTTTCCATCAAGCAAAACATTATTGTAGCGTTTCAAAGCAGTAGCTGCATCGTTTCTCTTGATGTAGACCACACTACTACATAGAGGGGGTGTTTAAGACAATTTTTGAGACAATTTTTTAGTAAATTGTCTTAACTTGAGACAAAAAAAAACTTGTGTATTGTCTTAAATATCGTCTTTAAGTGAGTGTCTCAAATTATTGTCTTAAAAAATTGTCTGTAAAGACAATATGAAACATATGTATTTTTGTCTCTTTAGAGACAATTCGCTTTTGTCTCTTTGGAGACAATAGTTGGGATTAAAGACATATTGTCTCTCTAGAGACAATATAAAAAAATGTATTAAAAAAATAAACAATTTATTTTAAATATTTTTTTAGTGTGGTTTTCAACATTCAATGTTTCCAAATTCTCGTCATCCTGCTGGAATTTTTATTTTTATTTTCCCAAACGTTGTGTACTGAAAAATCATCCTCGTGTATTCTCCCCTCATACATGCTAAGCACTAAATCAATTTGCTACCAAGTAGTTTTTTCAAGATATAAACCATATGCATACATATATATTTTCATGACTCTATTTAAGCCAACTCTGTAAAACTCATGATACAATTGCACATATTTGTTGACATAAAACATCCAACACCCCACATAGTTGTATACATTTGAAAACCACAATAAATCAATCCATTCAGTTGCCTCAACCAAACATTCATTTTCCAAAATTTACAGAGAAGATATATGAGAATTCCATATATATAATTAGTTTACATTTAGAGTGCACAGCAGCTCCTAAATAAATATGGAGACGCCCTCAGTGGAGATGAATCATATGAAATGAGTTTACATATAAGAATGTACTCAGCAGGCTACAGAAGAATGTGTATAAGAGGTATACAAGTCTTGTTTTGGCAGAGGAGTAGAAGGCCTAGTGTTATCAGAGGTTACAACTCTCTCACAGGAAGGACACATGCTTAGAGCTGTGCGAGGCAACTGCATGTACAAGGGAGAGGTTGCTGCCGCTGCTGCTGCCAATTTCACATATCTCAATTGTGCGAACTCTTTCTATAGTCTTCTGTTTTCCTGTGCCAAAGATTCATAGCACTTCTTTAAGAATTCACAGTCCGCTTCTGTTTGCCTAAGCTTGCTTTACCTTTTCCTTGCTATTGTCAATCTTTGTGTATGAGCTGATAAAAATAATACTTTCGGTCAATTTTTCAAGTTTTCTTTGTAAGGCGGTGTAGATGAACGAGTTGTCTATGAATGACTTTTCAACATCTTTCATGCAAAGTATAAGAGGACTATTCTTACTCACACTAGTCACAACCTGGAAAAGAGTTATACATCAAATATGAAAATTTAAAGAGGATAATTGCAGAATTGAACTTCACCAAATATAAATAGAAGTTTAGACTACCTGGAAAAGTGCATTGAGGACTAGCTTGTCCATGTGTTCTTCAATAGTGTGATCTAAAAGGTCACTTGCTGTCAAAAGCACAAAAACCACATTCAATAAGCACAAATTTAAAAAACATCACTATTTGCAAGTTAATATCACATTTGATGCCAAAGTATTACCACTACAAAGAATACCATGATCTTCTTCACAGAGTCCCCCGAGGTCAACACCCCCTTGAATTGGCTTATCAAAACGTACTCCAAGTTTAGATGAAGCATTCCCTTCCAAAGACAAAAGTACTTCCCCTTGATCACCATGAGATGGACCCCTGAAAACATTGAGAAATAAGAAAAGCTGAGGACAGAGGCGTTACTACCAAGAACATCACCCTGTTAACATGTAATTGACAAGTGATGGCCCCATAGACAGTTAGAAAGTACCACATGCCAAACACAGAGCAAACCCACTTTTAAAATTTTCTATATATGCTCCTAGATCATACTAAATGCTCGCTTAAATTCAAGCAAACTCCCCAAATTTGGTCAGAAAAAAATGTCATGAGCTTTCCAACATTTGGCAATACTCGGAGCAAACTCAACAAAACAGGTGACCTGAAAATGCTTCTCTTATGAAAGCACTTCACATAAGTATAGCACCACCTTTCACTTATTAACCAATAGAAAATATTCATGATGAGCATGCCAAATAATCTTATCATGCTGTAACTCAACCGTATCTAGAAAGCACTTGATGGATTAGTATCTGTTACTATTGGCATGCAGAAACATTTGTAAAACATACCTCGAAGGAGCTTGAGATGGTAGATGGCCTGACTTTGGTTATGAAAAAATGAATTTCACTCGATCACCTGAATAAATACAAATTAAAAAAAATAAGAACCAAAAATTCCTCTGATACTCAAAAATGCATGCTTCTAAAATGTTTCAGTTGTAATATCCTGAATTGAAGTTTTGATCAAGCGTTAAAACTACCCCTCTTGAAGGGATATTCCTTTGATGTGTACAAGTTTGATGCAGTGCCTTGCAGAGTGCATGCTTTGACTGAAAAGCCACCCAATTTTGACCATGTACTTATGTCCTTTCTTAGTTGTCCATCCTTCATTGATGAGCCCTGTCATGTCAACCTAAAGAGCATCACTACAAAGTACAAACACATACAAGAGTGAAAATACAAAAAAAAAAAATGAATACTACACTCAAGGATCCAACTGCAGAGTTTTCAAGATGAAACATGTTCCCCTTGAAAAAGAGAATCGTGACTTTTCACACTTTACAAATAGAAAATAGCACATCCGGATGAATTTTGGTCCACCACAAAAAGAAACGACTCAATGACTTTATGCTTATATAACAATATGAAATGAAAGCTTGGACACCATGACGAGATTGAGATCATAAAATGTTGCAGAGATTGATATACTAATGCTTACCGTCAACATTGAATTGCTATCAAATATAAGCAATTTTGCATCAAAATAATTTGCCAATGCCTTCACCAACATTTTTTGATATATCTCAGACCCTATGGAAATGATATAACATAGATTGAATCAGATTGAAAATATTGTTAATCACAATCATGTTCCATGTAACCATTCAGACTTGTACGGAAGAAAGGATAACAGACCTTGACGACCAGATATCAATATTCTGGGCTCACGTTAGGAAGCTCCTTTGTAAATTTTGTAAATTCATTCCGTTTCAAATGTATGAACGTCGATGCAATCAGAAGACTTTTTGTCTTCTTACTGTAGACAAAAGATGAAACTTTAATCAATCTTCCAATGAAACTAGCAAAGAAAGACTGAAATGACAGAGAATTAGTCTCAAACCACATGTACTGTTTAAATTTATATGAATAAGATGACAAAGAAATGGTATCAAAACCTCTAATAGATTAAAACTAATATATGCAAGTTTGAAAGAAAAGGATAAGACTTTGTAAAGCATTTCATCTATAATAATAATGGAAATCTATCTGAAATATTAATATTTGATCAACACAGTGACTCCTACATAATGCCATTAATTCCAAGCTAACATATATTAACCCTGTAATAGCATATATCAACATAGCGGGGAGCATTTGTCAAAAGGAAAACATTCTAGAACACCCACAAACTGAAATAAAACTTATTCTGTTTGAACGGACCATGTGATTAAACCTGACGTTGTGATTAAACACATTATAATTAATGAGAAATAAAAGATCCTTAATCAAAAGGCTCTATAGAAAAGTGAAGGCTCACAAGTACCATGCTAATAGTATGGGCTTTAGAATATAGACAACTAAATGGAAATAGGAAGAGTAAATAAATGTTAAACAGAGAGCCCTTCTCCCCGAAGAATTAAAGAAACCATTGGAAACAAGCATAAAACTTAAACAACAATACACAGAGCTTTTCAAATCAGGTTTATTTCTATAATTCCTTCTCTAAGGGCAAGTATTGTCACGGAGAAAACAATGTAAATGCTAAACAATTTTAAGCATTTACGGGAAAATGATAAAGCATACTATAGAGGATCACTTCAATAAACTTTCATAACAACATATTGTTACAAAGGCAAGCAAGTTCATCTCCTCCTCTAATGCTGACAACATCCTTCTTTTTAAGACTCTCTTCATTGACCTCAACAAACCCACAGCTCCCTAAAACAGTCACTTCAACATCATTCTGCTGCACCTAAAAATAGACAGGTAGTTCAGCTTTTACCCGGGTATTAAAAAATCAGATTTATAACACACAAGAAGAAGCAGCAAATTTCTGTCCTATGAAACCTAAAGGAGAAAAAATTACCACCTTGTGCTTCAACATGCACAAAACTCCACTTATTGAGGGATCATCAATGCACAAATTGCAACTTTTGCTTCATCCAATCAGGAAAGTTTGTTCAAACAGCTCTACATCTGGATTCTGAACTCATCAACATTTTGAAAATTTTATTTATATATTAAATATTAAACTAATCTATAAATAGAAAAGGGTAACAAAACTCCTTTCAAAGAAAATAGTTGACAATTTACCTGAGAATCCTGTGATAAGAGCTTGGCCCAAGGACCCTTCAATGTTTCTTCTTTCAGCTTCTCTCACTCTAAGGCTATTTCAATTTTACAACAATAACAGCCCTATTAGTATAAATGATAAAAAATTTATAGTAGAAATGGCTACTCATTGTACTAAAAACTACACAATTAGAAATAATGTCACATGGTCAAAAGTCCAATTAGTTAGAATTAAAATAATAACTATAGGAAGTGAAAAATAAAATAATAGCTCATAATTTAATTCAGTTAGATGAATGGACGAACAGGCCACCATGACGATGACCTTGGTTCAATACCTATTCATTTCATTTTATGCTAATCTAAGATTAAAGGTGTTTTTGTACACTCTACTTAAACATCATCCATTTCAATAATCATCCATTAAAGGTGTTTTTGTCTCATCGGACTCCATGTTTTCAAAAGAACAGCTTTTAGGATTCAAATTTAGATTCCTGCTTGATCTCTGCATTACACACCAACTGATTATGGTCAGCACTTGTATTGCAAATTTGCAATTTGAAATTCTTTGGAATGATAATATGGGCAGAGTATGATAGAGTGCAAACTATGAAAATAATAGTCTGCTTCTTCTGTTCTGCATTTTGTACAGCAATTTAACTTGCTTTATTTTCATGGGATTTTTCAGTTCCAGGCAACATTTTTTATGCTCAAGTCATCATTACTATTTTGTAATTTCTCTACGACCTTCTAACTCATGTTACACTGTTTTGTTGTTTCCATATTCCAGATATATATTCTTAGTCTTCATATTAAAAGTTAGAACAGTTTGCAAATTTGTTCCAAACTAAAGATGTAGGTCTTCCTAACAAGTGACTTTCTCTTGGACCTAATCTAACTTTTATTAGGGGAAAGGATCCAGTAGTTGAGCACCCTAACTTCAGGCCTCTCAAAATCATGTAGCAATTTCGAATCATTCCAAAAATTTTACAGCAACTTACTTGGCAAGGCCCCTACTTATAAGTAAGGTTTCAGGTCCACATCATCAAATATGATGCCACATCAGCATGCTTTTTGTTGACGTGTCCAAAAAGACCCCCAAAAAAGGGTGGACCAATAGTTGTGCATTAAGCCATGTTTTGTTGGTACGCAAATGTGGCATCACATGATTGGTTGTTTTTTAGATCTAAAGAGCACATTTCATTCAATTATAAGTACTTATAGTCAACACTAACAACCTTAAAGTCACAACTACTAGTGCTAAACTTTTAAATATATTGAGCCTTAAATCTACAAATACTATCACAACTATTGGAACATGCTCAGCAATTGGGTCCTCTCCCCTACTCTAGTACCTGCTAGATTGGGTGCAAAAGGCTGAAAATATACTAAAACATTGATAAATATTGCAAGAAGGATCCACAAGATTACCAGTTACTTTAAAATAATAAGTACTGATCAAATTTCTGGAAAGATTTTGATCGGAAGAACACTAAAACAATCTAACTGCAGGTGCATAATTGTAAAATTCAAATTTCCTCTAGACAGTATCTTCAAAATACAGCTCCAATGAGTTGGGATGCTTATCGAAATAAACTTGTCCCCCTACAGAACTTCTGTGAGCATTATAGTCAACATAAACCAAAAAAAAGCTCTCTAATAAGCCCTACTTATCTACCAACCACAGATGTCTTCAGTAACGCTCTCTACTTTCTTGATATTGGGCAGAATGATTTCACCTCACTAGGTTGGATAGGAATTGAAGGAGTTAAGAAGTTTCTCCCTGATGTAGCTTCTCAGATTAGCGAAACTGTGAAGGTAAACCTTAGCCACTGACTTTTCACTAAGTGCAGATTGAGGTCAGGAGGGATTTAATTGATTGATTTTGCTGGTGCATTCAAACAGGAATTATATGGAGAAGGGGCAAGGACAATATTTGTGGCCAATCTTGCACCAATTGGTTGCTTTTCATCCTTTCTAACTGAGCTTCCTCATAATAACTCTGATCTGGACACTTATGGGTGTATGATTTCCTACAACAATGCAGTGTTGTACTACAATAACTTACTCATAGATAAGCTCGAAGAAGTTCGAAAAGTCTTACCAAATGCATCTATTGTATATGTTGACTCACATGCCATTAAGTTGGAGATCTATACAAACCCAAGAATGCATGGTAACTCTTTATTTGGCATGCATATAATATATCTCTAGTTATCTAATAATACTGGAGAAATGTTTTCTCAGTAAATCAGTGAAACACTCACATCCAATAGGGAGTACACTATGAAGCTTATGGCACCAAATGACTACACCATGGATCAAGCTATCATAGGCATATATAGTGGGCAATTGTACAGTTGATGGTGGAAAGGCAACCTTCAATGTCATGTAGGCCAAATTGATGCTCAACATGCATTTACAACAATCAAGAGTAACGGGGGTGGGGGTAGGGGAAGGTGAATGTATGTGCAGTTGGAGATAAAGAAGCCTTATTTCTTTGACTACCACTAGATCTGATGTCAGTTATGAGCTCTCCATCCATCATTGTAAGGCTACAAAAGGGATTCTGAGATATGTAAATAGCACTATCAGATTTAGAATCCTCTTCATGAGTTATGATGAGTGAAAGGTTGAGAGCTACCCAACTTAGACTGGGCTAGTGACATTGTGGACAAACTGTCTATTTCAGGATATGAATTCACTGAGCAGTAGAGGATAAGTAAACTGTTCTATGTGTCATCATCTAATATTTTTCTCCTGCACTACATAAAAGGAAGGCAACTGTGAACATTCTCAACTATTATATAGTTTTTGATGAGTAGCTAAAAATAATAAAATATTGAAAAAGCCACAGAATAATGAAACTATTTATCATACTTGAAGCACAAAAGCTAATTCATTCTATATGTTCTTTAGTAAGATATCATTTTGCAATAATGATCTGAGTCCGGAACATAACCATGCTATCACTTATCACTGTATCTGATTTTTCACATTAATTTGCTTTACACAAATTTTTAGGGATCTTGACAATTAGTGATTCAGCATAGCAGTTAATATTCCATCTGTATTTACTAAACCCCAGGAAAAACTACCCTAAATATTCAATTTCGCCCTAAGAGAGGCAAAAAATCGAGCATCCTAACATTTCGCAACAAATAAGCATCCTAAAAATTTTCGACAGATGTACAGGAAGACCTATGTGTGTGTGTGTGCCCATGTTATAAAGGCTTTCTAATCAGTTAAATGAAGACCTTTAGAGTGCACTAATCTTAAAAGCCAACATCAATCAGAATCAATAAAATAAGAACTAACCTTTATAGCCCAAAAACTTTGTCTGTCAATTTCAGCTCCTCCTTTAGTTGGTTGTGGTTGAGAAAGCAATTAAGATCATTTCATTTCATTAGTTGCAAGTGACATAAATATGATCAGCACTGCACGGTACAACAACCATCTGCACTTTGTAGGCCTGCCACAATCACATAAGAGAGATCAGCCTTAAGCCATAGACTGGGAACTCAAAAATCTATTCCATATAATATGATCAAAAAACTTGACACCAGGTTACATTTCTCCATTATTTTACATGGCTTGATAAATATATTCTACAAGCTAGAGTAACCATGAAGGCTTGCCAAATTTCCTGGCAACTTAAAAAAGAAAATCATGTCAGTAAACTGAAAAGCCTCTAAAGAAGCATTTCTTTGGAAAAACCAGGGCAGCTCTGATTCTCTCGAAGATGCAAAACTTGGATTCCTGTCTGAACACAAAAATTCAATATTTCCATAATAGCTTGTGCCAAGGAAGAGTGCTTTGACAAAAGTATCATATTATTTTTAAAATCTAATAGCACTAGTTAGTACAAAGCTGATGGCAACCATTTAAGCACACATAAATGAGTATGCTACTGTAATAGATCTAGATCTGTGAGACAGTCGCTGTTCTAATGGTAATACTTAAAATGCAAAAGAAGCATTTCTTTGGGAAAAAACAGGGCAGCTCTGATTCTCTTAAGATGCAAAACTTGGATCCCTGTCTGAACACAAAAACTAAATAATTCCATAACAGCTTGTGCTAAGGATAAGTGTTTTGACAAAAGCATTAGATCATTTTTAAAATCTAAATGCACTGGTTAGTACAAATCAGATGGCAACCATTGAAGCACACAAAAAACACTATGCAGGTCTGGGATAGATCGAACCTGAACTGGCAGGTCTGCAAGGTTGAACCGGTAACTTGGGTCAAGACATGCCTAGAACTCTTCAAGTGGTTGATTCTTCTGTTTGGACTGTGCAATGCTCCTCAAGGTGTGCCTCAAATAGAGGTTAATTGGTTAAGTTTGACATTGATACAAATGGTATCCTCTCAGGCACTGCTGTAGACAAAGGCACTGGAAAGAAGCAAGATATTACATTAACAGGTGCAAGTACCCTACCTACTGATGAGGTTGAAAGAATGGTGAAAGAGGCTGAAAATTTTGCTAAAGAAAACAAGGAAAAGAGAGAAGCAATTGACACAAAGAATCAAGCTGAGTCTGTTATCTATCAGACTGAAAAATAGTTGAAGGAACTTGGTGATAAGGTACCTGCAGAAGTAAAAGGTAGGGCTGAGGCTAAGCTAAAAGAGCTACAAGATGCACTTACTAGTGGCTCTACACAGTCTATGAAGGATAGCATGGCAGCCCTCAATCAAGAAGTGATGATGTTAGGGCAATCTGTTTACCAACAAGGAGAAGCTGGTGGCCCGGCTGCTAGTGGCCCTGCGAGTCCTGGTAGCCCAGGAGAAAAAGCCCCTGTGGGTGATGATGTAATTGATGCGGATTTTATAGACAGCACATAGACACCATGTAAAATGGCTTTTATTAGTATTTTGCCTGAAATAAGCTTGTGTTGTGAGTTTAGGTAAGCCTAAAAGAAATCGCCAGATAGGAAAGAAGGGATCTTTCAATGTTGAAAAGTTCCCTGCTGGTGGTTGAGATTGGTGTTACGGTTTGTAGATAATATTATTACTCCATTCCAAATACTACAATCAGCGGACAGAGAAATACATTGAACAAATGTTTCCTTTTCCACTTACCCATTTTGCCTTGGCCTAAGTGAATGTCTATTATTAATTCTGGGCCTTTCATAATAGATTATTAGATGGAGGAGCAGCATCTCCTCTTAATTTAATCCATATTCTGAGGATACTTTTAAAAAAAAAATTCAAGTCTACAATAAACAATGTCTTCTTTCTGCTCTCTTCCCCGCCTTCTTTAAATTTGAACAATCAATATTCAAGGTTATGTCGAATGAAAGGACACCCACACAGCTGCAATAGCCATATTCTACACAATGGTGTCTTTCACACAACTGAAACTTTGAAAGCATCCCAACAATGGCACTAAAAACTGCTCATAAACACACAAAAACAATTGAAAAAGGGCCAATACTGGCTACAAACACACAAGTTCAGAATTTTCTATGTTTGTTTTAAATCAGCTTTAAAGATGCTTTATCTGCCAACTGAAACCAAGTATGTCACCACCTTTGTCATGGCCAACTTGGCAAGATTGGATCACTCTTTAGAAATACCTGCCATAACTTATGATAATAATGAAGGAAGAATAATGAAAAACAAAAACAGCAAATTACTGACTATATCTAGAAACCAAAAAACAGTTTCTCCATAGCAATATCAATAGCTACTTATCTGTCAAATAACCAGGTCGCCTGACATAGAGGCGCCACGCCCAAAAAATCCCAAGAAGCCCACAAAAAATAGCAAAAAACAAAGGAAAATATTGTGTTTAAACCCTACCAGTGAATTCACAGCTTTACTTCAATTTAAAGCCGCTGGTCTCAAGTCACGGCACAATATAATAAAGTAACAAAAATTCAACGGCAGAAATGCCTAATGATGATATTACTATATGAAAAAAGTTATATTCTCTAACCCACAAAAATTGCAATATCCTGTCAAGATTTAAAACCAGCTTGCTTCAATTAATAAGCTATCAGAAGATTTTCAAAAGTTTCATCCTCTCTTTACAAGTTTCAGGCCGTCAATGTAAAATATAGTCCCTTTCTAAAAGACGAGTCATTTTAAATGGTTAAAACACAATTTCGCCTAATCTCTCAGCCATTCTTCCAACCACAAAATTACTACTCCCAGCTTGTATCTTCAGCTAGGATGTTGGGGTTATTGGCTTTAACCCTTGCTATGAGGGGATAACTTTGGATAGACTGCTGTAGACTGTGTGGTTTGAGAAGGGTCTCTCATCTCCAGTCGATTGAGAATATGACTTAGTGACTGCAGATTACTACTGTGGCTTATAAACAGAGGGGTAGGTGTAGCTTTGGACTAGTGTTCCAAGTTGGCATAATCTACATGCCTAATTGATAAGGTGCTCTACAGTCATTGTATGGCCTACAGCGGTGGAGGTCTGCCCAATCTAATTTATGTTGGGACTACATAACATTTGTTCTTTGCTGGCTGTTCTGGCTCTTTCCTGCTCACTTAGAGACTGATGTGTAGATTGTTTTATTCTGGTGCTACTTCTTGCTGCTGTTCTTTGTAGACTGTTACTGTTTGAGCTGCTTGTCAACGTGATTATGTAAATTTCTTTTCTTAATCCAATAAAAAAAAATTAATATGTGCTGACTTTGACCACGGATTACTTAATGGAGCATTTAAAGTAACGCAAATTTCCTTATCAGAAATATTGTAAGGGACGGTGTACATGCACTCCGAGCTCTATGGATTGCACTCCAAGTTCTTGGTGTGCACCTGCACGCATATAAGAGATGCCGATTTTACGGCATGGGCATCAAAGTTTTTATCATGGAAATAATTATTAGTGCTAGATTCCAGAAAACATCATCTAGTCAATGATGATATTGCTGAATTGTTGTTGGCCTTTGAGGGGTATTGGAGGTCAAAGAGGGCTGAAACAACAAAAGAGCCACTCAAAAGATGCCTCCAGAACCATATATGAACTAATTTACACAGCAGATTAGATACAAGAAAAGCTGCATTTCAAGAATAGAATAGTTTTTGGCTACTTTGGGCTTAGAAGAAATTCTCCAGTTTTCTCTTTGTTTATTATGTTAAAACTTGCTTTAGGTTTTGCAGATAGCATCGTTCAACCCATCTCTTGCAATTAGCCTCACCCTAGCCCAATTTTGTTACAGAAAGTAAACCGAAAATAGATTGTACTAGATCATTACCCACTTAGCTCCATCCTTGTATTTTTGAAAAAGACCAAAAAAAGACACAGAAATTGTACTAAACCCTCATCTTGTTTTTGCAATTGAAGATTTTGTAGCAAGCCAGACATGCCAACAGAAATCCCACAACATGGAGATTGGGAAAAAGAGCCCAGTGATAGACAAGATGCTGCAATAAGCACTTTTGGTTCTCGATCAGAAGGAAGATTCAAGGTCAAGTCCCATGGTTTATGGATAAGTTTCAAGAGCAATCTGCAATGTAAAGCCAAATGGGCAGAAGTGAATGGATCACTGGGGGACTTGGGCACCTTCATTCCCATTGTAATTGCCCTTAGATTGGTGAATGGGCTGGATTTAGGCACCACTCTCTTGTTCACAGGGATGTACAACATCACGACAGGTTTGTTTTTTGGTGTTCCCATGCCAGTACAGCCCATGAAATCCATTGCTGCAGTGGCAATTAGTGAGGGGAAGCATTT
Organism: Cunninghamia lanceolata; assembly: GCA_027924645.1. Classification (NCBI taxonomy): domain Eukaryota; kingdom Viridiplantae; phylum Streptophyta; class Pinopsida; order Cupressales; family Cupressaceae; genus Cunninghamia; species Cunninghamia lanceolata. Next base: position 10,769,743 of record BSBN01000579.1, on the reverse strand, counting down.
GAGCATTCCAGAGATAATGGCAGCAGGAATCTGCACTGCATGAATATTGTTTGGGCTGGGAATTACAGGGCTAATGAGGCTATCTTATTGGCCCATTCCCTTACCTGTGATCAGGGGGGTGCAGCTCTCACAGGGCTTGGCCTTTGCATTCACAGCAGTAAAATACATAAGAAATGAGAAGGAATTGGCAAAGACAAAAGCTGGGGGTGCAAGGCCTTGGTTGGGCTTGGATGGACTTATATTGGCTCTTGCATGTCTTGGCTTCATACTGCTTGTAAACAGCTCTGGTGATGATGATCATGACTCAAGTCAAAAGACAGAGGAAATTCCACAGGTTTCAGTCCCAACTGATGAATCTGAGAACGGCCAAGTAAGGAAATCAGTCTAGAACTTCAAGGTTTTACATGCAATTCCATCTGCGCTTATAGTTTTTGTGCTTGGTATTGTGCTTGCCATTGCTAGAAAGCCTGAGGTCCTTAGGCAGCTGAAATTGGGTCCATCCAAACCTCATTTGATAAAAATCTCAAGGCATGAGTGGAAGACAGGATTTGTCAGGGCCGCAATACCCCAAATCCGCTCGCACCTACAGCTAATACAAAACCTATAATAAGTTCGCTGGCAGTATTATCAAATGATAATAGGTCGTGATACAATCCTCTGTACATTCAAATACAATTTATAAAGACTTCTGGCAAGAAACGGAGATTATTTGTAAACGCTTCAAAAGCTTCAGCAGGATTTAACAAAACCATAGACGAAAACAGAAATTTAAATTTACATCTACTGTTTCTATATGTCCGCCTGATATGGTACACCAAAAAAGCCACAGCTAAAATGTTAATACTGTAAATATTTCATAAAAAAATTCTTATGAATATGAATACCCAAAAATTATCTGAACCTACCACTTTGTCCAACTACTCTTTAAGCACAAACCCTCTATTTCGTAGCTTCCAAGCCTTTTCAGAGGGAAAAGAGGGGTTTCAGATTACAATTCACGCCATTTTTTCCTCAAATGGTCTTTCAATCAAGAAACCTCAACCCCAAAACTACTATGCCGTGAAAATAAAGCCTACCACAACTGTCCAGCAATAAAACGAAAACAAATTGACAGAAAAGAAACAAGAAGCTTACGTAATTTGGAAAGCCCCTCGTAGTGAAAAACTTGAGAAAAATTATAGCAGAGCCCCTCTCCAGCCTACACCCCCCTCAGATTAAATGCTAAAACTTTCCTCCGGTTCAAATTAAACCTTCTTGAGGTGGTTCTACACAACAGGGGCTCAAAGAAAATGCATGCAGTGAAATGAGGAGGGAAAACAAAAATGCATGTAAAATGAGGAGGGAAAATAAAAAATTATTTTAGAAAAGTATTTTTTTTTATTGTCTTAATTTAAGACAATTAAAAATATATATATATATATTTAAGACAAAATCAATATATTGTCTTAAATTAATGTCTTAAAACCCCCTTTTATGTAGTAGTGCCACCTCTGCTGTACCCAAGAACTTACCTTTTCTATCGAAATGAAGAGCCCACCTTCTGAGCTCCCCAAAAGCCGAGAAAAGCTCTTTTATATCTTCATCACTTACTCTTCCATCCAAATTTGAAATGTACAATTTTGTTTCTGTTGGCATGCCCACATCTGCAATACTCTCCACAAGAAGATCATGAACATTGTTATTCTGTTCCTGTCTGTATCTCTGAGTTTGTTCTACTCTAAATGCCTTGACAATGGAATATGGCGACCTGTTCTTCCCCGAATTGGGTTTAGCATTAGTAGCTCTGGTTCTTATGCCTACGCTTTTCATATTCTTGTTTTTGCTAATCAAATCGTACCGCGACTTGGTCATGATAACAAATACTTTAATCGCTGTATATGGAAGGATATAACCACAGAAAATTGCAGTAGCAATTTGCGAAGATACAAATATCGATCAGTTTTTACAAATAAATATATGGTAACGCTGTGTGTTTAGGTCAGAGTCGCAAGATGTTTCATTTATATAGCTTGGATTGGAAAAATGGTCGCCAACGCAAGTAAAACTAAAGTTCGTCGGCCATGTCATGTTAGGGTTTGTGTTGGAAAAATATTAATCTTCTAGGGACATAAGCTCCATTAAACATTTGTTAGTGGTTGATATTGAGAATACGTGACCAGTTTTGGTTTTTATCTATTCTTTTCTTTCTCTCTTTTTTTTTATTTTTATTTTTTTTAATTCTTAAATTTTGAGGTGACTTATAATTGTTATTATTGATGTTTGAGTAATTCAATTATAATTTATTTAGGTATTTTTATTGATAAGAATTATAATATTGTGTGATTTATAAAGGTATTAAATGTTTTAATTTTTTTTGTTAATAGAAAAAGAAGATAAAGTGTGGGAAGCGTAAAAAGGAAAATATATTCACTGTTACTCTAAAATATTAAAAACACTTCAAATGTGGGTAGCATCTCCTATATTTTGTATTTCTCCATCATGAGGTGGGTTTTGTTTAGTAAGTGAGGGTTGAGTAGCCTTGTTGGTTCTTTCCTCAAGGAAGCTTTCTAGTACCCCTTGGCATGCTTCAGCTCATTCATGTTGATACGCTATATGGGGAGCCTCTCATGATGTACAAGATTGTTCTAGGTCTTTCTCTAAGAGTCTCACCTCATTGTCAATTCAAGTGGTAGTGTCTTTGTAGTTTGTGATGGGATGACCCTAATGATGGATTTTTTTATCATATGAGCACTTAAGTTATCTACTTTGGTCTAGGTTTGGTTGATTCACAGTATCTTAGTTCCAAACTAGATTATCATAAGTGATGAAGTTATGCAGTCATTATTGTCCACCATTCGAGTTAAAATCTTTATAATCACACCTATTTGAGATCTAGGTAGTAATGGATTGGGAAGGATGTACTAGTTGAATGAAGGAGGGATAGCTAGGTCTAAGGGACCTTGTCCCTATTGTGTTATTGGTCTATATATATTCAAGTGTACCATAAGTACCACAAAAAAGTGGTAAGACAAGGTGGGTGAAAGGTGGCAAAAGGAAAATGAGAGGGCTTGTTCAAAACGATTTTCCTTTCATGTTAGTTTCACTAAGAGATGTGATATTGTAAATCTTGTCATCACAAAAAGTGAATGAGGTGGACTTAGAATAGAACATGCAATATGTGCTACACCCTTATTGATGGCATGGATTGAATTACTCCTGCTCTTACAAAAAAATCTAGCTAAGCAAAGGAAATTTTGACTAATCTCAGTCATCTCTTTTGCCTAGGTCAATCGCTTGTCTGACCCTACATCTTATATAAATCAATGCTAAATGTGATATAAACCCATGTAATTTTGGGTGCTTATAGACCCATGATTTGAAATTACCTTGCTAAGATATATGGAATAAATTACCAAAGGTCTGTAGAAATATTATAGTTAACTAACCAAAGTGAGAAGCAAAAGCCTTTTGATAAAGGTGTTCTTCGATAATATCATCACATGTGACTCTCAAAGTCATGTGTACTAGAAAAGCCAAACCAAATACAATGAGTAGTTGTGTCTTGGGCCAAGCCTTGGCTAAAATTTGGAAATCTTGATGCCATAATGCTTTTCAAATCCCCCTATCCATTATCCCTCTATAATAATTATTGCTAGGAAGAATTCCCATGTTGTGGTAATTCCACACAGAAGGTAACAAGCTACTCCTATAGCACATCCTTGGACAATACTCAAGGCTCTAGGTAGGAGAGCAAGAGAAACTTTAAATTTATTATGGGCCCAAACAATAGATTCAATAAGTTCTTGCCAATATCCATAACCATTAAATAGGAACATTATCATTGGGAGAGGGTTGAGCTTATTCTAGTATATCCATCCAAGGGTTTTCCAACTTTCCTATGCTTAGACTAATAAGTGGAGTGTACCTAAGTAATCATCTCATTAAGAATTGTGAGATCTTCTGGACTAGATTTAGCCCTAGAATTTTTGTGCAATCCATATTTCTTTTGAAGATAGATAAGCCTTGAATTAGGCTAGATCAATTCAACTAACTCTATAAATATAGGGGTAGTTCCTATTTTTCATCAATAGCACAAATCCAAGTGTCATCATCCTAATGATTATACCATAGTTTGGATAGGTCACCTTTTTCATCCTCTTTCCTAAATAGAATTTCCACTCTCATTTGCTTCATCATGGAATTGGACCCCTTTAGGACAACAAGAAGGGTCATGAGCTTGGATACAAGGAGTACACCATGAGTATACAATTATAATATTTACGGATTGTAAAGTATCTGGAAGGTTTCTGGTGCAGGAGCACCCCACGAAGACTAGAGTCTTATGCATTCTCTATATTTAATGTAATAAGGTCTGTTTGACCAGACTTGGCATTGGTATTTGTAATTCGGTTTTTTGTTTGTAATCCCTAGGACACTTATTGAGCTGTCATGTTAAGGTTGTTAGTTTGTTAGAAGTTTGTTAGTTGGTTATCTCTCCCAGCCACTAGGAATCAAGTCTGTACTACTTACTGTTGGCAAGTAGTTAAATAGCTCAACTCAGATCGATTGGAGATAGATTAAAAATAGATTGAGATTTCTGTAGAAAAATGGAGAAGTTCTAAAGTTGTGAAATCAGATATCTGTATCAATTTCAGAAAGCAATAAAAGAAAGATCCTGTTTGTGTTGTTTTCTAGTGTTCGATTTCATTGTGTAGTCAATTTTCTAGTTTGCAGCCGAGATGGGTTCTTTAATCCATTCCACCGGTTGATTACTTCGTAATTGGTGGAATGGCTGTATATATTAGATTAGGTTTTCTATTTTGTTTTTTATTTGGTGTGGTTGCAGGATCGATTACAACATTGAAGAATCCTAGCATGTGTATGTGCTAGGTTGTCAAAGTGCAGAGGGCTGCATATTAGCGGGAGAAATAGTTCGAAACAATCGCAGGGATAAAACAGATCAAAAACCAGGAAAATCTATGGGTTTCAAAAGATATACAATCTGTGTGTATATCGCTTTTGTATGTGGGATATACAAGTTGTGAGTATATCACTAACGCATATCCCTGTGTATATTGCTTTTGTCTATCGCTGTTGTATGTAAGGAACATACATCGGAAATGTGCAAGGCTGTCGACATGCAAATGGAGTCAAAGTTTGGTCAAATGCAGATTTGAATCGAATATACATTTCCTGTGTATATCACTTTTGTTTGTCGAGGGATAGTTCATGTGTATATCACTTTTGCATGATTGTGAGTATCCCACAGATGTATATGGCAGATTGTACATGGTGAATGTACATTGGGTTGATACAAGGAAGTCAGCGGTCAACCTGTCCCGAAAAGCATATTCTGGAGGAATATTTGGCGAATGCATGTTTCAAGTTGTATGTATATCGAAATATACATTCCGTAGATACATTGGAATATATGCATAAGGTGACCGGTAGGAGCAGTAGGAGGAACTGACATGGCAAGTCAAGCTTTGTATATACAAATCTGATTGTATTGGTGTGATGGGAAACAACGATGTGAAATCTATTTGGGAGACCGATAGCATACGTGTAGCCGATAGGTAACAAATGTAAAGTGCATCCATCGGTATGAAGTTTAGGATCGGTGGAAGGATTTTCAGCTACGTCGACGGGGGAAGTCCTGGCAATAGAAGTGTCGGGGACACGTCGATGTAAAGTAGGGTTTCAGCGCAAGAGGGATTTGGCTGGCCAACGAAGATGGTCTCGACGATGGGAAAATATACATTGAAAACTGTATGTTAGCGGTTGACTGGTAAATAGTTTCCACAACCCACTGCCGGCTCTGCATCAGTTTTTCCTTTTATTCATTATCATACTCATCTTGGTCTCCTACCTCATTGGTGATGACTGTGTGAATGAGAAGATGGTGAGGCTAGGAACTTTGACACTTTGGATATCCTACTTGACATTTGAGAAAATGGTTTAATCATTTTCTTTAAGTTTTTAACCAAGGTGTAATCAATGCCCCTACCTCTATATTTCCCCCTACTATAGATAGGTGGATTCTTTACTCTCCCTATGATCTTTAGAATCTCTAGCCCCTTTAGGTCTCTTTAACTCTAAATTGAGCATTACTCCATCTACAATAGTTGAGGGAGCACAACATTCTTTATTCACATTCCTCTCTCTACAATTATTTCCTATGGGTCAAGATTTCTATTGCTTTCCTAAAGGTTTTTACCCCTTTGCGAACTTCTCTTAAATTATAGAGAAGGGGGCTCTACACCCTTATAGATATTATGGCTTCTCTGGTTGAGGGAGACCCCCCCTATTATGAGTTCAATTCAACTATTTCTTGTGCCCTACTAAGAGAAGCTTGGGTCCTTTTGGAAAAGAGGGGGCTACAATCATAAACCATGTACATTCTTGACCACCTCCTCATAGAAAACCATAGGTTCTTGACCACCTCTTATCCTTTCATTGATCACATCCTTGTACCTCCTAGTTAGTGTCTCTATTCTAGTTCCTTCTCGGTCTTTATTTAAATCTTGATTCATTACAAGTGGTGGAGAAATTGGGGTCAAAATTTGGCTCTACTAGATCTGCTATGGTTGGGTATGGGTAAAGATAAATTGAGATGAGGTTACCTTGCACTCAACCTTAAATAAATGATACTTAGTTCAAAATATAAATGGATGAATATATTGACGAAGATACCAAGAATTGATTTGATGATGTGCAATAAATTAGGGCATTATTAGATGAATGCCTTAGAATATCTTAATTGATCGTATCTTGCTCAGGTTTAGATCCATGGCTATAAATTTGAACTTCACACCTGTAGAAGTGAACCTAACTCATGGTGAATTGGTTGAAAATTGATGAATATTGTAGATGTGTCTCAACTTGTTGTATGTAACACCCCAAATGGGCTACCAAAAATCAAACCAAAAAATATTTTCTTGTATAAGTTAATCACCTAAAACACTTGACAAATTAATCATATCTTAATAAGAGCCATAAATCATTTAAATGAGCGAATCATTTGTATCATATCTAAAGTATTTAGGGTTCTCAAACACTTAATTCCCTTAGAAATTAATGACACATTGATCGTCTTTCAATCAAGGTTAAAAGCTAAATGGATACATTAAAAGTTTATGACTCTACCCTTGGTCATTTTTCCCTAGTAGGGACATGTACACGAATCTAGTTGGTTGGCCTCTCCAAATGTCTCAAACTTACTAATGACCCCCATGGACATGTGCAATTTATGAATTTGAATGTACTCAGTCCCATTGGGTTCAAGGTTTACTTATCAATGGCTCCCAAAGTACCCCAAGGATGCAAGGACTTTATGAATTTGGGCTCACTTGGTCACTTTGGTTCCAAAGCTAGCCAATTAATTCTCTAAGGGGTGCCAGAAGATGTGAGATTCATTTAAGGCTTGCCTATATTTTTAACTATAATTTACTTGATCAATATGCTTTAGGTCATCCATAGATTGAAAACCTAATGTGTTTGAACTTACTTGACCCTTTTAGTTCTAGATTTCACATGACTTTATTTTTTAAGGTTCCAACAAACACAAGCCTTACTAGAATCTAACTTAATCTTCTTTCATCTTCTTTCAATTCTAAACAAAAAAAATATTTTACATAAACATTTTATGTTCCACAAAACACACTCCTATTTTGTTTTTTTTTAATTTTTATCCCACCTTTTTAGGCTTGAAACTGGTTTGGGCAACTGAGCCTAATGATTGGACCTCTATGATACCTCCTAGAGATGTCTTTTTCATAGTCAATAACATTCTTGAACTTCAACGTCGTCAGATTTATTCATTTTTTTGAAAATATGGGTCACCCAAGACATGTCTAATTAATTGTATGTAGCATTGAGAGGAACATTTAAAGGGTTATACCCACTAGTCACAAAGGATACAAGTTGTGACTTGGGTATTGATTCATCAATGTCATAACATTTAGGTGCATGGGGATTCGTTGAATCATAAGCTCCTTGTAATCTTCTTCTACTAACCAATCCTCATTACAACCTATCCCACATTCTACCATATTGCAACTAAATTCAACTTAGATATTTCACTTTCAAATGCCCCATATTCAACCTCTAATTTTATATCAAAATCACCATTTTCAATGACGACCTCTCCCTTTTCATATTCTCCTTGTAGTATTTTAGGACTTGATCCTTCTAATGATGATACACGACTATAACTACTAATGTGTTTCTACCATGGTGATTACCCTTGCCCCTTTTAGTTGACTTCTCATTCAAAGGGAACACCTCAACGTTATCATTACCTATGTTGGAACAAAATTTTAACCCTAAAATTTTGTCTAAAATTCATTTCCCGCCATCATATTATTCCCAAAATACCATTTTCAATTTCCCCCTGCTAAAAATAATACACCCATTTGACCTAGAATCTTAACCCTAATAAGTTCATGTTTTGTCACTTTCACCTTAAAAGAAAAAAACCATATAGAAAAATACAATCACCTAAGTCATACCCTAGAATCTTTTCAGTAAGCATAAATGAAAAATATCGGTGAGAAACTATCATATCAGGGAGACTCACTTTGGAGTCTCTTTGATAATCTGAAAGACTAAGAGGGCATTAAACATAACTTAGGGGCATATCAGGCTAATATCAAAAAATTGAAGGGACTAACATATTGGAGAGACTAAGGATTATTGTAATGACTCATTTAAGGGTCTCTTCGATATTCTGAAGACATCAAAAGCGTATTGAGGGGACATATGTATATTAGTGTGACACCTATATGTGTCTCGCTGATAAAGCGGTAGCACTTACAAAGGGTAAATAAAAACATTTCAAAAAACTTTGGAGTATCAAGGTGTCACAATTTCTAGTCCCACCGATAAGCCGACAATAAAGAGGAACATTGAAGGTATTTCAAAGTGACTTTGTAATATCAGAGTGAGGTGATTTCTAGTCCCTTTGAAAAGGCACATGACATAACAAGCAAAGGGATATCGAAGAAACAAGTAAATATTGAAGGGACTTTCCATAAAGGGGATTTCAAGAGGAGATCGTGTTATTGGTATGACATTATCTAGGGTCATTTCGAAATCCTAAGGGTAATAAAAAGAATAAAAGAATATCCAAAGTAAAAGGACGTATCAATGAGATTACAAAGTTGATCATCTCAATGGAATAACTTAACATGACATGTTTAGCAGCGATTAAACGACCCTTATTTGAAAATTAAATGTCACTTCAATGATATGAGACCTGCCATGAGACACTATTAATACACCAGAGCTAAATATATTGAGGCAAATATTGAGAAGATTAAACAATTAAGCAACCGCAAGGAGCAAGGGTAGGGCGCAACAAAAATAATAATTCGAGAACTAGAGAAGATATCCAAGTAAGTACCTTGAGAATTTGCAACATACTGGTTCGAATTGCATTCATAGAAGTAGGGATCTTTTGCAAAAGTTTGAATCATGGAAGATACAATCGAAAACCCTAAAGGTAAAAATGCAGAAATTAGAAGAAAGGCACTTAGACCAAGATTTGATAGAACAATGCCCAGATCAGGACAAAGATCTAGGAGAAATGCTCAATTAAACTCCCAAGCCAAAAAATTAGAAGATATATACAAACAGATAGGGGACACATGGACCCCAATACGGGGGTATGATCTTTTTCTCTATCATTATAGGAAAATGCATAGGCATAAGCTTGTCTCCAATCCATGGAGACTAAACCTGGGAAAATTTATAGTGCCGAATGTGTTTGTCAATGTGGAATTGTTAAAAGCCATGGCCAAGAGATACAATCCTCAAACCTACCCGATTGAGTTGAAGGATGGGTCTGGTTCCATCCCTGTCACCAGAAACTATATATCAATGGTATTTCAATTGGACACTAGCTTTGATGTAAAATTCAATATCATAGACTTGTTGAATGAGTACTATAATCTGAGCAATAACTAGAAGAGATGGAGGCTACCTTTACATAGGCCCCGAGATGAAGGAAATAGGATCAAAGTATTCTCAGGAGTTGAGGATCCACCCTACTCTATAGAGTTATTTGAAGAATACTTTAGATGCACCTATTATTCTGTTTGTCAATTGCTTGGTTTGGAAGCCTCCCTATTTATGGAAGTTGCACCAATGGTTCTAACTGCAGATGTGCAAAGACAAGATGCACAACATTTGGATTATGCTGAGTACTTTTCCAATGATCTTCACAATGAATTGGCTGCTATAAAAAATGGGGGTAGTAAATTCAGGCATTACTCTTTACTCATGCATCTTATCTTGTATGAGGGACATGATATGTGTCTATGGGATGAATGCTTGAAAGTAAGATATTTGGATATAAATGGAGACATTAAACCCATATAGATGTGGACACCTATATGGGATAGCAGGTGTGAGAGATCCCATTATCTTTATTTTGAAGAGTTTTTTGTACAACCTATGTATAGATTGCTAGGCCATCCCTGTGACTACAACCTGTCAATAGAAGTGTAGAAATTTTTGAGGCCAAAGGACAAGAATGAAAGGGGAAGATTTAGTCACAAATGGGGTGATTGTTATGCCTATAATGACTACACAAAGATTAGAGTATTTGGGTATGAAGGACCACCATTTTTGTTACCAAAAACCTATCTAGATAGGGTTGCCTATTTAGAGATTGTGAGGCAATTAGCTTACTCTGACTATATGCACCTTAAAAGTCACAATAAGTAGTCACCGATGCCTGGTACTCTGTGTTTTGGAGATTTTATAGTTCTTGTTGATAAAGGATATCAATTAATTGATAAAAAATTAGAAATTTCAGATTGCCATCAAGAAACGCAAGAGAAAACTTTGACCCTGAACACTTCATAAATAGTGTCAAAGTAAATAAAAAATTGAAAAGATATCACCATGTGCTATTTGTTGATGATGATTTGATTAGAAATGTTGATGAAAGCAGTGCATTTGAGAAAATAAATTTGTATCATAAAGTAATGCTAGATGAGGCTTGGAGGATAGCCAAAAATCCCACTTATAAAGGAGCTTTTCTGGAGGTTGATGATCCTGTTGAAATATTGGACATGTTAGTTTCACACACAATAGAATTAACTATGGATGTTCCTCCTAAGGTTTTTGAGAAAAGAGGTAGAAACATCAAGTAGACACAAGCAGAGTGTGAAGTACCCATAGCCCATCTTTCTCCCAGCCTACACTAGACATCAACTTCTCTGTCGACACCAATATTGTAGAGGATGAAGAGTTTGAAAGTGGAGATGAAGGTGTGCAGGGCTTTGAGCCTATAATTGAAGAGTATGAGCCTCCTGTGGATAGAGAAATGGTCATGATGGAAGCCCCTGATGAGTTATCAGAAGATATAAGACATGTGGAAAGCAAAAACTGTGTTTCAGATGATGATTTTATCAAAACCCCTGAATTCAAAGCCTTTTTGTATGAATACAAAGGCAAACATGCTAGAGAAAAAATGAAGGACATCACTCCTGAAGTACAGGATGAGGCATTAAAAGAGATCCAAATAGAAATTGACAAAGCAATGGAGACTATGACTCCAGAAAAAGGGGAGAACACTGCTTCAAGAAGCAGGGATAATGCTAGTCCCTGGATGGGATATGACCTCACCCATTGTTTTTGATACTTTTAGAAGAAATTAAGATAAAAAATTATAGCTGAGTATTAAAGCACTAGATAAGATCAAGACAGGGTCAGGATATGATCCTGATAAGGCGACATTGCTAATATGGGCACTATACCCCCCTAATAAAAGACCTCAAATTATTGACAACTCGAATGAAGCATTTGGTCATCTCTTGATACATCAAGTTGAGGATACAAATCCCATTCAGATTACCAATTTAAATGTGAATGTTGCTAGATTTACAAAGGCACAAATTGAGCAATTAGTAAGGAAAAATAATGCATACATGGTAGAGAATGCAAAACTGAGGCAAGAAGTTGCCACTTACAAGGACAAGTTACCGTCATCATCAAGCAATTATTCACCTTATTTGGAATCTGATAAAAGAGTGATAGAGGCCAGAGATGACACCAATTATTAGAAGATTAAGGCAGAAAAAATTCCAAAAAAAGAGTGATCAATTGGAAACTAAAATGAAAGTTGTTAAATACCAAATGGCTTTTGAACTAATTAGGAAAAGATTTGAGAAAATGATGGGGAATAGTGATAAGGTATGGGAGTTGCACAAGAAAACACACAGTGCCTACCAAGAGCATAAGAGATTGCACCTCAGGATGTCGGAGAAGAAAGAGGAACTAAAAGCCAAAACAAGTGTTTAAGGAATATGATGAACTAATCAGTGAGCATGAAAAATTCAACACTTTTCTAACAAAGGACCTTGGTGATTTCAACCAACATCTGGATATAACATTCCCTAGTTTCTTTAATAATAAAGGCAATTTACAAGAAAAGGATATTTGGAAAAATGAATTAGCCCAATTGTTACCAATAACTCTTGAGAAGCTCAATGATGAGGACAGAGTGATAGAAAACACACATATATGTTTAGACAAAATCTTCACTTTGGAATCTGTCATGGATGATATAATCTCCATAGAAACTTATGCCACTCAAGAATATATTGATCATATTTCCAAGATAAATTTGTTCATTGCCAGAGCAGCATGAAGGGGTTAGATAAACTTGAAATGATTTTGCTAATATTTTTGCGATGCTAGAATCAAAAGGGAGACAGTGCATTAGCAATAATAATGGGCAAAGCATGTTCATCAGATACTGCAACATCAAGGAGAGGAGGACATTGCCAGGCCAGTGGTCACGGGTTCTCTACGATGATTAACAGATTTGGATATTGATCAATGCTTATACCCATATTGTCTCTTTATCTATTTCTTAAGTATGTTTCATAACAAATGTTAGTTATTTGAAAAGGTGCAATCTAGGAATAGTCATGTTGTTTCAGGCTAAAGCTTGTTTGCTTCCCATTTATAAAAGGGAAACCAAGGACAAGTTTAAGGGATCAATTGTAGAACAATCAATATACATACAATATTATATTCTCAGCCATATTTTACATAAACTTCTATGAGATTTTTGAAATATTATAAGGGGCAAGATGGTTTAATTAGTAGATATATGTGGTGTTCTACTGTTTTGTTGATATTCATTCATATGAGTTATTTGACTGTCTCTATATTGGTCTTTTCCAGTTATTTAAATTATTTAGATTTAATCAAGGCACATTTGTTGTCTCTGTGTGGTATGACTAATTAGTTTCTATAAGAAGTTAATTTAAGTCCTTCTGAATGATTTACATTTATTGGTCTCTTCCTAGAGTTAAAACCCTTTAAATAGATCATCTTAGTTGGTTTCCTTCAAAGTAGAATTAAAATCCTTTTAGACAACCACATTAACTTGAAGAGATATCAATGGGATTTTAAGGAAGAGTCTAATAACTGATATTCTTGCATGTTTGTACAAAGTATAAACATTTGAAAGGTGGCAGGTAGTTAGAGTTAAGCCAAGAAGATAAATCTGCAATCATACAATTCTCGATCCCATTAACCCATTAGAATCAGACATTGGGACCATAAACATTCCAAAATAACCTTTCACATTTTAAAACTTAATAGTAGGAATAATTCTCAACCTTATATTTGTCTCTCATCTACATGCCAATGTGACTAGATCACTAAGGTCATACAAATCTGCATTAGCTATCAAGGTACACCTGCCTAGGTCTAACAGAACCTAAAGAGAAGTGGGTTTTCAATCATTTCAGCCCTATTTCATTAGCCAAAAGCATTAAAAGAGCTTGGCATCCTCCTAAGGTTTACAACCTACATTTTTGAGACCTAACAACTTGTAGATGTAATGATTTTCATCAAATAGAATCTCATATTGTCATCAATATTAGTGGCTATGAGATATGCTTGTTGAAGTGATGTAGGGTTCTTATCTCTCAATCAAAAACTTATCTCTTCATTGAATGCAACCAAATATAGAGCCAAGCACATTGATTCATTTAGTCTCACACTTTCTTGCAGCATCCCCATCTTTGCCTATTTCTTGCAACAATTGATACATAGGCAATTCCAATGACATTGGAATTTTACCTCTAATCCATATACCAGTTTTAAATGGCTCTTTCCTATAGCACATTTGTATGTGACCTGATCTGCCCAAACTATATGTTTCAGCTTGTCATCCCATCTCTTCTTGTCCATTTGTAGAGTTCTCTTCAATATTTTCATGAGACTCTTATTGTTGGACTCAGCTTATCCATTGCTTTGGGGATGGTATGGTATGAGTGAATCAACTTTATTCCATATTTGGAACACATATCCATTATGTCTTGAGATCTGAAGCACATGGCATTGTTTGTAACAATTCTGGATGGCACTCCAAATCTAATTATCACATTGTTCACAAGGAAATCAATCACCACCTTGGATTTCCATGGTATTGTGAGTGAGGATAGCCTCAACCCACTTGGTGAAATAATCAATGGCTAAAAGGATCCACTTAAATCCATTGCTAGATTTCTCTTGAGTTTCCCCTATAAAATCAATGCCCCATTGCTGAAATGGTGCCTCAACTACAACTGCAAAAGGGGTAATGCTCCAGCAAATTTCATTTTGCTAGAGAAACGTTGACGAGAATCACATTTTCTAACCTATCTTGCAACATCTTTGAAGAGACTTGGCCACTAGAAACCTACCGTGATAATCTTGTGTGCTATGGTTTGGGCATGGAAGTGCTCGCCACATATTCCCTAGTGATATTCCTTAACCACCTCCTCAGATTGTCTCTAGTCTAGAAACCTCAACAGTAGTCCCTCATGATTTCTCCACATTAATATACCTTGAATCAAAACATACTTTTGAGATTGGAGCTTAAGGGTCCTCTATTGAGTGACATTCATGCTTGGGGGATAATGCATGTTGACAAGATAAAAGATAATATCTTTATACCATGGATCATCTATCAACATCAGTGATTTTTTTAGTGGCTAATATTCACCAATTGGCTAATAGTTGAAATTGGGGATTCAAAATTTGGCTAATAGTACAAGCTATAAGGTGACTTGAATCGCCACATTTTTACAAAATTTTATTTTTGTCCTAGTTAAATCACCAAAATATTTATTTTATTAAAATTTTAAACTCAAATTCGCCACAATATTTGATACCTAATTAGATCAGATTTGCCTAAATTTTATAAGTTTTAGTAGAAAATGAAATTAATTTGCCAATAATATTATATAATTATTGGTTACTTTAGGGCCATATCACCAATTTTTAATCACCATCATTGATTTTATTTATAATCTAACAATTGTGGTTGTATTCCAAGGGTTAAAATGTACCCATTGAGCTCCAATGCCCATCGAGCCTGAAATTGTATTTGGGTTGTTGATCACAATTTATAATCTAATGGCTAGGGTTAAATTCCATGGGCCAAAATGTACCCATGGAGCTCCAATGACCCTGGGGCCCAAAATTACATTTGGTCCACTGATCTTCATTAAGATCAACATCCCAAATGCAATTTTAGGCCCCATGGGCATTGGAGCTCCATGGTACATTTTGGTCCGTGGAATAGAACCCAAACCATTAGATTATAAATAAAATCAATGGTGGTGAAAAATAATGTACATCCAATTTAAAATATTCAATGTTTTATTTAAAATATTAAGGAATTATAGACATGAGAACTACACCTTAAACTAGTCAATCACTGCCACCTTCAAGCCTTTACGTTTCCATAGGAATTTAATTTGTTTTTTTATGAAGGATTCACTATGGTGATTAATGCATTTTCCTATTTTTTGTCAAGATTCTCCATGAGTTTCTACAAATTTCAAGTGATTTAAAAAATTCGCCAATAAAGTTAAAAAAAATTCAAAAAAAGGAAAGATTCGCCAATAGAAATTAATTTTTTTTTCAAAAAAAATGGAAGATTTGCCAGGATTTTATATCTTTTTTCAAGAGGGGTTTCTTAAAGTTATCACTGATCAACTTATATACATCAACAATTTGAACAACATCTACTTCATTTACCTCAGCGACCTCTAAATTAGAATTAGCCATCAACTTAGTTAAACCCTAGCCTCTAACCAATTTGGTGACTTGCACCTCGATGTCATACTCCTCGATCCTATTGATCCACTTGCATCTCCTTCCAGAAACCTCCTACTGTGTGAAATTATCTTTCACAGCTGAGTGGGGCACATATGCAATTGTCTTTGCACTCATAAGGTATGGTCTAAAATTTTTTAATGCCTTAACCAAAGCATAAGCATGCTTTTCCATAATTGAATAGTTTAACTCAACATCTTGCAAAGACTTGCTAAAAAATCCTATTGGTTGCTCAAATCCATCCTTATTCTTTTGAAACAATACAACAACAATAGTATAAAATGAAGCAAAAGAGAAGAGCTGGAAGGCTTGGAATAATTTGGGCTTACCAACACTGGTGCATTCTTTAGGGCCTCCTTTATGTCAACAAAACCTTATTCGATTCCTTTATCCCATGTGATGGACTATCCCTTCTTGAGCATTTGGGAAATTGCTTTGGTCTTCTAGCAAAGTTAGGGACAAACCGCCTTACAAAGTTCATCTACCCAAAAAGGATTAAATACCCTTAACTATTTTAGACTAAGGAATGAGGTCAATGGACTTAACTCTTTCTGGATCAATTCTAACCCAATCCCTAGACATAATATGTCCCAGCAACTTTCCTTCCTCTACTCCAAATTGGCACTTCTTGGGATTTAAAGAAATCCCATACTCCAAACATCTATCAAAAATCATTTGCAAATGCCTGCAATGATTTTTCTTGTCCTTAGAAAATGAATTAAGATCATCTTGGTATACAACCATTATCTCATCAATGAGGCTAGAAAAGACCACACCCATTTCCCTTTGAAATGTTGATCCTGCATTTTTCAATCCAAATGGTATTCTCAGATAAACATATGTCCCTTAAGGAGTGGTGGACACTATTTTTTACTGTTCTAATTCCTTGACCAGTACTTGATTTTATCCTGAGAACCCATGCATCATAGACATCAGCTCTGAACCAACAATCCTCTGCAAAAGATGATCCATACTCAGAAGAGGATAATTATCCTTAAGGGATTTGATGTTCAGATTTATAAAATCTACACACAGCCTAATCTCCCCATTCTTCTTCCTTACTAGGACAAGATTAGACACCCACTCAGAATGTCTGATTGGTTTAATAATACCTCCCTCCTTCATTTTTAACAGCTCTTTCTGCATCTTGGGAGATATGGCGAGACTTATAGGCTTCTATTTTTTGCATCAGGTTGGAGGGGAATAGTATGTTGAAACAAGTCCTCCCTATAATCTTTCATCTCATCATAAGACCATGCAAAACATTTTCTAAATTTTTCAATAAAGCAATCAACATTTCCTTTTCATGAGGGTTCAATTTCTTACCTAGGTAAACCATTTTAGGTGCCTCCTTAGTTCCAAGGTTAACACCTTCAACACTATCCTCCTCAATAGGTTTACCCTTACTCTTCCAACTATCTGCATTATCAAACATCCTCTCTAGCACCACCAATCCCTTGGGAATGGTATTTGTCTTCAACTGCAATACCTCATTGCCAAACAATGTTTCTTTGCTATTTTCCATCTCTATCATAGGCTGCCAGTCAATCACTTAACTGTCAATCTCATCCATGCAATTGAGGAAACTGAAAATCTGATTATTGTCATTGAATACCTGCTAACTATGTATGTTATCAGGGATTGTTGGCCTAGTAAGCACTTCCATAGCATGATGGCCATTAGGAAAATCCATTTGAGGATCAAATTTTGATGCAGCTACAACTAGGGAATCTGCCTCTTCATTTTTTGTCCTATCAATCCATTTTTTGCCAATGACATCAAACAACTCCATGGTGTCCCATACAACATTTCTATATGCTTTTAACTTGCTATCCTTGGCTTAAAACATATTTCTAATATGTTGCACCACTAACTCTGAGTCGCCATAAATCTTCAGGCATTTGACTTTATGCTTGTGAGCAACATTTAAACCCAACAACAATGCCTCATACTCAGCTATTTTGTTAGTGCACTAAAAATCAAGTCTAAAAGACATACCAAATTGTTCACCATCTGGGCATATCAGAACAATTCTAGCACCTGTGCTTTCCCTTGAGTACGCACCATCAAAATACAACATCCATGAATCAAATGCACCACAAATAGAAGTGACAGGAATAGAGGGTAAAACATCCAAGCTATGATTATCATCACTGCAATATCCCATAAAATGGTCTATATTAGTGTCAAAGAAATTGGCGCGATCTTCCTCTATTTTATATCTATTCTCTATGTTTTGGTCTTCCACCTTTTCTCTATACAACTTCACCTCCATGCCCTGCACTGGAATAGTGACATATGATAGATCCATCTAAATGCTCCCACCCATAGAGGCTGCCCACTTTATTGATAATAGCATACCCCACTTGACAGGGAAATCCACAACAATTCTATCCATCAAGAATAACTTGTCTGGGTAAGCAACAGGTTTGACCTCAACATATTTAACCATACCTATCACATTAACCTCCCTAGAATCCATGGCAAAGCATTTGCTAAAATACTTGGACACCTTCAACCCCAAATCATTCATGATTTCAAGTTGCATGGCATTGCTAGATTCTCCTGAATCAAGCATACAATTATGTAGAAACCATCCATTTATGATCAAAGTGGTGTAAAAAGGGTCTACTCCCATCTTGTTGTTAACCATAGATGACCCTAAATAAACCTCAACTATTTCATCATGGGCTTTATCCTCATCATTACCACTAGGAATAACAACATGTTGTTTTTGTGCATCTACTATAGCGACAAATGATGTTGCACTATATCTCTATGTTCAGGGATTCTAAGGAGTTATTCTATAGGCACATAAATTCTAATTTGGATAAAGACTTGAGCCATATCAATAGGGTTATAACTGGGAAAAGAAGTATCACATGAAATAGTAACATCATTTGTACAAGGAATATAAGGTATTACTTGATTCGATGAAATATCTTACCCTTTTCGTTTGTCTTCTCCTTTTCTGGTTCTTTTTGTGCCTGAGATTGATCATGCTTGTTATTCCATTTTGGATAATGAACCCTTAAAATGGGTGTAGTAACTGGTTGCACAGTTGGAGCTAGACTCTTTTGTACATACTTCTTCTTTGCTGCTAGCGGCTGCACTAGAACCTTCTTCTTTTTAGGCACACTCTTCTTTGGAGCGCTACTACTTTTCTACTTGACGTTCCCCTGACATTTGTCCCTATCCCCATTGAATATTTGTTGTTTTGATTCCTTGGTAGGGGCATTATGCACATGGACAGTCCTATTTCTCAGTTGATAGCCTCCTTGGACTTGCAAAATGGCTGCATTAGTCAAGGCTTTCATGTCCTCTTTTGAAGGCTTGGACTGCTGATATTTCTTCTGCATAAGCTCCCTCAAGTGCCCAAAATCATGAGTTGGAAATTGATATTTCTTTGGACTTTCATCATAATCATATTGAAAAATATGATCATCTTTGTCATAGCTGTCACAATCAGCATCCTGACCCATTTGTACATAATCCTCTGCATCAAACTAATTTATTTCCTCTTCATTTAATACTTAGCTACACCCTCTTCATTTGAAAATTCTTCTTCCTTGCTCAATGAATGAGCCACTAGACAATTTTTTGGGTCATGGGGAAGGAAGCAAGCCTGGCACCATAAAGACTCATCTTGAAAATTGACTTGATCCTTTCTCAATGGGTCAGGAGTGTCCCTTTCAGGTTGTTTGAAACTTACATGCTTGGGTGCATCTTGTCTGTCATTTTACTGGGTCTCTTAGACCAATCAATATTATAGGGCCTATTATGCAATCTCTGACCTTCATTAAAATGTGTTGCAGCACCTTGAGGTAGAAAATTTTTGTCATTCCTAGCAACCTTGTAGGAAAAATCTTTCACAACCCTGATGAGTTTGTCTAATTTGTCATCAGTAGTGAGAGGTTTGTTGAAAGTTGGCTTATCTTGTTGGGACAATTTGATATCAAACTTTTGATATGTTTCTCTGAAGCTCTCATATTACTCTCTATGTTTATGGCTGTAGCATATACCTCTCTTAATGTTTGTGGAATCTTGTACCTCAAACAATAACCAAATTTTGAATTAAAGGCATCACAATCACGAAAATGGAGAAGCAATAGGCATAACTGATATTTCTCCTCTATCGAGTTAACCTCCTTTCAAAACTTTTTTGTAGTTGGGTGATCCCACAATAGTGTGTTCCACTTTTTCACCAAAGTGGGACATTGAAAACATTATTTTTAACTAAATTTTTAATTTCTATCACCTATAGCAACTAAACCATTAAGAATTTGAAGATGATGTGAACTAGTGATTTTTGAAAATTTGGGTGTAGATTCTAAATATATATTTTAAAAAAATTTTAAAAATAATTTGTAAATTTTTTTACATAACTTTTAATAATTTATTTTTTCTAGTTAAAAATATTTTTTAAAAGTGGCATTTATTTTATCACAACTTTTTATAGAAAGGATAAAATTATAAATTTTTTAACATAGATTTGTAACGCTAATATCTAGTGCACACATATTTTTTCATAATTTTTTGTTGTATATTTTTTCATTAATTTTTGATGTGAGATTAATTATAATTTAGACATAGTTATATTCCATCATGCATAATTTAGACATTATTAGACATAGGTTTTTCTTTATTTTTCTATTTTTCCATGTGTGTGGAACATAGACCTTGATGTTCAATGAAAAACCTATGTTAACTAGAAAATAGAAAAAATGTAATAATTAAATTAAATATATTCAAAATTATGCTTTTGGAAATCTTATTATGATGGCTACAATCCTACAAAATTTTGTCTTAGTGACTGAGTTTAATGGTCCAACCCAAGCTTTGAAAGAAAAATTTATACAAAGAAAAAAGTGAGAAAAAAGACCATGGAAAGGACCTTCATTTGTCAAAGGTACTTTTCCTTTTTGAACGTAAAAGCATTAAAAAAGAATAAAAAATACCTTCAAATTAAGGTTCTGAACTTCATTCAAAGATCAAAGAACCTTCATTTGCAAGTGTTTTTTAAATTTTTTTTGCTTCCTTGGGCTCATGTTTTTCCCCATCCACAACTAGGACACACTATTATGGGAGAACCTAGCTCCACCTATTAATACAATTAAACAATATACATATTAACACAAAAAATATGAAATATACAATAACATAAGTAAATAATCATTTACTATAAGATGATGATCCCTCTCAATTATTTGTTGCTTCTCTTCATCCACCTAAGTGACATGTGCATGAAGAGGAGTTATGACCACTTATGACAAGCATGAAGAAGCAAATTAGACTAAAGATGAATATTATTTATTTACACTAAATGATGTGAGATAAAACAACAATTACATAATTACATTTACATTACTGGCTCATAGCTCTATCAAAGCTATTGAAGACAAAACTATTGTAACAATGCCCATCTCCATTGTTCTATGAATATCAAGAGGAGTGTGTATTAATGTCATCAACTAAAAAATAGGAATAATGTATTTAACTAAAATATACATAGCATTATTTACACATAATGATTAAAAGTAAAAATTAGCTCAATGAAAGTTGATGTATGCCTACTACCACCATCATGTCTTGATGTTGGAGGTCCAATATCTATCTATTCATAATCAAATTATCATTTTAAGATTACCATTTCTATATAACAAAAAAATCACATGTGGTATATTTCCTATTTTGTTACAAATTACATACCTATGGACTTGACATGCCCACACAACCACATGATGAAGGGTCGATAGATGCAAGATGCATACTTTGACCCTAGAATTTTATAATAAATATATTTTTTTACATTATTTTTTATTCATAATGGATTAGTATAGTTACTTGTAGATTTGATAGGAAATATACTAAATTGCACAACCTTATTAAAAATTACCTATCAGTGAATGCCAAAGGTCACATCCAACAACTCATCCATCAAGATAATATTATCTAATATAGATGTATCATGTGCTTGGCCTTGTATGAAGCATACTCCTCAAAGTGTGGAGCATCCTCTCCATTGTGCGCACCATCATCATGACCATGTGCATCCTACATTGTATACCTCATCGAATAATCCTCAGACCCATAGTCACATGTAGATCCACAGGCATGACAAATGTGTGGTGAGAGTTGATGCCTAGAAGGCTCACCCTCATCACCTTGCAAAAGAGGCCTATTATGTTATAACAAGGTTTGTATGACAGAAGTAATGGATTGCAAGGTCTCCACCTCAACACTCTCCTTCATAGTGGAAGTGATTGTGATATTCTAAATAGATGGGTGGGCAAGGGGTCTCACTTGCTAGTCCTGGGCATGACATTCCTCCTCTCTATCCTATTTAGAGCCTTTACCTCTACCAGACCATGGAAATCATGCATATCAAATTAATTTAAAATTTCATTAAGGATGAACTTGTAATAATGTTTCCTCAATAAATACTAAGGCACTTCATTATTGTTGCATAGGGGATGGTAAAAAACCATCCACCACCTATCCCAAAAATTATCCTTTATTCCTTAGTGTTGGCACCAATTAATAGGAAACCATTGGCAACTTGCGTGCAAATGTTGATTAGTTCTAGGGTCAACAAATAATGCAAATATTTGGCTTTCATAATTTTCTTGTCTTTTACTTTCTTATATGATTGTTTTAAATAATAGTATTGCCAAGAATTCTCCATATGATTTGATCATGTGTTTATTTGGCCCAACTACCTAAATATATGTGAGAAATTATAGCTTCAAGGGATGTTGGAAGAGTTCTTTGATGTGTGGAAGTTTCATACGAATTTTTTAATGTATCTACCAAATATTTGAAACTTCTTTTTGTTTTATTCAATTTTCCCTAATATATTTGTTTAGGTCTCTTGAGGATGCCTCTGAATGGATAGGGGAGTTTGAGGGGGATTAGTTTGTGCTTACCCTTCAAAAAATAATTCCTCATAGGTTTCATTAGGTGATTAGGGTTTGGAGGTGTTGATGGGTGTCAATTTGCTAAAAATTAGAAAATTCAATCAATATAAACAAAAAACAAAAATGATTCACTATAATAGAAATTGATAAAATAAATTACCAAAATCAGCTCTTGCACATCATGGAACTCATTTCCATGCACTTACTTGTTCTTCATTGCCTCATTGATAGGATGAGGTGGAATTATATTTCATGAGATACAATCTTGGAAGGCTAGTTTTAGTCTATAAACAACTGTCACTTCTCCCTACTCAATCACATTCATAAGAGGAAGCTAGTGAGTTTTCTATTTTCCTTTTGTCCTCTTTGGAATATTTAGTTCTAGAGGTTAAGAAAGGTGTTGGTGTGGCTCCACTCCATCGATCCCTCATTTTCTTACTAATGAAACATGCTTTGGCCATAAAACCAAAACCTATTATTGTAGCTAGAAGTGATTCCTCTCTACCTAGGCCCCCTAAGAATAAACACCTTTCCCCTTTATCTTCCCCTTTTCCATGAAAGAACAAATGTCTATCAACCATTACCTCCCTATACTTTTGCAACTCTTCATCCTTTGACACTAACCTCCAAAGCCATGTTAGCCCCATTTCTGATGGTTTTGACTTTGATGATTTGGGTAAAACAAATTTAAAGGGTGATGGTGGTAGCCTTAGGCTAAAAAAATTGAGGAAAAATGGGTTAGGGAAGGTCCCATTGGAGGAAGGTACATCTCAAGGTGGTGATAAAAATGAAATCAAAGGAAGGGATAAATTGCACAAGGCAGATGATTTCAATGAGGAGAATGAAGTTCTTGATGTCAATGAGTTATGCATTGGTCCCTCTGATTAGCCAAATGGTGGGCCTTATCCCTCCCCACTTGAGGATATCACTTCCTTGGTGGATATGTTGGAAGGAAAAACAAGTGACATTCAAAAGGAGGTTGACATCCACCATAAGATCTTGAAATTATTTTTATTGAAATTAGTTGAACCAAATTGAAGACTTCTCTTATGGAGGAGTGGAATGCAAAAGTAGAAATTACCAATATGAAGATGAAAGATACCAAAAAGGATAATAAAATTTATAAAATAGAGGTAGATTTGATGGATATTAAATCCAACCTTATTATGGTGTTGAACTTCAACAAGCCAACAATTAACAACTCTATCAAGAGCATTAAGGTGTTGCAAGATAGGATCAAGTCTCATCATGTGCAAAAGTAGGTTTGTCCCAGTGTATGAACGAGAGGTAGTAAATCCAAAATTGGAAAAGAGTTGGATGGCACTACCTTGTTGAATAAGCATTTGAAGCCTTTACAGGATGAATATGAAGCTACTCTTACTCTTACAAAGATTTGATTCGGGAGGATTTATTGTGTTTTTAACTTATGTTTTCTTTCTTGAGTTTCTTTCTATTTTTGGTTCTATTTATGTTTTTGAGTTGTAGTTCTAATGTTTTGTTGCTATAATATTGTTGTTGTTTTGTTGTAGCAAGGTCATTTCATTGTTTCTTTTTGGTTCTCTCTTCTATAAGGGTTGGGGCCCTTTCAAAAACCTCCTTTTTACCCTATATAAAAAATAATTATAATATAGTTATATGAATGTATTTTATTCCATTTATCAATTATTTTTGGTGTGCTTATTAATTTTTATTATGAAACAAGGCATCACTAATATTATGTTTATTATTCAATATTAATAATTTGACATGTAAATAGATTTCAAATTTAAGTAAATGGGATTTTTGTTAACACACTCATGCCATTACAATCCACCCCTTACTACCATTGTAGTTACACCTCTTCATGTAAAAATATTTACTAAAGGATTGGATGGCACAAAAGATAAAAACACACCAAATTAAAAATGCATGCATGTAAATTAGTTAAAGAAAATGACTTATGAGGACCCATGGTGATGGATAACCTAAGGGTGAGTGGATGGGATCATGTAGATATGGAAAAATCAAGGCCAAACCCTAATCAAGATATGGAAATAAAATACCAAGTAGGGTGGATCTAAACCCTATGTAAAATTGATATAAAAATTATGTAATATGTTGGTGTTTTTTAATTCCCAACCTGATCTCACAAATAACCTATGATTTAGCCACTTTCAATACTTAGTTATTGTGGGGGGTTGGCCAATGAATAGGTGAAAGTTAAAATAACTTTCCCTCTACACTTCAGGCTCTGCATAACCTGAGAGGGTGATCCCTAACAGTATTCACTAATATCCTGTGCCAATTATCACAAATATTGTAAATAGTAGATGTGTTCTATGCAGATTTGCTTGAGGATTATGAAAAATAAGAAGATTTGGCTTAAATCAATCAAGAATTTTTCATTCCTAAGCCCATAGAACAAAATAAGACGTCAGTTCAACAAATACTTACACTTGAATATAAAGATTGGAATTATTTTATAATGTGTTTCATCTTGGAGTTGAAAATTAGACACAAAAGCAAAAGATTGGTGCCTTAACCTAGGGCAATGGAGTCAAACCAAATGCAATTCAAACTCAATAACAACATTTCATCTAAGCATCAAAGAGATCTATAATATTTCCTTACAATATTATACTCATATTTCCTAACCAGTCATACTTACTAAATCCTTGTACATACATTCACACAAATCTAAATTCCCATTAGAGCATTCAACCTATTCTTTGAATAAGAGCCTTAATAAGAAAGATACATTCACAAGAATTTCGTGGAGACAAATAGAACAATCCTTGACTTATTCATTCATAATTTGTGCAAACCATACATCAAGAGAAAATTGGCTTCAAAAATATTGCCATTGTATTCAATTAAATGCTAGTACAATTATCAAAATTAAAAAAAAATAGTTCAGACTCAAAAAACCTAAACAAGACTTAATCTCTATTCTTTGCACTTCACTACAGATTTCTCCAAAAGATCAACCCTTGTAAATGGCATTGAAATCCCTTTTATAATGCAAGGGAGCAACAAGCTTCAGACCATTTACACATGTCACAAATTCATTTGATGATCACTTTAACATGAAGATGCCAAGATTACCATTCCTTAACCAATTGGGCACGCCTTCTACAACAAATCATTCCCTTCAGTAGACAGGAACAACTATTTTTGTCATGTATGATTTCCCACTCTTGGCATGGAGGCAAGCGATGATGTTGATGGTTAGCAGTTTGCTAGATGCTCTTTCAACTCAACTACCCTTCACATCTAGATACTTGTCAATAAAAAAAGAATCCTCCACTTCACCTCTCCAACCACACACATAGACATGAGAATACCTACAAGGAACAACAGAACAAAGAACTCCCCAAGACCAGAGTCCCCCTCATTATTTTACACTACAAGCACTCGGATGTGACTCCTCATCTTTTGAGTGGAGGTTTCCAACCACCTCAGCTACTCAGAAGTCTGAGGGAGCCACATATAGCTAACTTTGGTTGTGCCAAAATTTGAGCTAGGAAGGAAACAACAAAAGTCATATGCTTAAGCTTGACGAAGAACTAATTGGTCTTGTCAACTTAATTTCTCCCCTCCATTTCCAATTGTTTCATCCCAGGGGACATCACTCCTAAAACTAGAGTTGTTGCTCTATTAGAACCCATCATCTTGAGGGGAAGAGGGATGCCTCTCATCCCCAAATCCCAATATGAAAACTCATAGTAACAAGAAGTTACTAGAGTTGACAAACAGGAACTCCAACCCCTCACCGAGATGAAAACAAGGGGAAACCAAGGTATGATAGGAGTTTGATGCCTACCACTTTGCTTCATGAATCTTTCAAGAACCACCTATTCCTTAGAAGAAACACCTCTAATTCCTTAATCTTGTAAGATCATAGCACTAACCATGAAAATAGAGAAGAAACTCCTAAAGAACAAGGCAACAGATACAACATACTGAAAGGAAGAAAGTCCATATTGTTTGTGCAGAAGGAATGAAGCATGGAGTAACAACAGAGGCATTTATTTATAGCAGAATTGTAGAAGCTCACACACTCTAGTACTTCCTTGGTTACTTAATTTCAGTCACTTCCATGGCACATTGGTCATAAATGGAAAATTCTCAATGATTTACCAATGCTGCCAGAAAAGGAAAAGGAGGCAATATTTCACCATCACATTGATGTCACAGAACCTAGAGCGACTGCAAATGTCAATTCCTGCAATGAGGCTACCAAATTAGGTTTCTCAGTTATAATATTTTATCCATTTTAAGCAACACATCCTATTCAAATTTTTCCACGACACAAGCGAAAGATCCCCTCAAGCCTGAACATAGATCCCCAAGAGATGATATTGTATTATGTCAATCCTCACCTAAGCCTATCCCCTTGTACAATGGTGGCAAGGAAAGCTCATCACACACTTGAAAAATCCATCACTGCACTGGTTCATCATTTCTTAGGTACAACCACTCCATTTTTTTTAATTTTGAAAATGGGTCGTTGATGAGACTACTTTTAAAACATGATCAACGGTCATTGCGAGCCCATCTTAAGGCTCTCCTTTTTCCTTAAGGCTCTCCAACGCCTTTTGCCTTAATGCTCTCTAACACAAAATGCACTGTGAAGAGTCTTCATGATGAGCTGAGATGTAACCACATACCCCTCCTGCCATTTAAAACCTTGGCATCAATTCCATTTTCATGGCCATCACACATCACCCTTTAGCATAGCTCCGATGAATGGAAATCATGATGCGAAGAAATGCTGCAATGAGAATTAACCTTTGACACTTGGCACAAAATATTCTTGGTTTATACCCCTACTTCCATCATGCATTGCACCTTTCCATGTTACTCCTTCACTAAAATTGTAATGCATTATAGCCATGTGATAGACACAGATGAAGACACCTGGCAGAGATCAGAGTGTCTAGCACGTATCGATCTTTCCTTTGCCTTTCATGAGATCAAATTATGATGCGAATGACTCATGTGATGCAACATGAAATGGACACTTGTACTAGACCCTACCATCACACATCACATTTCGGCTATGGGGCGTTGAGTACATAAACATGATGCAAAGGATGGGTGTGATGAAGGAACTTTAAGTGAGTAATTACGCACATGCACCATAAGTTATTTTTAAAGAGGGGACTTGCTAGGTAAAATGAGAAAAGGGGAACTTTGCTAAACCATACTCAAGACTCGACATAGGATAAAAACTAAGTATTTCAACGAGTCAAACATTTGATAGGGATTTTTCATGATGAGGGATCAAATGGTGTTGCTAGATGAAGAGGTCCTGTCAAGACACAGAAAAATGGACATAAGTTGTAACTAGACTGACGGGGAACCGGTTCGACCAGTCAACACAAGATTAGAACAAATTATCTTACAACCAAAAGATAGGGCTTTTGTAATTTCATCAAGCTAAGATTTAAACCCTAGACACTGTATTGATGAACCCCAACCCACATAGACCAAATAGAAACGCACGAATGGAGAAATTTAGGTGAAAAACCACAAGATTTTACACAAGTCACATCAGTGGCTCATGTTCAGAGATGTTTTTCAACATGAACAAAGTGATATCCCAGAGAAACTCTCGATGAAGCAGACCAGACAAAATGTAGAGAAATATAATGACCTAAAAGTACGATGGAACAAAGCCATCCCAAAAGGGAAAATGATACCTACCTTTGTCAATGATTTTATTCTCTAATGTTTGCATTAGGCCAAAATTGGAAGTAGCACTATCATTTCATTGGTTGCTAACATGAAAGCCCATAAAGCTTTTGAACCTGTTATTTTCAACATGTCTTGCACCTCTTTGATTTCAATAGCCAAACATAGATTGGAAAACCTCTTCACAAATTCTTAGAGTAATATATGGATCCATCATATCAAGCCAATTGTAATAATTTGCATGGTTACTTTTTTGGTCACCCTCAAGCCTATCAGGCAGAAATAGAAAGTGAAAACACTCATAATCCATTGAATGATTTGCATCGATATCATCACTTTCACCTGCTACACTTATATCAAACTTAACACATTCATAAGTAATGCCCTCTTGGACTTCCTCAATGTGCTAATTTATTGGCTTGAGGTCACATTCTAGCTTTATGTCTGATGAATCATATTGATCAAAAGTAAAAAATTGAAATGCATAAATTGGGTGATCATCAGGATTTTTCCATTCATATAAAAATTGCTTACCCATAGGCATCACCTTAGGCTGAAGTGATATTGTCTTATGTTTAGTCAATCCTGATAAATCACTAATTCCATCATATGCTCTAATGCCTAATAATGGAAGATCATTTTTAAATATAACAAGATCCCTCTTCAAGTTGAAACCATCTACTTGAGTAGCTTCAACATTATCCATGCATTCGTTAGACTCTAGGGAATCTTCTTTAGACTCTTCAGATCTTGTATCCTCAGGGTTCTCTACAAAGAGTGGATTATCTCTGCACCAATAAGGATCACTATTTCTCATTTTTTGATAAATCTGGAGGCTCATCATAAAGGGGATTATGCCTTATGTTCATTATTCTCGTAAATATTTTTGCCTCCTCAACATGAAGATTCAAATCTTCCTCAACATCATTATATTTAGAATCATTATAGTCAATACCCTCCTCACAAACATAGTCACAATTAGTACTAAAATCATAGCAGCAAGTATCATTTCTTACTTCATCTTTTGATTGTTCCACACACATGTCTGCAATTTCTGCCATATCAACATAATCTGAGAAAACATAGTTAGAAGGCCCTTCAAATTCCACAATACCATCAACCAACAATGGTGACATTCCATCATTCACATCTTCATCATAAGGCATAACCTGCTCATTTGAGAGTGAACTCATGTCATTAACATTCTGCATGCTAATGTTATCTTCATCTGGAATAAAACATTCCAACTCTACTTCATATAGGCTACTATGACCAGCAAGATAACAATCTGCATGATCAACCTCATGAGTTGAACACATGTGAAAAATCATAATGACATCATGATCATTACTGACAAAGCTCTTAACACTGGTAAGATTGTGATCAGGATTACAAGATTCCTTCTCATCAACTGTGTCATGAAAAGATATTATTTGAGGTATCTGCATTATTTCAGTATGTAGTGCATTTGGATTTTCATGAATGCGTTCCTCAGGTGCCCACACCACATTTTTTGGATGCTCACAAACATTTTCTCTATAATCATGAGAAATAATCTTAGTTTGGAACATGCCGTCTTCATTGACATACATTGCATAATTATTTGAATCATACCCAACCTTAAGACAAATGTGATCCACACTATGGAGTTTGCCACTCTTATGATTATGAATCTCATCATTCTCTACAATGTCTATCCAATCAGGAACCTGGGCAAAATTACTTGGCTTCAACTTCTTAGACAACCTGACCCATATATCTCACAGAACAAATCAATGCATACAGACTCTCGAGGCCTGGAACCAATAGGGATATCCATATAAGTGTTCAAGATTCTAGAAAATAAAGAATATCTCAATTCTCCTTCATGTATCCTTATGTCAAAAAGAGCTTGAAGAAACACCATAGGATCATCAATGCATGCAACTTGTTGACAATTTGTTTGGGGCTCTACATGATCAACATTATGGACTGATGTATAAGTTGGGACATTAGGGGTGTAAATGCTTTGACATTCATTTTTAATTTCTGACTTACACCTTTCATCAACATTAGGTGCCTTAGGGAAGCAAACACGTGTAGACAAATAGCCTTTGAGCATTCCATACTTCTAGTTGTTTTGAATGTTTATGGTAATCTCATAAGCCTGATGCAAAGTTATAGGATCTTTATTTCTCAACTGGTAACTCATCTTCCTATCAAAATCTCCCAAGTAAACAACTAAACTCATTGCATCATTTGGTCTAATAGTTTCAAGAATATCCCTCAATGTTTTTGCAAATCTCAAGTTAAATGCTAGAACTAGCTCATCCTCTTCCTTATGAATGCTCATAAACTTACTGATTACTAAACTTGCATTAATTCTCTCACCAAACTACTCCATGAAAACTACTTTGAACTCATCCCAAGAATAGATCAAGCATGTTGGTAAATAAGAGAACCAATCTCTTACTTCATCCTTTAAAGACTAACCAAACAGTTTCATGACAACATCTTCAAAATCTAACTCATAGTCTCCTATTACATCCATAAAATCTTGCAGATGCTTACTTGTTGATTCAGACTTACCACCACTAGACTTTGGTATTTTATCTCTGATTTCATGCGGGACATGATTTGGGAAACCAAATATATTGCTAAAATTTATGGCCTTATATCTTTCACTAATAAAATTTCTTTGATAACATAGGTGAGACTGTATACTACGCATTGTTACATTTGAGGCCATATAGGGATATAAACTAGCAACACAATCTCCCTAGTCCTTTAGAGACTTCTCACATTAGATTTTGCATTTACCCATTTATTCTCAGTATTCTTTTACAACATGATCTTAAGATTTTACAATGCATAATCTTATCTTAGTTTAGCTAAGATCCTCTAAAAGATTTTCTTTCAACATATGCATACTTCATCTCATAATGCAGGCCATAGTCAAGTAATACAAAAGTATACAAGCTTATCATCAATTTTTCCTTTCACTTAGTGCTTAGTTTTCACTTAATAAGGAACTAGATTATTCTCAAAGTTTTGCATAAACTACCTCCAATCATAGCACTTCTTTTCAAGAATGCAGGAACATGTAAAATGCCTGGAAGTGTGTTACAGTTGTTGCAAACTTTCCTCCTGATTGGAAAACATAGATGTTGGAATATCCTTCATACTTTCATCATGTTCTTTCTTCATAGAGTCACCGCCCCTTTTCATAGAGGATTGAAACTTTGAATAACACAAAGCTCATTAAAGCCAACATTCATTCTGGGTTTTCTCCAATAGCAAAGCCACATAAAACCCTTTTAGGTGCACAATACTTAGCAGAATTCCTTTCAGACTTAAAAAATTTACTATTAAAGACTCTATGGTAAATTTCAAAAATATTTTCATTATCCTATCACTCAAGATAAGACACATTTCCATTTTTGTTCCCAGCAGAGTTGCCAATCTGTTGGTGTTTTTTTAATTCCCAACCTGATCTCACAAGTAACCTATGATTTAGCCACTTTAAATACTTAGTTATTGTGGGGGGTTGGCCAAAAAATAGGTGAAAGTTAAAATAAATTTCCTTCTGCACTTCAGGCTCTTGAAAACTTGGGAAGGTGATCCCTAATAGTATTCACTAATATCCTATTGCAATGATCACAAATACTATAAATAGTAGATGTGTTCTATGCAGATTTGCTTGAGGATTATGAAAAATAAGAAGATCTGACTTAAATCAATCAAGCATTTTACATTCCTAAGCCCATAGAATAAAATAAGACTTCACTTCAACAAACACTTACACTTGAATATAAAGATTGGAAGTATTTTATAATGTGTTTGATCCTAGAGTTGAAAATTAGACACAAAGGCAAAAGATCGGTGCCTTAACCTAGGGCAATGGAGTCAAACCAAATACAGTTGAAACTCAATAACATCATTTCATCTAAGCATCAAAGAGCATTATAATATTGCCTTACAATATTATACTCAGATTTCTTAACCAGTCATACTTACTAAATCCTCATATACATTCACACAAATCTAAATTCCCATTAAAGCATTTAATCTATTCTTTGAATAAGAGCCTTAATTAGAAAGATACATCCACAAGAATTTCATGGAGACAAATAGAACAATCATTGACTTATTCATTCATAATTTGTGCAAACCATACATTAGGAGACAATTGAATTCATAAATATTTTCATCGTATTCAATTAAATGCTAGTACAGTTATCAAACTTCAAAAATAAACAATTTAGACTCAAATGTAAATAAGACTTAATCTCTATTCTCTTCGCTTCATTACAAATTTCTCCAAAAGATCAACCCTTGTAAATGGCCTTGAAATCCCTTTTATAATGCAAGGGAGCAACAAGCTACGAGCCATTTACACATGTCACAAATTCATTTGATGATCCCTTTAACATGAAGATGCCAAGATAATCATTCCTTAACCAATCAAGCATGCCTTCTACAACAAATCATTTCCTTCAACAGATAGGAACAATTGTTTTTGTCGTGTATGCTTTCCCACTCTTGGCATGGAGGCAAGCCATGGTGTTGATGGTTAGCAGTTTGCTAGATGCTCTTTTAGCTCAGCTACCCTTCACATCCAAATACTTGTCAATAAAACAAACATCCTTTGCTCTACCTCTCCAACCATGCACACAGACCTGAGAATACTTGCAAGGAAAAATAGAACAAGGAACTCCTCAAGACCAGCGTCCCCCTCATTATTCCATGCTGCAGGCACTGGGATGTGACTCCTCATCTTTTAAGTGGAGGTTTCCAACCACCTCAACTACCCAAAAGTCTGAGGGAGCCACAAATATCTAACTCTGGTCGTGCCAAAGTTCCAGCTAGGAAGAAAACAATATCATTCGTATGCTTAAGCTTGACAAAGAACTAACTGGTCTTGTCAACTTAATTTCACCCCTCCATTTCCAATTGTTGCTCTTTTAGAACCCATCATCCTAAGGGAGGGGAAGAGGGACAAATGATGCCTCTCCTCCCCAAATCCCAATCTAGAAACTCACAGTAACAAGAAGTTACTGGAGTTGACAAACAGGAACTCCAACCCCTCACCAGGATGAAAACAAGGGGAAACCAAGGTATGATAAGAGTTTGATGTCTGCCACTTTGCTTTCTAAATCTTCCCAGAACCACCTATTCCTTAGAAGAAACACCTCTAATTCCTTAATATTGTAAGAAGCACTAACCATGAAAATAGAGAAGACACTTCTAAAGAATAGGGTGATAGATACAACATACTAAAAGGAAGAAAGTCCATATTGTCTGTACAGAAGGAGTGATGCATGAAGTAACAACAAAGGCATTTATTTATAGCAGAATTATAGAAGCTCACACACTCTAGTACTTCCTTGGTAACTTAATTTTAGTCACTTCCATGGCACATTGGTCATAAATGGAAAATTCTCAATGATTTACCAATGCTGCCAGAAAAGGAAAAGGAGGTGACATTTCACCATCACATTGATGTCACAAAACCTGGAGCAACTACAAATGTCAATTCCTGCAATGAGGTTGCCAAATCAGGTTTCTCAATTATAGTATTTTATCCATTTTAAGCAACACATCTTATTCAAAAATTTCCATGACGTGAGTGGAAGATCTCCTCAAGCCTGAACATAGATCCCCAAGAGCTGATTTTGTATCCTGTCAATTCTCACCCAAGCCTATCCCCTTATACAATGGTGGGGAGGAAAGCTCAACACATGCTCAAAAAAATCCATCACTACACTGGTTCATCGTTTCTTACGCGCCACCACTTAGTTTTTCTTATTTTGAAAATGGGTCATTGATGATACTACTTTTAAAACATGATCAATGGTCGTCGCGAGCCTATCTTCCATCACCTTTTTCCTTAAGGCTCTCCAATACAAAATGTGCTATGAAGAGTCCCCACAATGCACCAAGATGCGGCCACATACCCCTCCCACCATTTAAAACCTTGGCGCGAACTCCATTTTCATGGCCATCACACATCACCCTTTGGTGTAACTCCAATGAATAAAAATCACGATGCGAAGAAATGCTATGACGAGCAGCAACTGTTGACACCTGGCATAGAATATTCCTTGTTTATACCCCTACTTCCATCACGCATGTCATACCTTTCCATATTACTCCTTCACTAAAATTGCGATGCACTGTAGCCACGTGATAGACATAGATGAAGACACCTGGTGGACATCATAGTGTCTAGCGCGTATCACGCTGTCCTTTACCTTTCATGAGATCAAATCATGATGCGAATGACTCATGCAATGGAACATGAAATGGACACCTATACTAGACCCTACCATCGTACATCACATTTCGACTATTGGGCACTGAGTACATAAACGTGATGTAAAGGGTGGGTGCGATGAAGGAACTTTAAGTGAACAATTATGCACATACGCCATAAGTTGTTTTTAAAGGGAGGACTTGCTAGGTAAAATGAGCAAAGGGGGACTTTGCTAAACCATACTCAAGACTGGACATAGGATAAAAACTAAGTATTTCAATGAGTCAAACATTTGATAGGGATTTTTCATGATGACGGATCAAACGGTGTTGTTGGGTGAAGAGGGCCAGTCAAGACAAGGAAAAATGGACATAATTTGTAACCAAACTGATGGGGAACTGACTCAATCATTCAACACAATATTAGAACAAATTATCTTAACGATCAAAAGATAGGGCTTTTGTAATTTCATCAAGCTAAGATAAACCCTAGACACTGCATTAATGAACCCCAGCCCACATAGACCACAAGATTTTACACAAGTCCCATCATAATCAAAATATTACTTATGAAAAACCTTGATGAAGATGAAGGATGAACCCTAAGGTCAACACTAGGTTGTGTAAAATGTTGAGTTCACCAAAAATGTAAGGGAAAAACCACCACCTTACTTAAATATGTAGGATAAATAAATAAATAGAGCAATTAAAGAATAATTAACCTAGATAATAGAATTGGGATTAATAATCAAAATAAATTCTATAATTAATTGCACAAATAAATACAAAAATTAAATAAATCAAATGTGTGGGTACTTAGGTTTGATTTCATTGTAGATGTCTTTGTCTAGATGCTAGAAATCCATTTGCCAAGGCATTAGACTTTTACGCTTTGCTTCTAAGGTACAATTTTGATTATGTACCTTATAGTTCACTTCCTCGAGTATGGTCAAAAGGAAGAGGTAGTAAGGATTTGAATTTTAAAATTTAAAATTAAAATATTGAAGTTCAAATCTATGAGCACAGAGTTGATCCTAGCTAGTTCCACACTCACATATTTGAACCAAAATTAAAAATGAGATATTTAGGAAACATGATAAGTTTTTGGGAATGAATGATGAATTAATGATGGGATTCAAGAATGAATGATGTCATTTGTCAACTTTAATGTCAAATAGATCATCTCACACACTAACTAATATATTAAAGATAACTTAATATCATAAACCCACAAAATTAAAAATTAAAACATCAAAAAAATTCACCATTACAAAGAATTGGTCAAATAGTCAATAGCAATTTTACACCTCATTCACAACAAAAAGTGGTAAATATTCATCCTATTTTTATTGGCCAAAATTGAACTTTAACTTGAAAGGAAGTAGAGGTACGGAACAATGCTTCCAACACTAATCTATGTGGGGGAGATAGTGCAAAAATCATACAAATCCTTAAACTGTTACAGCGAAAGAAACACATTTGAATACATGCATAAAACAATATTACCATAACACACAAATTTACGTGGGGAAAACCTTTCCAGGTAAAAAACCCCACACCAAAAGCACAATACTTTGTATTATCAATAACAAAAATTATAATACAATAACAACACTAAGCTTCTCCAGGTGTCTTCCAACTTCAACAAGAATCCGGGATAATTTTGGTAGCATAACAGTGTCTCAAAAAATTCTCAACTTCACTGTTGAATACACTAAGGCATAGAGTATTTATAATAATCACCAAAAGAGATGGCATCCAAACATGCAATATCTTAAACAAAACCTAAGTGTAAACATGAGTCAAAACTAATGCATGGTGACATAGCCACGACTCATTACTTATGGTAGTTTCTAAACTACACAGCCACCTCCATGAAAGGAGTCACCATCACACATGTAGCAAGCCTGCATGCATGCAAATGCATTGCATGTGAAGGTGCCTCCATCGTATGTGCTCCACAGTCACAGTTTACTCACGGTGAACTCACAGGTTGAGACACGTTTATCTCAATATTCTCCCACTTGTTGAAGACCTATCATGAGTCATCTGTAATCAACTTCTCAGGGCCCCAAGGCCCATGGAAATAACACACCATCTGAACTTCTCTATGTTCACTGGATTTGTCAGTGCATCTACAACATTTCTCAAAGTGTCAACCTTCTCCAATATCACCTTTCCATCTTCTACCATATCACGAACAAAATGAAACTGAACATCAATGTGCTTTGTTTTGGCATGGAAAGTGGGATTCTTTGCTAAGAAAATGGCACTCTAACTATCGCAATAGATATCCAAACACAAACTCTTAAGCCAAATGGCTTCCTTGCAAGCATGAGAGCTGCCATGTACTATACCTCTGTCATGGACAAAGCAACTACAACCTGTTGCTTACTCATCTAACTTATAGCACCACCATACATCGTGAACACATATCCACTAGTGGATCTTCTGCTGTTAATGTCACTTGCCCAATCCGAATCCACATATCCACGAATACTCATAAAATGATGAGAACCAATAGGTTAACCACGATAACATAGGGAATACTCAGAAGTACCCTGCATATATCTAAACACTCTCTTTACTCCATCACAATGTACCCACCCAGGATTAGCCATATACTGACTAAGAACTCCCACTACTTGGGCAATGTTTGGCCTCATACAAACCATCGCATACATCAGATTGCCAACAACACTCACATATGGTACTCTAGTCATGTCCTCCATCTTGGTAGGAGATTTTGGACAATCTTCCACATAAAGCTTCGTCCCCTACATCACTAGACAACTAACTGCCTACAAGTTGCCATGCTGAATCTCTCCAACACTAAATTCACATAGTTTCTTTGGCTTAACCAAATCTTTCTACTAGCTCTATCTCTTCTAATCTCTATCTCTAGAATATACCTTGTTGCACCTAGATCCTTTATCTCAAACTGTGCTAACAACTGAGACTTCAAATCTAAAATCAAACTCTTACCATTCCCAAAAAATCAACATATCATCTATGTACAATGCAATTATGAGAATGCGACCATTATTAGATTTCTAATAAACACAATGGTTAGATTTAGATCTCAAAAATCCCAAAGACAACACAAAGGTGTCAAATTTCTGGTACCACATTCTAGGAGACTGCTTAAGACCATATAAAGACTTCTTCAACTTGCAAACTAGATTTTCTTTACCTTTTACCACAAAATGCTCTAGTTGTGACATATAGATCTCTTCCTCCAAACCACCATGAAGGAACATTGTATTCACATCCATATGTTCCACTTCTATGATCTATCATATGCTACTGGAAGTGATAACAAGAAGGTCCAAATAGATGTCAGCTTCGCAATAGGAGAGAATATCTCACCATAGTCAATTCCCTCCACCTGAGAATACCCCTTCATGACCAACCATGCCTTGTGCTTTTCAACACTGGGATCAGGACCACATTTCTTCTTGAACAATCATTTACATCCAACATGTTTCCATCCTTTAGGCAAATGTAACAGATCCCATGTACTATTTTTCTTCAAAGTAGCCATTTCTTCATCCATGGATTTCATCTATGAATCTACATCACTCATACCCATAGCCTCTCTAACAGTCCTAGGCTCATTAGTGTTAGCAATCAAAGAAAAAACACAATTTGAATCCAACAATGAATAACCAAGTATTTCTACTGAATAATCAAACCTTTACAGTGGTTGCCTAACACGTGTAGACCTCCTGAATTACTGAGGTTGAGGTTCTTCTTGTTTAGAACTTTTAGAGTTGCTAGAGCTCTCCTCATCATCAGGTCTAATAGAAGTACGTAGTTCACCTTTCATTGGAGTAAGTAGAATTTGAACTACCTCCTTCTTCTTCTTCTCCTCTTTCTTTAGCTATAGCGCAATTGTGGAAGGTTTCATCTCCCGAAATATTAGAATTTTACTATGGAGAACCTTCTCGGCCACTGGATCCCAAAGCTTGTACCCCTTCACACTGACACCATAGCCAATTAAGATACACTTAACTACCTTCTTCTCCAACTTAGATCTCTTTACACTTGGAACATGAGCATAAGCTTTGCAACCAAAAAATCTAAGATGTCTCATCGAAGGATTCTTACCAGACCACGCCTCCATGGGTGTCTTTTCAATAAGAGTCAATGTAGGAGATCTGTTGATCAAATATCATGCAGTGGCTATAGCTTTAACCCAAAACTTCTCCTCAGGGACAACACTGCTCAACATACTCCTAGCCCTTTGCATCAACGTCCTATTCATCTTCTCTGCAACTCCATTTTGTTGTAGGGTGTATGGAGTTGTCTTATGTCTCTCAATCTCGTGCTCCTTACTGAACCTGTCAAATTCTATTGAACAAAAATCACCACCGTTGTCAATCCTCAAACAATTAATCTTTCTATTAGTCTGATTTTCAACCAAGACCTTAAACTCCTTAAACTGATTAAAGACTTCAAATTTACTTCTAAGGAAATAAACAAACATCCTTCTACTATAGTCATATATGAAAGACACAAAATATACATATTTTCTTAATGAATGAACATTCACAGGACCAAACACATCTGCATGAATATAGTCCAAAACCCCAAAAGACTTATGAGAATTGGAATAAAAAGAAACATAGTTTTGTTTTCCATATACACAATGTTTTCAAAAGTCAAACTCGAGATTACAATAATCAAGGCCTTCAACAAGGCTTTTATTTTTGAGATCTTTAAGACCCTTCTCACCAATATTACCGAGTCTTTGGTGCCATAACATTGTCTTCTCCAAAGCATTTGTACCCTTAGGTACCTAGAAAACATGACCATCAGATGTACAAACAATAGACTTCTTCACTGCTAGATCTAATGGTGAGGATGAAGGATCCAAAAGCCTTTTTTTTGACATATCAGAAGAACTATTGCACTAAATAGTGCATGCATCCAACTTGTACAGAGTGTTGATCCGAACACCCTTAGCCAACACCATAGCTCCTCTAGTCATCTTACATCCTCCACTTGGGAAAACAAGGTCTGCACATCCACATCAATTAACTTACTAACAAAAAGAAGGTTTTGTGCCAAACCTGAAATATGCAACACACCATCAATCCCCTTCACTCTACCATCAGGGAATCTAATCTTGATTCTTCCATGGCCAACAATCTTCAGATGAGATTCATCACCTAGATACACCTTCCCACCATCATAATCTTCATACTTTGAGAACCAACCCCTATGCGAGGTCATGTGGAAAGAAGCACCCAAGTCTATTAACCACACATCTTTAGATGCATGAGTTGCGAAGGCTACGACAAAAGCATCTACATCATCCTGAGAGGATTTATCAGAGTTAGAATCAGAGTTCTTTTTACCTTTCTTTTTCTTCTCCTCCTTACACTCTTTGTGAAAATGACCAGAATTGTTGCAGTTTCAACATTTCACCTTGGACTTGCTAGGAGACTTAGATCTCCCCGAAGATTTTGATCTTGACTTCTTGTCCTTTTTATTGCCTTTCTCTTTAGGTGTGCCATGAACAACAAGGGATTCGTTGGCCATCTCAGAAGATTTCCTCTACATCTCTTCAGACAACAGCGATGCAACCACCTCATCCATTTTGAAACTAGTGGTGGTACTTCCAATAGCTATAACAAGGTGATCCCATGAGTCCAGAAAAGAACATAACAAAAGCATGCAATGATCCTCATCTTCTATCTTGTCACCAACAGAACCCAATTGAGCAATCAACATGTTAAGTACATTCAGGTGATCAGCAACAAACCCTCCATCTTTCATTTTCAGAGAATACAATTTCTTTTATAGGAAAAACTTGTTTACTAGGGATTTAGCCTTATAAACATCTCCAAGCTTCTACCAAAGAGATTTTGCAGTCTTCTCTTCATGTACATTTAAGAGCACTGAATCAACCAAACAGAGTCTAACCAAACCCTTGGATTTCAATCCTTCAGATCCCACTCTTCCTGAGTCATACTAGTTGGTTTTGTTTTAGATATTGTAGCCCACAGATCTCTATCCACAAGCATATCCTCCATCTTCAACTTCCATAACTCAAATTTTTTGCCATTAAACTTATCCATCTCGATTTTACTTCATGTACTTGCCATCTTTTTCTGCCACAAGAATTTGAAATACTTCTGTAAAGGCTCCCACTCAAACAAAGATCAGTACAAACAACCTGCTACCCAAGAACGTGACCAAAAACTAGCTAGGCTTTGATACCAACTGAAAGGAAGTAGAGGTTCGGAACAATTCTTCCAACACTAATCTATGTGGGGGAGATAGTGCAAAACTCATACAAATCCTTAAACTGTTACAGCATAACGACGTCTCAAAAAATTATCAATTGCATTGTTGAATACACTAAGGCATGGAGTATTTATAATAATCACCGAAAGAGATGGCATCCAAACATGTAATATCTGAAACAAAACCTAAGTGTAAACATGAGTCAAAACTAATGCATGGTGACATAACCACGACTCATTACTTATGATAGTTTCTAAACTATGTAAGCCACCTTCGTGAAAGGAGTCACTATCGCACACACAACACAACAAGCCTACATGCATGCATATACCTTGCATGTGAAGGTGCCTCCATCCTATGCACTCCATAGTCACAGTTTACTAATGGTGAACTCACAGGTTGAGACACGCTTATCTTAACATGACTGTGGATGATATTTTAAAATAGTCGTCAAACACCATTGACATTTAAGAAAAAGCACCAGGAGTGAGAAAAATTTAGCAGCGAGTTGAAAATAGATTGCTGCTATAATTTTTGCATGGCATGGGCATGATAGCTTTCTAGATCCCTGTCAAGTTGTGCAACAGATATTCTATTAGATTTCCTTAGATTGTTGGTCCTCCCTCCACTACCTCTTCTTCCACTTCCTTTTCTTTTTCTATAGCTACCCTTATTTCTATCATTAAAACCATTCTTTGGTACCCCTATGAATCTTAACTTTTTCCTCCTCCTCCCACTTCCTCTCTGGTTACTCATATTGGGATGTGCTTGGGTAATCAAGGGCAACTTTGAATCCAAGTTAAACTTACGATCAGTAATAGTACCACTAATGAATTTAATCTTCAAGGGGTTTCCATCAAGAAAAACATTATTATAGCATTTTAAAGTAGTAGCCACATTATTTCTCTTGATGTACACCATCTCTATTGTACCCAAGGGTTGTTCCTAAATATCATCCACTTCAACAGTTAAAGGTCAATTTTGGCCAATAAAAATAGGACAAATATTTACCACTTTTTATTGTGAATGAGGTGTAAAATTGCTATTGGTTGTTTGACCATTGAAGTGGATGATATTTAAGTAGAGTGGTATCCAAGAAATCACCCTTTCTATCAAAATGAAGAGCCCGCCTTCTGAGCGCCCCAAAAGCTGAGAAAAACTCTTTTATATCTTCACCACTTACTCTTCCATCCAAATTTGAAATGTACAATTTTGTTTCTGTTGGCATGCCCACATCTGCATACTCTTCGCAAGCAAATCATCAACATTGTATCTCTAAATGCCTTGGCAATGGAATATGGTGACCTGTTCTTCCCAGAATCGACTTTAGCATTAGTAGCTCTGATTCTTACGCCTACGCCTTTCATTTTCTTATTTTTTTTAGTCAAATACTGCCGCGACTTGGTCATGATGACCAATACTTTAACCGTTGTATACTGAAGGATATAACCAGAAAATTG
Source organism: Cunninghamia lanceolata (assembly GCA_027924645.1). Taxonomy (NCBI): domain Eukaryota; kingdom Viridiplantae; phylum Streptophyta; class Pinopsida; order Cupressales; family Cupressaceae; genus Cunninghamia; species Cunninghamia lanceolata. Next base: position 10,727,091 of record BSBN01000579.1, on the reverse strand, counting down.
CAGTAGGAATTTGCGAAGATCCAAATATCGACCACTTCTTGCAAATAAATATATGGTAACGCTGTGTGTTTAGGTTAGAGTTGTAAGATGTTTCATTTATATAGCTTGGATTGGAAAAATGAGCGCCGACACAGGTACAAAATTTGGTCGGCCATATCATGTTAGGGTTTGTGTTGGAAGAATATTAATCTTCTAGGGACATAAGCTCCATTAAACATTTCTTAGCAGTAGAAAGATATTGTGAATACATGCCTAGTTTTGGTTTTTTATCTACTATTTTTCTTTTCTTTTTAATTTTTCAATTTTATTTTTTACTTCTTAAATTTTGAGGTGACTTATAATTATTATTGATTAATTTAATTATAATTTATTTAGTTTTTTTTTAGGTAAAAATATTGATAAGAATTATAATTCTTTTGGTGATTTTAAAAGTTATTAATGCAGAACAAACAAGGGAAGTACTAGAACACTAACAATGAATCAAAGATCAACAACCCTTTATTTGATAGGTCTTGAGAGACCAAGAAAGGAGACTAGAATGACAGTGGCTCCTCAACGAACATAACAACCTTCATGCTAGGCTGAGGAGACTTCGGACTCATCACCCTTCGGGTCATATAATCATAATGACTACAACAACAATCGAATGTCTCCACTGAAACAATCATCAGAACATACAAGTAGCACGAAACCCAACCATCCTTCATGACGTCTTGCTTCCTAAAGAAAGAGAGAAAGACAACCCCTCAGTTCCACCTTCGCTCCACTAGCTCTTACCACATGAGCGGAAGTGACTGGTGTTAGGAATTGCATGCAGAAGATATCAATTAAATGCAAATAAAGATTAAACAGAGGAATGAGAATACACAGAAATAATAACAGCAAGAGACAAGTTTTAACGTGGTTCACCCAAACTCGGGCTACATCCACCAACAGAGAGTCAAATATTATTATCCAGCAAATCAAACCGATTACAACCAGCAATCCTTGCAACTCAATACCACTGTAAAATGCTACAATATCAACCAAAACCCTAACCCTTAGCCATTTTTATCAAGACTTATGTCGGTTACAAAATAGGGTTTTTTTTTTATGTCAGCCAATAGAAAAAATAACTCCTGATGCATTTATAAAATAATAAAAGTCATTTGAGGTTTCGGGGGTGCTGCCCCCAAACCCCCATTAAATAATTTGGGGGAAACTGTGCCGATAAAAGTGAGGAAATTTAACCTTCGAGTCTGATTAGGCTCCATATAATATTCAACAATATCCCACTTGGAGATTGATCAGACTCCACAACATATCATCTTCCACTTGGAGATTGATCATAACACCACTAACCCTGTAGCTCCCACTGGAAGTAAACACCCTAGACTATGCTATTCTAATTTTATATTTTCAGTCTTGAAGACCAACTGTAGCTAAAGGGGAGCTTAGCTTCTCCCTTGTCACCGCCTTTATAAACATATCCGCTAGATTTTCATCTGTATGTATCTTTTCCAGCCTTAACTGTCCATCATCCAACACTGATCGAATCAAGTGATACCTCAACTGTATATCTTTGGTCTTTGAATGCAAGGCATAATTCTTTACAAGATGTATGGCACTCTGGCTGTCCGTAAACAAATAACTGTTAGCCTGTTGTTTACCCAATTCTTCCATGAAAGATTGCAGCCATATACATGTCCTTGCTTTCCTCTATTGCAGTTACATACTTTACCTCCATGGTGGATAAAACAACAACTTTTTGCAACCGTGAGATCCAAATCACTGTTGTCCCACCTACAGTAAAGACATAACCTGTAGTACTCTACCTAGTATCAATATCCCTTGCCAAATCTGAGTTTATATAACTTGCTAAATCAGTATTAGAGCCCCCAAACATAAATGTTTATTGGATGTACCTCTCAAATATATAAGAATCCATTTTACCACATTCCAATGCTCTAATCTGAGATTACTCATATACCTGCTTATGACTCCTACAACATGTGCAATATTTGGTCTCGTGCATACCATGGTGTACATTAAACTTCCTATAATTGAAGCATATGGTACCTTGGACATTTTGTCTTCCTCTTCTTGTGTCTTCAGACACATCTCCTTAGTCAATTTCAAATGACTAGGCAAAGGTGTGCTGACAACTTTTGCATTCTCCATATGGAATCTCTGCAACACCTTTTCAACATAATCAACTTGAGATAGTCAATTTTTTGTTCTTCCTATCTTAGCAAATTTTCATATCAAGGATTTATTTTTTGCCCAAATCCATCATAGCAAATGATTGTGCTAACTATTGTTTTAACTCTCTTATGTGATCCATGTTAGACCCTACTACAAGCATGTCATCAACATATAAACATAAAATAATGTAGCTGTCATTATCCAACCTCTTAAAATAAACATAATGGTCAAAATTACACTGGTTGTAGCCTTGCTCAACCATAAAACTATCAAATTTCAAGTACCATTGCCGAGGTGCTTGTTTCAAGCCATACAAACTCTTCTTCAATCTGCACACCACATTCTCCTTACCTTTGACCTCAAATCCTTAGGGATGTTCCATATATATATCTCCTCCTCCAAATCATCATGGAGAAAGACAATTTTCACATTTAGCTATTCCAAATGCAAATCTTCAGCAATCACAATACTTAAAACAATATGAATAGAAGTCATCTTAACAACTGAAGAAGAAATCTCATCAAAATCAATATTTTTTTTCTATGCAAATCTTTTTACAACTAACCTAGCTTTAACTCTTTTCTTACCTCCATCTTCTTCTTTCAACCTATAAACCCATTTATTTGGCAAAGCCTTTTTACCTGCAGGCAACTTACATAATTCCCAAGTCTAATTTTTTAGTAAGGAGTCCATTTCTTCTTTCATTGCAAGCTCACACTGAACCTTTGTATCGATTTGCATAGCTTCATCATACCCTTTTGGTTCACCAGAATTTGTTAACAAAATAGAATACAAAGAGGGATAAAACCTTTCATGAGGTCTACTTAGCCTTGTTGACCGTCTAACATTCACTGGAGTTTGTGGTATTTCTTGTTGCTATTATGGAGCATGAGGAACTACTGGAATGTCATTATTTAGAGTCTCATCCAGCACCACATAATTTTTTTCTTTCTTCTCATGTTGTTGCAACTGATCTTTATAAAACACCTTCTCATTGAATACAACATCCCTGCTTCTCACAAGTTTTAGATTTTCAACATCTCAAAGCCTATAACCAAATTCATCAATGCCATATCCAACGAAGATACACTTTTTTAATTTTGCATCCAACTTGGTTCTATTTTCAGAATTTACATGTGCAAATGCTTCACATTCGAAGGTTTTAAGAAAAGAATAACTCACCTTCTTACCTGTCCATGCTTCCTCTGGAATACCACAGCCCAAAGGAACTGAAGGACCTCTATTAATTAAATATATAGAGGTATTGACAACCTCTACCCACATGTTTAAAGGCAGCCCAACATGCAATCTCATGCTCCTTGCATTCTCCATTATTGTCCTATTCATGCACTTAGCCACTCAATTCTCCTATGGAATCCCTGGAACCATTTGTTGCCTATGAATTCCATTAAAGAAACAATAATCCTCAAATTCTTTGCTGCACTACTCACCACCATTATCAGATCTAAGACATTTTAATCTTTTACCCATTTCATTCTCAACCAAGCTTCTCCATTTCTTAAATGTTTCAAATACATCAGATTTCTACCTAAGAAATAAATCCTAATCTTCCTAGTTGCATTATTTATGAATGTAACATAATACCAAGAGCCACCAAGAGAAGATACCCGAGCCGGTCCCTATACATCTATATGCACAAGCTCTAACTTTTCATCTTTCTTTTGCTTCCCATCCTTGTGAAAACTAACTCTGTTTTGTTTGCCATACACACAACTTTCACAGAAATCCATATTAATACATTTCAGACCTAGAAAAACTTTCTTAGAATGAAGTACCTTCCTACCTTTTTCACTCATATGCCCAAGTCTATTATGCCACAGTGTTGTCTCAGAACCTACAACAACTATTTTAGTCTCTTCCTGTGAACTCGCAGCAACTGTTCCTAAACTTGTTTAGTTTTTCTCTGCAACAACTAAAGTAGAAGGAACAATATGACCTATACAAAGATATAAGGTGCCTACTTTCACACCTTTTTCTACTATTAAGGCACCTCTTGAAACCTTCTAATTTTTATCACTGAAAGTAACTATGCAACCTTCATCAGCTAATTGCCTTGCTGAAATTAAATTCCTACTTAGCCTTGGAATGTGCCTTACCTCTTATAGTAGCCAATGATTCCCATTCTACAACTTAATATTGATTCTTCCCTTTCCAACAATCTGACAAGGTTAGTTATCGCCCAAATAAACCAGTCCAAAATCCCCTTGGACATAATCAAGAAAATAACTTCTATGGGGCGTAGCATGAAATGAGGCCCCTAAATCTAAAACCCATGAATCATCAACATTATCTAGGGAAAGAATCAAAGCATCATCTTCAAATTTATTACTTACCATATTTTCCTCCTTATTGCCTTCTTGTTTGTCTCCTTCTTTATTCTTCCGAGACCAATAATATTTCTTTAGATGACTTGGTTTCTGACAGTACCAACAATCCTTCTCTCCTCTAGATTGGGACCTCTTGTCCTTTGATTTTCCTCATGACTTCCCATGACCTCCAAAACCTTTTCCTCTCTCCTTTGATATGTCCCTGCTTTCTGTATTCAAAACACTACCTGATGTGGACCCTTTTGAGCTTTTTTGTTGCATTTCCTCACTAAGGATAACATCAACATCATCAAATTTTAAAGTATTTGAACTAGAGATAGAGTTACTTACAACCATTACGAAGCTATTCCAACTTTCTGGCAAGGAACATAAAACCAAGAGAGCCCTCACCTCTTCATCAAATTTCACTTTTACAGAAGTTAACTGACTGATAATCATATTAAACTCATTTAAATGATCTGTCACAGATCCTTCTTCAATCATTTTTAGATTAAACAAATGCTTCATGAGAAATACCTTATTTGAGGCTGAAGGTTTTTCATACAATTTAGCCAAAGCTTTCATCAGTTCATCTGTTGTCTTCGCTTTTGTTATATTGAATGCCATAGATGGTGCCAGACACAATCGAATGGTTCCCAGTGCCTTTCTATCCAGAAGATTCTAATCCTCATCCATCATTGTTGCCTGTTTCTGAGCTTTTCCTTCCAACAGCCTCCATAAATCCTTCTGATAGAGATAATCCTTCATCTACATCTTCCATAACTAATAGTTCTACCCATTGAATTTATCTACCTTCAATTTACCCTCGTCCACCATTTCTCCCACTTAACCATGAGACTCCCACTGAACTATGAGATCTTCTTGCAGACGATAATTGAACACAACTCGCTCTGATACCACTTGTTAGGAATTACATGCATAAGATATCAATTAAATGCAAATAGAGATTAAATAGAGGAATGAAAATACACAAAAATAATAACAGTGAGAGACAAGTTTTAACGTGGTTCACCCAAACTCGGGCTACATCCACCAACAGAGAGTCTAATATTACTATCCAGTAAATCAAACTGATTGTACAACCAACAATCCTTGTAACTCAATATCATTGCAAAATGCTACAATACAATATCAACCAAAACCCTAACCCTTAGCCATTTTTATCAAAATTTATGTCAGTTACAAAATAGGGCTTTTTTATGTCAACCAATAGAAAAAATAACTCCTGACACCTTTATAAAATAATAAAAGTCATTTGAGGTTTCAAGGGCGTTGCTCCTAAACCCCGTCTTGGGGGTGCTGCCCCCAAACCCCTTTAAATAATTTGGGGGGAAACCACGCCAATAAAAGTAGGGAAAATTTAACCTCCCAGTCTGATTAGGCTCCATATAACAACAACTAGGAGGTCACTTTTAGCAAGGAGGAAGGTTCATGTGTCACTCTAGATTGTGGCTCACTTGCAAAATTAGTTGGGTCACTTTCCAAATATTATAGGCCCCCTAAGCATAAATGCCTTTCCCTTTTCCATGCAAGAACAAATGTCTATCCCCCTTTATCATGATAGACTTTTGCAACTCTTCATCCTCTAACCCCAACCTCTCAAGTCATGTTAGTCTTGTTTCTAAAGGCTCTAGCTTTGATGATCTGAGAAAAACAAATTCAAAGTGTGATGGTGGTAGCCTTAATTTAAAAAACCCTAAGAAAATTGGGTTGGTGAAGGTTCTGTTAGAGGAAGATACATCTTAGGGTGGCGATAAAAGAAAAACTAAAGGAAAGTATAAATTACATGAGGAAAAGGATATCAATGAAGGGAATGGAATCCCAGGTGTTGATAAGTTATGCCCTAGTCCCTCTGATTAGAAAGATGTTGGACCTTGTCCCTCCTCTTCACTTAAGGATATCACTTTAATAGTAGTGCATATGTTGGTAGAAAACACCAATGACATTCAAAAATAGGTTGATATCCACCATAAGATCTTGAAATGAATTTTTATTAGGATCAATTGAACCAAATTGAAGACTGTTAGTGTAAAACTTTAAAATTACCTACTTAGCCTAAGTTATATATGTGCACATGGCTTTAAGCCACCTTAGGTGGTTATGTGTCAACTTGGAGAGTCCATCAAACTCATCCAAGATACATGTCGACACTCCTTCGCCACTTGGTGGAAGCTTTTTTGCCACCACTAGTGGATTGTTAGAGTTGACTCCTAATTCAACCCAATCTCTCTATATTATATGTAAAACACATTTGTTCATATTCCATACTCCAATTTGATGTCAGCATTCTCTTATGGTATCAGAGAAAACCTTTAAGTTCTTTTGTTGGTTCAATCTTGGTGTGGAACCCCTAGCCTGATTTGCAAGGATGGGGCAAGGCTTATCTTCTCATGCATGGTGTTGATCTCTTAGTAAAGGAAAAGGTGATTCCCTGAAGCATTGTGTAGGAGCCTTGTGTTTAGAAGTCATGATTGAGGTTGATCTGCTTGAGTGAGGAAGAGAAGCTAGCGTATAAGAAGGCACTCCGGGCATCCAGATCCATAGTGCGTAGGAGTTTCTTTTGGCTCATGTAGGCTATGACAAGGCCCATGACTTTCTCACAAAGCCATGACCTTTTTTGCAAGGGTCAAAACCCCCTAAAATTGACTTTCTTTGAAGGCTCTTCACCTACAAAAATGTCTATGTGAAGAAATAATAAGGTCTTTTATTTCAGGGAAGGATGAAGCATTTCAAAACATCTAGCAACCCTCTGTAAAAGGTAATTTGACTATTGTGTGTGGCATTTTTGTAGGAAAAGAGTCTTTGGCATTTTTAAAAACTCCTGCTTTTGCAATCTCCTATGGCAGAGTTTTAGAGGGTGATTTCAAGGTGTGAAATCTAGGCATAGCTTGTGAAATCCAGATCCAAAGGTGTCTAAAGAGCATTTGACCCTATATTGGGTGGTGTCTAGAAGGTTTCACCCCCGTTTGTCTTCAACCCAACACCAAACAAGAAATTGCTTATGTAATAACTTTTGATCGATATCTCAAAATTGAGCACCATTTTTGGAAAAGTTAATTTTTTCATTTCCCATGCATTGGTTCTATTTACATTGTAAAACACACTAAGTTATAAAGTGCCACAAATCTGGGGGGTTACCTAATACTAAATTAGTCATGCCAAGAACACTTTCAAGTTGTGCCACGGGCACTTCCATAGAGTTGTGTCAAGAGCGATTCCTTGAGTCGTGTCTAGAACACTTCCACATTTCTTAGATGTATTTCTAGTTAAGGGGGGTAATCAAGCAATTTGGGGATTAAACACTTATAATTATATAAATTAATTAGTTAATCATGTATCCAAAATACTCAAAAAGAACATTTGATTACTATGGAAAGAAAAGGTACACTATAAAAAATTGCATGTTTAAACAACTTGATGATTTGGTAATGCTCTATGAGCTTCATCAGTTACAAAAACTTTGCATTGCCAATGGCATTAGTCTACCACATTCTTCTAAACCAACAATTGTAGAAACATATCTATCTACTATTGCGTCATCATATTTCAAAGTCGCTTCTTTGAAAGATTCTAGTACTTCCTTGCAGTAGAATATATATATCAGTCTTTCTAGCATTGTTGATTGGGATAGATTTCTACCTGACATTGCTTGTCTGTTTGTAGAGTCTCATATTACTGAGTTGGAACCACACATTGAGGACACCAATCTTTCTTTGATGACAGTTTTGATGAAGTTGCATCACCATTATCCTCTTTGAATAGTCATGCTCTACATCCATCTACACATGGTTCTGGATTGTCATCATCTTCATCTATAGGCATGCACCTAATATGATTATGGCATTCTTTGGCATCGACATGGGGACACCTAGGAAGTATTTGAAGACATCAAAATGGGCATCATCATCCTTGGATCAGCTTCAACATGATTTGGGAACATACATACATCTTCTTGCACATTCCTATTCAGAATGGGGAGATATCCTACATCTTCAGTTGGTTTCATTTCTTCCCAAGGGGAGGAACATTGTTCGACATTCTTGGATCCTACATCCTTTGTCAAGCATCCAACCTCACTGCAGCAGGACACATATTATGGGGGGTCTCATAGAGATTCTATCATTATCTCTCTTATGGGGGGAAACATATATTGTACTCAGTGAAAGATGTAGTACTTCTTCACTTGTATAACTTCTTTTCATGCATCTTTTCTCTCTATTTGAGGTTAGTTTTTTGCCCACAGGGTTTTCTATCTTATCTCCACTTCATGAGAGAGTACTTTGTACATGGGTACCTCACTAGGCCTAGTAGTCAGTACCCATCTCTTCTTGTACCCACCTAAGCTATGCTTAAGGGTGGGTGTTATTACTTACTTAGCCTAAGTAATATATTTGCACATGGACTTAAGCCACCTTAGGTGGTTATGTGTCAACTTGGAGAGTCCACCAAACTCATCCAAGATACATGTCGACACTCCTTCGCCACTTGGTGGAAACCTTTTTGCCACCACTAGTGGAGTGTCTAAGTCGACTCCTAATTTGACCCAACCTCTTTACACTATATGTACAACACATTTCTTCATAATCCATACTCCAATTTGATGTCAACATTCTCTTAGTCGATCCTACTTTCTAATAAAGACTTCCCTTATGGAGGATTGGAATGTAAAGGAAGAAATTACCAATCTAAAGCCTAAAGCTTCCAAAACTGATAAACAATTGATAAACTGGAGATAGATTTGATGAATATTAAATCCAACCTCAATAAGGTCGTAAACTTTAGCAAGTCAAACATTAACAACTCTGTCAAGAGCATCAAGGTGTTGCAAGGTATGATCAATTCTTGTCATGTGTAGAAGCAGGTTGGTCCTAGTATGCAAACAAGAGGTAGTAAAGCCAAAATGGAAAAATATTTTGATGGTATTGCCTTGTTGGAGAAGCATTTAAACTCTTTACATGATGAATCAGAGGATACTCTTTATCTAAAGGAGCTTTGATTCTCCTAGGCCTTATTTTTTTTCCTTGTGTTTTCTTTCTTGGGTCTCTTTCTATTACTAGTTCTCTTGCTATTTCCAAGTAGTTATGACCTTTTTTTGTTGTAATGTTGTTGGAACTTTATTATGGCAAGGTTGTTTCATTATTATTTTTTGGTTCTTTCTTGTACAGGGGTTGGGGCCCTTTCAAAAACCCCCTTTTTACCATATATAAAAAATTATAAAATAGTTATATCAATATACTTTGTTCCACTTATCAATTAATTTTGGTGTTCTTTTTAATATTAATTATGAAGTAAGGCATCACTAATATTATGTTTATTACTAAATAGCATTACTAATATTATGTTTATTATTAAATATTAATAATTTGACATGTAAATGACTTTCAAATTTAAGATGTGAGATTTTTACCATTGTAGTTACACCTCTCAATGTAAAAATATTTATTAAATGATTAAAAAAACATCAAATTCAAAAATGCATGCATGCAAATTAGTTAAAGGAAATGACCTGAGTACCATTGGTGATAGATAACCTAAGGGTTCAAGTGAATGGGGTCATATAGATATGGCAAAATGAAGGTCCAAACCCTAATCAAGATATGAAAATGAAATGCAAAGTAGGGTGGATCTAAACCCTAAGTAAATTTGATAAAAAATGATGTAATCAGAATATTACATATTGAAAACCTTAATGAAGATGAAGGATGAACCCTAAGGTCAAACTCTAGGTTGTGTAGAATGTTGAGTTCACCATAAATGTAAGGGAAAAACTACCACCTTACTTGAATATCTAAGTTGATTAAATAAATAGAGCAATTAAACAATAATCAACATAGATAATAGAACTAGGATTGATAAACAAAATAAACACTATAATTAATTGGTCAAATAAATAAAAAATTTAAATAAATTAAATGTGTGAGTACTTAGCTTTGATTTTATTTTAGATGTCTTTGTCTAGATGCTAGGAATCTATTTGCCAAGGTGTTGGACTTTTACTCTTTGCTTCTAACCTACAATTTTGACTGTTTACCTTCTAGTTCACTTCCTCAAGTATTAAGGTAATCTCTAAGTGCAAACCTAAATCATACACATATATAAACCCATACCTGAAAAATATGATCTGGGACAATTTTGTAGACTAAGACTTGTTTGTCTAGATTTTTTAGTATCTAAATTTGTGAAGGGATAAGTAATATTTACAAACACCTTTGGATAATATGTTGAATCACAATGATCAAATTCTTCTTAGACTCTTTGATGGACCATTACAATAGAAGTGAAACAATGTCAAGAATAGTAGGCAAGTTTGCAATATATGCTCCTAGGATGATGATTCAATATTGACGTAATCTTTTTTCTCCACATGTAATATGTTTCATAAATGTGATTCCTACTTACATTATATGATTCATTTCCAATAGAGTTAGTATTTAAATCCACTAGCCAAAGCATGTAATTTAGACAATTCACACTTTAATAGACACATAATGGTCGAAAGGAAAATATAGTAAGGATTTGAATTTTAAAATTTAAAATTAAAATATTGCGGTTCAAATCTATGAGCACAAAGTTATCCTAATTAGTTCCTCACTCGCATATTTGAACCAAGATGAAAAATAAGATATGTAGGGAACATGATATTTTTTTAGGAATGAATGATGAAGTAATGATGTGATTTAAGAATGAATGATGTCATTTGTGAACACTAATATGAAATAGACCATCTCACACACTAATCAATACATTGAAGACAAACTAATTATCATAAACCCAAAAAATAAAAATAAGAACATAAAAAATTTCACCATTACAAAAAAATAATACTAATATTTATTGTTTTGTTGTAAAACAATTGAATAAAAACATGAGCATGCACAAATTTTTTAGTGAAAGTGTGAATAAAAATGATCTTATTATTTTTGAGATTTTATGAACAAGTATCAATAAGACATTTAAGAGATTTTATGAACAAGTATCAATAAGAATAAAATCTTTGTTGAATCTTCAACTATTATGAAAACTTTGTATCAATGATTTTGAATGATTTATTTCTACCTTTGTCAGCTACAAACAGAGGGCTGGGATGATATGTTCTCTTTCCGATTTTAATCTATAAATGAGTATTATATTAAGATACATCAAATACTATTGACGTTTGAAAAAAGCACCAGGAGTGAGAAAAATTTAGCAACGAGTTGTAAATAGATTGCTGCTATAATTTTTACATGGCTTGGGCATGATAGCTCTCTAGATCCTTGTCAAGTTGTGCAGCAGATATGGTATTAGATTTCCTTAGACTGTCGGTCCTCCCTCCATTACCTCTTCTTCCACTTCCTTTTCTTTTTCTACAGCTGCCCTTATTTCTATCATTAAAACCATTCTCTGGTGCCCCTACAATTCCTTTCTCCCTCCTCTTCCTCCCTCTTTCTCTCTGGTTACTCATATTGGGATGTGCTTGGGTAATCAAGGGCAACTTTGAATCCAAGTTAAACTTGCTTGTACTATTACGATCAGCAATAGTAGCACCAATGAATTCGATCTTCAAGGGTTTTCCATCAAGCAAAACATTATTGTAGCGTTTGAAAGCAGTAGCCGCGTCGTTTCTGTTGATGTAGACCACCTCTGCTGTACCCAAGAACTTACCCTTTCTATCGAAATGAAGAGCCCACCTTGTGAGCTCCCCAAAAGCCGAGAAAAGCTCTTTTATATCTTCATCACTTACTCTTCCATCCAAATTTGAAATGTACAATTTTGCTTCTGTTGGCATGCCCACATCTGCAAGCAGATCATGAACATTGTATCTCTGACTTTGTGCTACTCTGAATGCCTTGGCAATGGAATATGGCGACCTATTCTTCCCAGAATTGGTTTTAGCATTAGTAGCTCTGATTATTACGCCTATGCCTTTCATTTTCTTATTTTTGCTAATCAAATCATACTGCGACTTGGTCATGATCACCAATACTTTAATCGCTGTATACGGAAGGATATAACCAGAGAAAATTGCAGTAGCAATTTGCGAAGATCCAAATATCGATCACTTCTTGCAAATAAATATATGCTAACGCTGTGTGTTTAGGTCAGGGTCGCAAGATGTTCATTTTTATATATTCGTTTGGAAAAATGAAGGCCAACGCAAGTAAAACTAATGTTCGTCGGCCATAAGATGTTCATTTATATATTTCTAGGTCTATTGAAATAAACATACAAATGATGTATCATTAACTCTAGGCACATTCATGGGTCCCACCAGGGATGATTCTTCCATTAAAAAACTCTAGATACATTCATTTTATATAATAATGACACATTCCTTTAAATTTATGTGAATAGACCTATCACAAATTTACTTGTAGATGTATATGAAATTTTAATACAAACTTATATTTATTTTTCTATTTGGTAAACCTTATCAAGTATATTATTAAATTAAATTATATGATAACTACCCTTGACTAAGTCTATAAAATAAATCTCATCCATGTTTATCTATCATGTGATCAAGAAAGTAGAGATGTAAGGGTGAAGAGTGCATACTGTACACATTCTCCATTTGTTTTGGACTCATTGTGACCAGATTTTCTCTAATGTAATGACTAATGCATAAGTGACATGTTTCTATCTAAAAGTTGGGAAAAAGATAGATGATTTTATGAATTTGACTTCACACATGCTCAAGGGTTTAGAATTGACCCCTTCCCATACTTAGATTAAATTTGTGTTTGTGAAAGTGAACTTGGATTAAATCTAATCCACATATTCAACCTCTAAATTTTTAAATTCAAATTTCAAAATGGGTCCAAGCCAACCCCTTTCTAACTAGCTATTACTTGGCCACTTGAGCATGAAACATTTGAATGTATGCACTAGGGTGTTGTATAAAAGGATGGACCCTAATTTTATTTTAGTGATCCAAGATCTAAAAAAAATTCAATCCAATCCATCTAAGAGAATAACAAAACATCATCATCAAAGAATTGGAACATTATTGCATCATCAACTACTATCAACATCATAGCAATTTAAGGCATTCACATTATGTGGTTGTTTGGTGTGCCTTTGATCATTTTTTAAACTATTGATTTCAAACTAGGGGCTTGACATAAGGAGAATATTCTCTCTTAGAATGCTCACATTTCTTCTTCCATGCCTTTATCCCAAGCCATCACCCCTCTCACTTCCCATACACTTTCTAGTGGTATCCATTTAGTCACCACCCCTTCCTCTAATTTAGATGCACTATTTCACAAAAGATAATTTATAGATGTAAAGCCTAGTGATTATAATGATTTTTTGATCGGAGGCATACACCTAGATAGATTTGAGATTGTGACTTATCCATTGCCTATGGGTTTTGTGGCACCCCCACTTTCCAATGTGTGATGGTAAAGTTGAACCTAATACACATCTTAATCTAAATCTCTTCCTATGTCATATAACGATTAAGAATTTTAAAATTATTTCAAAGTCAAAGGGCATGCATTTTACACACAATCTTGCTTTACTTTTAAACATAAGGTACAAGACCTCATAGATAACAATGTGATTAAAGTTGACAAGGTTAATAATAGTGACAATCATTTTGTTGTGTTTGATATCTTAAAAATTGATTTAATTGATTCAATATTTAAAATGAAACCCTAAATTTCAATATAAATAAATTGAAACCTTTAAAAATTTATACCTTGAAAATTGAAAACCATCTAATCTATAAATTTGAAATGTGCTAAATTGAAAAATTGAAATTTTAATATATTTGAAACCTTGATATCTTGTTCGTGCATACATACATAAATTAACTTTTGTTAATTTTTATATATACAATTTTATTATATATATACATATATACATAATTTTTTACACAAATTTATTATATATACATATATACATAATTTTGTACATAAATTTAAATTAGTAAATAGTTATATATAATTAAATTTCAATGTAGATCTTATCATATCTTTAATTAATTTAATTCAAGAGTTTAAAATTAAATTCTTTCTCTCTCACACACACATCATTTGATTTGATTTTGTATGTACATCATATTTGATTTTGCTTGTATCCATATTTTATGTCTTGGTTTTGCATGTATCCACATTTACTGTCTGGATATAAATAAATTATGTTTAATTATGTATCCACATTTATGCCTTGATAAATAAATTATGTACATTATTTAGTAAGTTTTGTTAATTTAAATGTCTAGATTGAATGTATATAATTTTTAAATTTTAAATGTTTTTAAATTAAATTAAAATTTTATTTTAGAAATTAAATTTATGCAATTTTATTTTTAAATGTAGATTTTTGTACACATATTTCATATCATTGTTGACTAGGCTTCTTGTTAGTCTAATCTTAAGTTTGATCGTAATCATAGCACTACTAGGAGCGAATTCTATTCATCGACTAATGATAGATTGTATAATGCATTGTCACATTTGGACCAGACCATTCATAACACACCAAGCCTATCAAATAGAGACATGTTGGTGGCTATTAGAGATGAGTTTAGACATATGATCAATACTATTAAATCATATAACCATTATGATGATATAAGTATTAAGGACTTCTAAATGTCTTTCTCTAGGAGTGTTACTGGAGATGTGAAATGGCTAGCAATTAATAGGGCTATTTCATTAGGTATTGTTCATTCCATGTTTCCTTACTATATAGGATGTGATAGAGTGCAAGGCTATTCTATTACTAGGTGCATAGATGTTCTAGTGGCTCCACTTATTTACCCTAAGTGGTTGGCAGCCCATCATCGATGGCCTCATAATGATGAGTTGCCATTTTATGTTTGTAAACAATTATATGCACACATACATTTGTAGTTATTAGTTGATTACACATCCATCCCTAGACATACTGGATAGGGGAGAGGGAGGTTTACTCACAAACCTCAATATAGATGTCCAGATCTACCACTGTCCATAAAAAAGAGGACATTAGTTGGTCCAAACCTTTTGGTACTTCCAAAAAGGTTGGACCTAGAAGTAGCTGCATGGCCCTCACTTGCATCATACAGACATCACATTTATCAAAGTTTAGCTACTATTGTTGATGAAGTTGATCACTTGACATCTAACTGTGTTAGTAGATACATCTTGCACCGATGCACCAACATTCCTTTTGTTGATGCCGCATCCACTGCTTATGATCCCTTCATCCACAATGACATAGTTTCACCACATGATGTGTCACATATTACTAGAGAGGATGAGCTTCGTAGACTAAGCACATGCTTGACCTATGATCTATTAGATGCATAACAATTTATGGGCTTAGAGTACAATATCCCTCTTGATGTTGTGGCCATATTGATTGATGAGCTACCCATAGTCAAGCACCCACATAGGGCATATGCGGACATCAAGTTGCTCCTAGAGGTCATTCTACAATAGCTTCATAGTAGATTCCTCTGTAAGTTGATCTTGTTAGCCCACATTTTGTATCGGGATAATTTTGTGGACTTCTTTTTGTTGATGTTGCATAAATTTCTAGAGTTCAAACCAACTGGTATTGTGATGACCCTTAATTTGTCTAACCTTAGTGGGATTGGGAGGGTCATGGGTTTTGCAATTGATTTGGCTTCACAATTCACTAGAGATGAAGTATATATTTATTTATTCATAGTCTAGTGTGCAATTTGTTATTATACATTTAAATTACAAAATTTAGTTACTCTACAATGTACATTAAATAGATACTATGTGTTGACTCTTAAAATTAATCCTACATTAGGTGACTAGAGTGGTGGTACCTCACACTTTGCAGTAGGCAAGGTTTGGTGATCCAGTGCATCAACTTGAGGTATAAATTACCTAGGTTAAAATTTGAACAAGTACTACATATTCAAATACATGCATATGTGCATCTAGATTTCATATATATATATATATATATATATATATATATATTGTTTAGGGTGAAATTTCATGAAGAGGATTTTATCTTACTTTGCTAGTTTGTGTTGATCCTCCTTTCACCTCTAAACATTCAAGGACTTCTAGCTGAGTAGGAAATCTACTAGTAGGCCTTCGGTCACTTAAGACATTAGGGAAAATTGGAATTGTATGATTTTGTTGTTTGATTAAGTCCACTTATGCTAAAAACCCTAATTATGCAAATTCAGAAGTAAACAGACAAATTATAGAAAATGATTGCATACAGAGATATCAAATGACAATAAAATGCGTACCTGATTTTGAAGTTTGGAAAATAGAAAAGTCAGGGACTAATGAGTGGGCGCCCTAGTCCAGTGCCACCATTTTTGTCAAGATCTAGGAATCTTGTCTGCAACCTGCTCCAGAGATTCTTAAGTTGTGGGATCTAGAGGACTAATGAGTAGGTACCCAAGTCCAAGTCCTTGTTTTCTTTGTTGATCTGCAATTCTGACAGTCTACAATGCTCTCCTACAACTCCATTTTTTTTGCTTTCACAACCTGTAACCTGCAATCATAGAAAAATGGGTTGGGGGTTGTGGTGTTTAGAGGCTTGCCTCAGTCAAGCCCCAGAGAGACATTCAAGTCTTCCAAACACCGTTGTCAGATAAAGAGTGTGTATCCCTGCGGGATAGAGGTGAAATCCAAATGATAAATGATTGAAAACACACACAATATCACCTTGTAGTGAAGATCTCATGGAAGGAAGATGCTCTTCATGCCTTGAGGAGATGGATGCCAAATCTGCAAACACAAACACAATAACAATTCTCTGCTATGCAACATAATGAATATTTTGAATGCTCCAAATCACAAGTATGCCAAAATCATCTAATGTCCATCTAGTTTACAAATGAATCACTAATCATGCTTATATATGCAACTACAAACCTTCCCACCAAGAATTTTGTAATTGAAATTTATTGTGTCGGCATAGGACCTAAATAACGGTCATAAACCGACACTTCAAAATTGGGCCTGACCTAAAATAGGGCAGAACTAGGGCACTGGCACCCAAGTCCTCCCCCCTATTTCAGGAAGGAATCATGTCAAGTGCACCTCCTAGGTCCCATTTTCCATGAAACTTCAGGGTTTTCTCATCAGGATGTCAAATTAACATGAAAAATTCTCTAAATGCATAAATAGGACCCATGAGCTAAACCTTAAGAGGGAAAAGCCCCCAAGGGGACATTTTCTGACATAACATTTAGCCCCCACTTTAATGTATGTATATAATTCAAGACCAATACATGCATTAAAGTACCATCAACAAGCACAACAAACACGCCAAGCATAGAGAATACACGCCAATCACAAAGAAGATAGTAACAGTCATGCAAAACATAGAGAAACAACATTGAAGACACATAAAACATAGTAAGTGTAGTGAAGAAAGTGATGATTTTCTTTTCTTTTTATTTTTCTCATATAAATGAAATGCAGATGCAAGTGTAGGACAGTAAACACACCACCCATAATGTAGGAGCGACTCATTGCCACTGCTCTTTAAGGCTACATATGGGGCAATAGACATGCCAAACAAATCAAGCACACCATACAAATCAAACATGCCATACAAATCCCAAAGCATAGTAGGGACTCATTGCCACCAGTATTTAAGACTATGCTTGGGAACAAACACGTAATACACACACACTTGGAACACAGAGAAAACACAACAGATAAGCGATGGAATGTTCCTATTTCTAGGTTCATCACCATCTTAGGCACATTACATGCACACACCGACGATTGGGATTCACCATAACAATCACCGAAGACACACTTAAGGGTTGAGTTAGTCACAGAACCGCTCCCCACCTTGCGATGAGGACTTTTGAAAATGACAGGATGTGCACTCTCCATGAGAAATATACCATCCCAACCTCATGGTCAGGGCTTAAGAAAAGGATGCGATATCCTGCCTCCACAGAGGGCTTAAATGATTGTAAAAGATTTCAAACAAATCTCAGAGTGCAGGAGGGACTCATCACCACTAGTTTTAAAGACTGCACCTGAGAACAAGCACTTTTCTAACATCTAGAATAGACAGCTTACCTTATATATGCCCCCACCTTAAGGTGGTTGATATCAAGTATCGATATCAAGCACGTTAATGTAGGAAGAAAACACACAAGGGAACACGATCTCTTGCAAAGTCCATGCCCCCAAGAGGTGACATGTACTTTACGATTACCAAATGTTCCCACAAACACATCCATGCAAGAAAAGTGTTAGTGTCCATATAATCATGATAAACAACAATGCACAGAGAATTGAGGAATGCAAGATTCAAGACAGACAAAGTGCACGGAGTAGCAATATTGTTATGTTTTGTAAGTGCCATAGGACACCATCAAGATCACACGGAGTGATTCTACTAGCCAAGCATCAGATAATATATAACAACCCCATCATCATATAGGAATTAAGTCCAATTTTTGATTTCTCACTAAAGGGACACTAGGCCTGCATCAGTATAAAATGTTTTTCGTCATTCGCCCACTAGATAGAAACATTAGAGGAAGGGAAACAATAAATCAAGAGAGGAGAAACAAGTGCCTTAGGGACAGTCACGTAGGAGGGTGCCCCCAAGTCACCAACCACAACGTTATGTCCGTAAGACACAACACACAACAATAACATAGAGAACCAATATAGAGGAATGATGATACAAATAGAAGAAGGGTCACAACAGAGGTGGTCTCCTGGTATCCTGGACCTTACAAGAGAATCAAGGGTCATCTTAGGAAGCCTAAACAACATAGAACACATCGCAAGGGAAACACATCACGAGAGATAAAGGGTTAAAATACTTACCTGTAGTACTACTTTTTTCTAAATTTTAGAACTTACAAACCTGTTGGAGAGGTACTCGATCAAGTTTTGTGCGAAGGTTGAGTGGTTCTTATGAGAGTCTTGTTTGTAATCAAAAAATCCATGTAATGTTTGTTTCTCAAATCCTTATGTAAGTGAGACCTTTTGTTTCTTGTGAGGACGAGAACTACTATTATTTCCAACTAATGATAATCATCTTGCTCTTTTCCTATTTTTAGCAAGTTTTTGTTGTTGATTTTGTCTACCATAGTTATAAGAATCATCCTATACTATCTTGCTCTTTTCTTTGCTATAGTCTCTTGCTTCAATTGTTGCATTTGTTTTTATGATGCATTTTCGTTATCTCTCGATCCTTGTAAGGATAATGGGGGAGGAACCTCAACATAAATTTTGTTTCTGCGAGGACAAGGTGGGTTATCCAACTTTTCCTTATCCACTTCTATTATGCCCATGGTGTTATCATATTCCAAATAATCATCATCGTCTACTTGCACTAAACCCTATTCCATCATATTTGTATCAGTATGCTTAGGAAAAGTATTAATGAATATTTGCAAATTCTTATTTGACGGAGAAACTGACTTATTTCCATTGTCATTCACACCTGATACCTATATCACATTCGAGTTGATGAGGTCTTGTATTTCATGTTTAAGACACATACATCATTTAGTATCATGTCCCTCTGTTCGATGATAATGACAAAAGGCATTAGCATCGAAGTAATGTCCTTGAGGTTTGTTAGGATCTAAAGGCTTAATCAAGGGAAGCTTCATAAGATTATTACTCATAGCTTGATTCATTATAGAATGGTAAGACTCAGATAGCAAAGTAATTTTTTTTTGCTGATATAGTGCCTTCTTCGGATTAGTGGTAGCAGACACTTGAGAAAAGTTATTCAAATTCTATCCATTAATCTTGATGAAACTCCTATTATTATTCCCCTTAAAGTTATTTTGTGATGGTCCACCCATGGATTGACCAACTTGAGCTGATGAGTTTTGATTTTCATGTACTGACTAGATGAAAGTTGATAATCATGAAGGGCGGTGCATAAATGTTGAAAGGAGTTATACTTCATCAAGAGGATCTTATCATGAATGTTAGGTTGTAGATTTGTAATAAACACCTTCTGAACATCCTCATCTTTCATCTGATATTGAATTTATACATAGAGATATTGATAAAGGCTAATAAACTCAGTTAACTTCTCTTTCATACCTTGCTTGCAATGAACTAAATCAATCAAAGACATCTGAGGTCCAATGTTTGCTTGAAAATGTTGTAAAAATTGATCAACTAATTGTGAAAAAGAGTGTATTGAATTAGGAGGTAAAGAGCAAAACCATTCTAGAGAAGTATCCTTGAGAGATCATGGGAAACATTTTGCTAACAAGTCCTCTTCAAAGTAGAAATCACTACACATAGCTGTGAATGCTGCCACGAGTATTAGGATCACCTTTTCCACCATATTTTTCAAAGCGAGGGGTCTCAAACCTATCAAGCATAGGAGTTCTCAAAATTGCATAAGATAGGGGATTACAAGCATGATAAGTTGGTATATTAGGTTGTGAATAATTTGTCAAATTTGTCACTTTTTGTTGTAAAGAAGTCATGCCTTCCAAAAGTTGGTTTAAGAGGGCATCATTGGGAAATACAATTTGCTGTGAGGAATTGGAACCAAAGTGAGGGGGTGATTAAGCCTAAGCTGTGATAGGTGGAGGCTATGAATAGTTCAATGGTGGTTGGACATATTGATAGGTGGAAGGTGGTTGCGTGTAGTTATATGTAATAGGTGGGATGGATAGGTTGTTGAGAGTAAGTATTCATAGAAGAGATCCCCTTAGAAACCAAGTTCTGATAGTCAAATCCCACAACTTTGTCAATTTATGAACTAGTTCCATTAGATACTCCAATACCAGTGGTAGAATTACTACAAGCATTTGCATTAGTTGTTAAAATTGTCGATGTAAATGTAGACACTCCAGTGGTCGGTATAGGTGCCGATACTTACGTATGAGATGATGACGATATGTTTTTGATATCATTTGCACATTCAATCACTATCATGACATTATTGTGTACAATATGTGTTAAACCTCAAACAACATTAATGTCATCTTGTCCTAAATTATCAATTCTCTTATATGGTGAATCACAGGGATGACTTCTTTCACTATCCTTTTAGTTTCTATAAACGCTTGGAAATCGGCTAACTCTTTATCAAGTTTGTTTATTTGCTTATCAGGTACACGTGTGACCACCTCAATAGTGTCGTCAACATCATGAAATACTTGATCTTCCATAGTGGTTATAGGAGGTATAATATCTTGCAAAATTTGTGTCTCTCCTTTTGTAAAGAAAGTATTCAATGGATTTTCAGAGGTAGGGATGTCAAATTCTTCAAGAGCACTAGATCCCATGTATCTTATGCTTCTTCTTAAAGGGATATTTCTATTAGGGTAGTGAGTTATAATACTCATACAGAGGCATGCTAATAGAACAAACCCTAAGAGAAGGATATGTTTAAGATCCAAAAATGCTTGGTTTTTTCAACTTTTGTCAATGCAAATAAGTAAAAGAAAAGGTGTTGTAAGGAAACTGATCAAGTGCAGTAAGTAATATGTCTGATATCAGTCCAATAAAACAATAATATCCTTCACAACATTCTTTTGATGCAAATATAGAATGATGACTAGTCAAAACCTAGTGAAAATCTGCTAAAATATGTGATTTTTCACAGTTTTTCAATGCCAAGACCCAACAAAAGGGGTGTTGTAAAGAATTTTAGGAGGTGTAGAAGATTATAGGAGTAATATCAATCACCTAAAACCATAAAATACATCACAAAACTCTTGGAATGTAAATCTAGGTCAAACCCTAGGGCAAATATAGCCAAAATATGCAATTTTTCACCAAATTTCAATGCAAAAGATTATGAAAAAGGGTGTTGTGAGGAAAATGATGATGAAATTTTTTTTTTAATAGTAATAACAACCACTTAATGCCAAAAAATCCATCACAACACGCTTATAGTGCCACTCAAGGCCAAACCCTAACAAAAATATAGCCAAAATATGCAATTTTTACCAAATTTTCACTATAAGAGCCCAATAAAAAGGTGTTGTAAATAATTTTAGGAGGGGAAGAAGATAATAACCCTAATAATAGACAATTGTTTTGTAAAAATCCTTTACAACACGTCTATGGTGCAAATGTAGAGAGACAATAAGGTCAAAATCTAGTGAAAAATCAAGGTTTTCAAACCTTAGGCATGAAATTTTGCAAGAAAATCACTATGATGAAACATTACAGTTATAAATCAGTCCTAATGAGTGTTTTAAAATGGTAGTAAAATATGAAACAAGATTTTGACTACAAACCCTAGCTAATGCAAAACTAGGTTATATGAAAAAATGCACAATTCAAGCAATTTTCATCAATTTGATCATGAAAATGCAATCTAAATGAATGATGAATGAAAAATTTCTGTATTTCAAATCAGATCTGATGATAATGACATAAATTTATTGAAATTAAATTCCAATTAATCCAAATTATTTGAAAATGCAAGCTAAAAATGCCAATTTTTTCAAATTTTTTAATTTGTTTGTAATTTTTCAAATGTGATTAGATGAAGAATGAAATGAATTTAAATATGAAGCACAAAACTCAATAAGGTGCAAAATTCATTAAAAACACACGTTCACCAAAATTTTTAGGGTGAACTTTGATGAAGAGGATTTTATGTTTACTTTGCTAGTTTGTGTTGATCCTCCTTTCACCTCTAAGCATTCAAGGACTTCCAGCCAAGTAGGAAATCTACTATCAGGCCTTTGGTTACTTGGGACATCAGGGAAAATTGGAATTGTATGATTTTGTTGTTCAATTAAGTCCACTTATGCAAATTCGGAAGCAAACGGACAAATTACAAAAAATGCTCGCATATAGAGATATCAAATGACAATCAAATGCATACCAGGTTTCAAAGTTTGACAAATGGAAAAGTTGAGGACTAATGAGTGGGAACCCTAGCCCAGTGCAACCATTTTTGTCAGGATCTAGGAATCTTGTCTACAACATGTTCCTGTTGTTCTAGAGATTCTTTAGTTGTGGGATCTGGAGGACTAATGAGTGGGTACCCGAGTCCAGGTCCTTGTTTTCTTCTTTGATCTGCAATTCCAATAGTTTGCAATGCTCTCCTACAACTCCACTTTTTATTCTTTCACAACCTCTAACCTACAATCACGAAAAAATGGGTTGGGGGTTGTGGTGTTTAGAGACTTGCCTCAGTCAAGCCTCAGAGAGACATTCAAGTCTTCCGAAAACTGTTGTGAGATAAAGAGTGTGTATCCCTGCGGGATAGAGGCAAAATCCAAATGATAAATGATTGAAAACACAAATGATATCACCTTGTAGTGAAGATCTCATGGAAGAAAGATGCTCTTCATGCCATGAGGAGATGGATGCCAAATCTGCAAACATAAACACAATAACAATACTCTGCTTTGCAACACAATGAATATTTTGAATGCTCCAAATCACAAGTATGCCAAAATCATCTAATGTCCATCCAATTTACAAATGAATCAATAATCATGCTTATATATGCAACTACAAACCTTCTCGCTAAGAATTTTGTAATTGAAACTTACCATGTCGGCATAGGACCTACATAATGGTCATAAATTGACACTTCAAAATTGGGCCTGACCTAAAATAAGGCAAGACTAGGGTACAGGCGCCCAAGTCCTCCCCCACTATTTTAGGCAGGAATTATGTCAAGTGCACCCCCTAGGTTCCATTTGCCATGAAACTTCAAGGTTTTCTCACTATGATGTCAAATTAACATGAAAAATGCTCTAAATGCATAAACAGAACCCAGGAGTTAAACCTTAAGAGGGAAAAGCCCCCAAGGGGACATTTTCTGACATTATATATATATATATATATATGCAAGCATCTACACATGATTGAGATATTCATAAATGGGTGGGATTGAGTCTCTTAGGATAGGATCTTTATCTAAGTTGTAATAAACTTCTTGAATGTTGCACTCATGTGTAATGGGATTAAACTTAGGAGAGGTGTCTAATATTCCTACATGAGAACTAGGTGGAATGGTTGTAATTACTTCACAAGGTAAGAAATGAGATGAATAAATAGTCATTTTTGGTTCAAACGTTGTTTGATTCCTATGAGATACATAATGTAGGAAATTAATTTATCCATGTTGGGTAATCTCAGGAAGTCAACATTCATTAGTGAGGGCAATGTCAACTAGTGTCCTTGGTAAACTTATAGCTTACATATCACGGTTTAAAATAATTTGAATAAATGCAGAGATGTTGATTTTAATGTCTCAACTTGTTAATTTTCTAGGATCTTTCTCAAAATACTTATTATCATGGTAGGAGAATGCGTGACCATGAATCTCATCATTTTTATTTTTCTCTTTGTAGGAGTTTTATATCAACATATGGTTTAAATAGAATGAATGGTCTTTATCTAATTTTTAATAAACTTCTTGAATGTTGCACTCATGTGTAGTGACATTAAGCTTAGGAGAAGTGTCTAATATTCTTACATGAGAACTTGTTGAGCACATAGTATTGAGAGGGGGGTGACTTAATACATATTCAAATGACTTTAGTATCAACAACACTCAAGACAATATAACTAGTCAAATCATGAAAGAGACATGAACACCAGAACATAGAACCATAACACTAGATTTATGTGGAAGCCCTAAGAAGGGGAAAACCACAATGAGCAAGTTGCTTGGATCTACTGTCCAAATCCAGCCTCACAAATAAAACAAGATTACAATATTATTTATGGGCTACAACCCAAAGGAAGATGCGACTCCCTGACCAGTTACACATTTACAAAGCTTATCACAATGTTCTTCATGCAACACAAAATGTTGATCACTTCAGCCTCTGCACTACTATCTATCTTCCTTATAACAACAATATTGATCTTTGAAACATCAAAACATCTTTAGAAATTCTTCTTTATCATTGCAGATATCATCATGTATCTTCTGCAATTGTATTATAATACGTGAACTGATCCTTATCGCATTTCATCATCATATCTACTTTTGTTGCAAGTATATCTTCACAATTCGATTCTACCTTGTCATGCACCATTCAACTCATTTTCAACAATTTTATTATTCGTATATATATCCTCTAAAAGCTTAAAAAATCTTTCTCCTTGGTCGGCTAGAATAAAATGTGTAGCATGAAATGTGTAGTGGTCATATCAGTCGACTCCCAAACATGTGCGGTAAGTAAAATTCCAATGTGGTTCAAGAACAAGGCATAATCAGGTATTATCCTATCTTGACACACTCTTCCAAGTTGCCGCACATCCCTCACACACAACAGAGTCTTTATTAAACATCAAGTCAGCACCTGAACACCTAACCTTCCTTGTATTTGACTCCAGACCCAAAGTGACATTGGCAAAGACTAAATTATATCATGCAGACCACACTATGAATATTATATGACTTGTAAAACATTTCTGAACACCTCTCTTACCAATCCATGCTATTATATGTTGGTGGAAACACTTGAACATTAATTTCGGCATCCTTACCCTACTCTAATAACATAGTATTGAAGTGGAACATTGAAGATCATACATGCGGTAAGCAAAGATGATTGAAACTTGAACTGAGCATACCAACTGATCTAGTGTACCTATCTTTTCATCAGCAAGACCAAATATCAATGTGCGGTGTACTGTGGTAACATTTAGGTCCCTCTCCTTCTATTCACACTAGGTAGTACCAAGGCATGTCTTCATAGATCTGACTCCAAAGAAGCATCTACGGTACATATCATTACTTGAAACTTGAAGCATACATACTTGTTTCTCATGTCTACCTGTCCTCCAAGCCACAACTTCATATCTTCAATTGTGGAGAAGTACGGAGCATTCTCCAGATGCATGACTACACATACCCTGCTCCATTAATGTCTTTATTATTTTATCTTTAAAACACTTTGTGGTAGACTCTGTGATCTCAAATATGAAACATAGATCCTTGAGTGTGATATCAAGCCAATTTTCAATCCACATGCCCATATTTTTAGATGTGGCAAAATGTGGTACATTTATCTAGGCTTGTGACCCTTACACTGACTAGAGTTTTACTTAGACAAGTTTCCTTCAAACTTTCACAACTTCCTTTGTCTGGTGGCAACCATTATGAGTTCATATCATCATCACACAACATAAATCCAACTCAACTTATTAAACACTTCAAACATAATCATTTTCACTAAGATATGAACTTACACTTGAACTTCAGTAGATAAGGTATGACTATGTATAGATGATATTGATCCATCTCCTTTATAGAATTATTTGATCATCTTTCTCTGTCTGCTCCTTTGAGTACCTCAACATTTACACAATACTTTACTTGTCTATCTCACAATGCTTATTCTAATCATGCTGCTAGAATCTCCTTTGGCATCACCTGCAATCTTCCACGCTGCAACACTTCATACCACTATTGACATCAATGACAACTTATATGCAACAATCTCCCCCTTTGTCATTGATGGCAACACTTAACCTAATATACATGTATATCTCCCCCTTTGACATCAATGGCAAACGGATAGTGGTCTTCTTTTGTTCTAGTAAAAACAATCAGGCTCCCTCTGTTTGAATATTTCCTATCACCATTTATGAAAAAACTCCCCCTAAGAAGTAGTTCCAATCTCTTCAAAACTAAGGTCAACAAAAACTGGTCCTTGTTTAAGACATATAAGAATTATGTATACAAAGTGCCTATTACTTATTACTCCTACTTATTCTCTGCATATCTACTAAGTCATCAAAATTTGCCTTACCTTCATAGAATTTTCCATTTACATGGAAGGTAGAACATTCTTATAGATTACTTTTAAATAGGCAAGTGTGGCATCCCAGTTCTTCTTTGCAAAGGATAGAATGTGTGATTGGGTCTCAAACTGAATATACAAGTCTTATGCTTCTTCCAAAGTGGCTAACATTTTAACTTTCTAAACCATATTCTCTGCTTTAGTCAGGATGCTAGTTAAGACTTCTAATTTCATATCCACTACTTTTCTCAGCTGACCTATTTCTCCCATAATTTTCTCTCTTTGCTCTAGAAGTTGCTTTAACTGATTATGTAGATTTTCAATTTGAACCCTGATGATTCCATCTTTGTCCTTTAGGGGATCATACACTTTGGCCACTTGAGTTAGTTGTGACTCAATAGAGTCATCTTGATCCTTTATGTTCTTTATAGTAGCTAGCCAATTCAAACAAAATTGATACAAGATTTTGGCTTCCTCAATACTTTTCTAAATATTTTTCACATTTTCTTGTAGATTGTTATGTTCCTTTGCACACTTGTCAGACACTTCAGCCAAATTTTTGTTATTTATTTGCTCTGTTATCTTTTTCTCAGCCTTCTTCTCTAAATAAGATGAATGAGTCTTGAAATACTCCAACATGGGTTTCATCTACTAAGTAGAAGGCAAGGTGAGATCTCTCTTAGCCTTAGGCAATTCCTCTTGTAGCATCTTAATTGCCTCTTCTAATATTTCAACCCCTTCAACCTATTGTTGTAGAATCTATTGCCTTGTTGAGGTTTAAAGTATATCTCCCAGTTGTTGCTTGTGAAGAGGGGATATATTAGACAAGTTAAGTTGTCCATCTAATACAAGCAACTGTAATAGCTACGGAGCAACCGCCGATTGAATTTGTATTTTCTAAGCTAGAAACTCTTTGATAGAGTCAACTGAGGAAGAGGAGGAAGATGTATCTTGTTCCTTTACTACTTAAGTTTTCCCCTAAATCAATATTTGTATGCCCCTTTTGTTGTGCATTATTATCCTGTTGTTCAGTATTTGCCAGAGATTGATCATCATGCCTGATAATGTGATCCAAAGAATCATTCTCTTCTTCATGAGCCTCATGTTTTTGATCTTTTGCTGCTTGCTCTTCTTTATCCTTTTGAGGAACTTGATGTTTGGTAATGTGTGGAGATGCGGTTAAATGAGGTGGAGAAGGAGTGTTATGTGGTGGAGAAACTTGTGGTTGCTCTACATTTTTAGTTCCTTTTACCTCACTTATAATTTTCTTTGTCACATCCTCTATTTCCTTCTAAATTTTCTCTTTATCACTTTCCTTCATGCCCATAAGTGTGTCTACTCTTTGTTTTGTCCTCAATTCTTGGGCTTGCATTTGGGTTAATTTGTCTTTTTCTTCCTAAGACATAGATGATCCAGCTTTCTCTAGAGCTTGTTGTCTTATCTCATTGTTCATTTTGATAGCTTCTTCTATTTTCTTCCTTAAGGCCTAAGCTAGGCTTTCTAATGCCTTTTCATTCACATCAATCATGGGTAAGTTATATTTGAGCATATACATGACTACTACCTTTTCAATAGTCTTTTGATCCTTAGGAGGAACATCAAGATACAAATCAACAATGTGTTTCAATAGTCCATGTTGTTCAATCCCATTGAAAAACCATCCAATTGAAGAGGACCTTCTGTAGATACCATCGGAGGATTTTGCTTAGACTTCTTACCTTTTCTTATTAACTTAGAGGTTTCCTCTTCACCTTCTTCTTCTTCCTCTTCAATCTCTACTCCATTCACCTTCTTATTTTTGGATTGAATCTTAGGTCTTGCATGCTTCTTTTCTATGGTCTCTTCTATGCGTGTGTCTCAAAATCAACCCTTCTTCCAGTGGATCCCATTTGTGCTAATTTGGAGGGAAGTGGCACATTTATAGTAGCAAAAGTAGCTCTGCTAGTTCTCCTTAAGCTTTATGCAACTAGTGGAGCAATAAAGACATTATGTGTCTCCTCTACAGGGGTTTCTGAAGTAGTTCCGGATGAGATGCCCCACTTCTCATGCAACTTACCCCTATTCTTCTCAAGATGTTCCTCTGCATCCTTCTTACATGCATTCTATTCACGATCTCATCATAAGTTCTAAACCTTTCAGAAAAAATATATGGGTTTGCTGAGCAAGATGTCAGCATAGACCTTTATTTCTTCTTTAGAGACTTCATATGGAAGTCTAGGAATCCATCAGTTCTAGGTTCAACTATCTCCATGTACGTATAATCCTTGTCTACCAAAAATGTAATCTTCTCTCTATATTGCCAAATAGAGTAGTAAGGAATCCTTTCTCTAGCATGCATGTTGGTCTGAAGGGTTTTGAAGAAACCCCAGTACATTGTCTTGTAGTGATTTGGATCACTAAACCCTCTTACATGACTTGATTTGTGCCACAACAGGAATATGCTCTTGCTAGATCTTCCCACTAAAGCCAGGTAATTCATTTAGGAAATAGAATGTAAGATAGATAATCAATGTATCATACCTAAAAATGTATCTAGTTTCCTTTGTCCTTCTTAAATTATCTAGAAGTTGTTCTCTCATGACCTCACAAAGGTCAAAGTCTTTTCCTTCTTTGACCATTTGGTATGCAGTATGAATGGCAGTACCAGTGGTAGAACCTTTTTTGTTTATGAAGTAAACTTTGTAGGAAATTCCCATAGCTACATAATGACACTCGGATTAATTATGTCATTCATAGTCAGTGTTCTTTTGTCAAATTTTTCTCCGGTCAACTCAACAACCTTTTCATTCTTAATTGACTTCATCACTGGTATAGATCTGATGGAACATAACCTAGTGACTGCCTTGATTACATCCTTGGTTATCTGGTAGGGTTTGTCTAAATATATGAGTTCATCATGAATTCTGTTCAATATGTATCTGATTCACTCATGCTCATTACATAAATCAGGGTAGTCTTTCAAAATACCCAGGTGCTTTGCCCCCACATTTGCATATTCAGATTTATATCTATAGCATCATCATTAAGAAGTTAATTTCTGAGTTCCACAAATTTTACATGATTAATTTCATCTACTTTTGAGTGAACATAAATTATAACATCTTCTATATAAACAACATATGCATGTATATGGGAAAAATCTCCTTTCATATCAACCTCTCTTGCCTTAAAAGAGCATTTCTTATATTTAGGTCTAGGTTTCTCAAAAACATCAACTAGTTGTGGGGTCACCATCACAATTTTTATGAATCTAGAAACCAGGGTTTTAGGAAGTAGTAGTTTTGATAAATACCTCTTTGTGTAACCTCTAGGATTTTTCCTTTAACTTAGTTCTCAAATTTTCCAAACGCTTTGATAGACTTCTTCTCTGCTCAGCTCCATAGGTGAATACTTGATCACAAATGAGTTTTGATCATCCAAAAGAAGTATAATTATCTTACATTTGCCCTAACTTTCCATAATTAATGCACCTTTGTTTGGTAGGTAACCTATTGTTGTATTTCCCTATGAACTCACAAAGACTCAACGATTCTTTATAATCCTCCACATTAAGTTATTTTTCTCCAAACATTTGGGAAAAAGATATTGTCTTGTCATGTCAACATCCTCCCCAACTACTTTCATTCTAACTGAACTGTGTGAGTGGCTTTGATTTGCAAAATCCATGACTTCTAGAAAGGGGGAAGAAAGAATATATCCTAATTAGATCCCCCTGACCCTATGTCTCATTTTAGTCAGTAATGGAGTCCTTTGCACTAGGTAGAGACACACATTCCTCCTTATTTTCACCACTTTGATCTATCTTTCATCTCCATATTTTTCCCATTTCCTTCTTTTGTTGAGTTACAACTTCCTTTGTCTTCTTGTACTGAACAGATGGTTTCTCAAAATTACTCTTGCAAAATCTTGCCTTATGCCCATGGTTGTTACATTTGTAGCAAAGAACATTATATTTGGGAGTCATACCATTTCTCCTTACCTTGGTTCCACACTCAACAACCCTATGACCAAACTTATTGTATGCATAATAATAGCCATAGTTCAGGAATGAGAGATCACAACATCATGTCTTGTAGGCACAAATGAACTTTTCATGTTATCATTTCTTCTTGCCTTAGTTTTGCAATCAATAGCCTTATGAACAAATTTGTAGCAATAATAACATTAACCATAAAAGGATCGAGAGAACCTGAGATTGGTAGCCTTTCTAGAAGGAGGCCTCTTGAAAGATTCCTTGACACTTATGAAGTCATCATTTATCCCCTACTCCTCTTCTTCAGATTCTTTAGAATATGGTTCTCCCTTTTCACTTTCAAACACAATCTTTTCAATTCCAAAGAAGTCTTTAGGGACATCTATCTTTAAATTCTAACCTTTCTTAAATCCAATGCTACCCTTGTTCTTAAATGGTCTTTGACAACTAATTATTTCATTAAGGATGTTGGTGCTTTTCTAAAGTTTTAGACCTCTGTCTCTCTGTTCCTTTGCTTTTCCCAATTCTTTCTTTAAGGAGATAACTTCTTCTTCAAGTTTGGAGCATTCAATTAATTTGTCATTTAGCTTGATATTAGAAATATGCAAACTTGTTACTTTCTTCATTTTGAACTTTCAACTTGGCAATTGCTTCCTTTGATTTTATGAGCTTGATCTTATAGTCTTCATTTTCATTTCATTATGCATCCAGATCTTCTAGGGAAGAAATGAGTTCTCCTTCATAATCAACTACACAATCTTCTGGAATGTAGGTTGTCATGTTTATATCATTTTTCCAGAGGATTCTTCCCAATAAATCTTACTTCTATTCCCATGTGTTCCACACCAAGATCTACCTAAGCTATTAGGCTACGTCCAAGGAACCTTGCTCTGATACCAATTGTTGAAGACACAAAAGTATTGAGATAGGGGGTAAATTAGTACATATTCAAATTAATTTAGTATCAGTAGCACTCAAGATAATATAACCTATCAAATCATGAAAGAGACAAGAACACAAGAACATACAACCATAACACCAAATTTACGTGGAAACCCCAAGAAGGGGAAAACCACGGTGAGCAAGCTGCTTGGATCTACTGTCCAAATCTAGCCTCACAAATAAAACAACATTACAATATTATTTATGGTCTACAAACCAAAGGAAGCTGCAACCACCTAGCAGTTGCACATTTACAAAGCTTATCACAATGTTCTTCATGCAACACAACATATTGATCACTTCAACCTCTGCACTACTATATGTCCTTCTTATAACAATAATATTGATGTCCACAACATCAAAACATCTTCAAGAATTCTTTTTTACCATTGTAGAGCTCATCATATCTTCTGCATCTGTATTATATTACGTGAATTGATCCTTAGCACATTCCATCATCACATCTGCTTCTGTTGTAAGTATATTCACACAGTATCGATTCTACCTTGTCATGCACCACTCAACTCATTTTCAACAATTTTATTCTTCATATATATATCATCTGCAAGCTTCAAAAATATTTCTCCTTGGTCAGCCATAATAAATGTGTAGCATGAAACATGTAGTGGCCACATCAGTCAGCTCCCAAACATGTGTGGTAAGTAAAATTCCAATGTGGTTCAAGAACAAGGCATAATCAAGTCCTATCCTATCTTGACACACTCTTCTAGGCTGCTACGCATCCCTCACACACAATAAAGTCTTTCAACACTTAACCTTCCTTGTATTTGACTCTAGACCCAAAGCAATACTAGAGAAGACTAAATTATATCATGCAGATCACACTATGAATATTATATGACTTGTAAAACATTTCTAAACACTTCTCTTACAAATCTATGATGTTATATGCAGGCCCAAACAATTGAACATTGACTTTGGTATCCTTACCATACTCTAATAACATAGTCTTGAAGTGGAACATTAAAGATCATACTTGCAGTAAACAAAGATAATTGAAACTTGAAACGAGCATACCAACTGATCTAGTGTACCTATCTTTAGCAAGACCAAATATCAATGTGCGATGTACTATGGTAACATTATCTCTCTCCTTCTATTCACACTGCTCAGTACCAAGGCATGTCTTCATAGATCTGACTCTAGAGAAATATCTATGGTACATATCATTACTTGAAACATGAAACATACATACTTGTTTCTTATGTCTACCTGTCGTCCAAGCCACAACTTCATATCTTCAACTAAGGAGAAGTGCGGAGCATTCTCCAGATGCTCTGTGACTACACATACCTTGTTCCATTACTATATTTATTCTTTTGTCTTTAAAACACTTTGTGATAGACTCTGTGATCTCAAATCTGAAACATAGATCCCTGAGTGTGATATCAAGCCAATTGTCAATCCATGGGCCCATATTTTTAGATGCGGTAGAATGCGGTACATTTATCTAGGCTTGTGACCCCTATACTGACTAGATTTTTACTTAGGCAAGTTTCCTTCAAACTTTCACAATTTCCTTTGTCCGGTGGCAACCATTGTGATTTCATATCATCATCACATAGCATAAATCCAACTCAACTTATTAAACACTTCAAACACAATCATTTTCACTAAGATATGAACTTACACTTGAACGTCAATAGATAAGGTATGACTATGTACATATGATACTGATCCATCTCCTTTACTTCACAATTCTCTGATCAACTTTCTCTATGTACTCCTTTGAGTATGTTAGCATTTACACAACACTTTACTTGTCTGTCTCACAATGCTTATTCTAATCATACTACTCCAATCTCCTTTGGCATCACCTACAACCTTCCACACTGCAACACTCCATACCACTATTGACACCAATGACAACTTATATGCAATAGAGCTAGTTGGAATGATTTTAACTACTTCACAAGGCAATAAATTAGATGAATAAATAGTAATTTTGGTTTACACATTGCTTGATTCCTATGAGATACATAATGTAGGAAATTAGTGAGGGCAATATAGGAAATTAATTTATCTATGTTGGGCAATCTTGGGAAGTCAATATTCATTAGTGAGGGCAAGGTCAAGTAGTGTCCTTGGGAAACCTATAACTTGCATATCATGGTATAAAATTATTTCAATAAATGCAGAGATGTTGATTTTATTATCTCAACTTGTTAATTTGCTAGGATCTTTCTCAAACTACTAATTATCATGTAGGAGAATGTGTGACCATGAATCTCATTATCCTTATTTTTCTCTTTGTAGGCGTTTTCTATGATAGGGGAATGAGGTTGAGGGATTTAACATATGGATTTAAATAGAATGAATGGTTTTTATCAAAGTTTTAATAAACTTCCTGAATGTTGCACTCATGTGTAATAGCATTAAACTTAAAGGAGAGGTGTCTAATATTCCTACGTGAGAACTAGGTGGCATGGTTGTAACTACTTCACAAGGAATGAAATTAGATGAATAAATAGTCATTTTTGGTTCACACATTTCTTGATTCCTATGAGATATATAATGTATTCAACCTAGGTGGTGAATAAGATATAATGGTTGCAAACCTAAATGTGTTGGTATGCCATCAACTATTTTTTTTATTTAAGGTAGTTTGTTGCACAACTGGAAAATGATTCTAGTTACCTTGGTGAGGGACATAATCATGTTAAAACTTTCATGGGATGTCTTCCATAAGAAGAGAAAATTTGATAGCATCCTCTAGTCTAGTAATTTTAGAAGATTGTTGGAAGGAATTATCATAAAATCACCCTAAAGACTATGGATATAACTCATATCTCATGTCAGGTAGGGTTGTACATAGCACTTTGTAGAAGCTCCTAATTTAGTGGAAAAGTGGGTTATGTTCTAGAGAATGATAAAATACACATCTAATATGGTGGTTATTGGTAAGGAGTGGTAAATAGAGGAAAGAAGAGTGAAGAAGTACAATCATTAGAAGAGAGAGATGAGATGATAGGAATGGTCAGGGAGACAAGGCAATAAAAGCTTTAGTTCAAGAGCGTATGAAGGAATAAATGTGTAGGATGTGAAGTTCTAGAGGGATATAGATGAAGATATAAAGGGATATATATTATTTAGGTTTTCATTTTTTAGTTTTGTGTATAGCTCTTTTACACAAATGGTGAGACAAGAAAAATACAAAAACAACCTATACTACTTAGGTGAGAGTGTTTACAACCTATGAGCTCACCAATATACTAATCCTATTCATAAATAGTGTTGACCCAATGTTTCATAGTGCTAACCACGAAGGATTGGGACCATACCCGTAGCCCACTATCCTATCTCTAAGATTGCACATGGTGAGTAACTTCCTAGGCCTTATCGATGCATCACAGGTTACAAATGACTAATGGCTTTTAAATCTAGGTTTAAATAAGGCTCAACTAGGGGAGTCCTCGATATACCTTGTGATACATGAGGACCAAATGTGTGATACAAGGGTGTTGTCTAAGGCCTAGGTATTGGTGGGATGAAACCACCTCACTTCATGGTGTGTTTAAAACCCACAAATGCTCAACCAAAGGAATGATAACTCCTCATTGGAATTTATATCTAGCCCACTCGAACATGAGCTTTGGCCAGTGCTTGGTGATGAAATCTAACTCGCTAAACCCCTAAAAAATAAAAATAAAAAATCTACATCATTTTTAATTTCCAAGATCGTCTTACGACACGAGGAAAGAGCATATGTGGATATGGAGTTGGGAAAGACAAAAACAAACATTAGTAAATTAAATAAAAATCAATTATTAATTAATTAATAACTTAATTAATTAACTTACATTATAAATTAATAAAAATAAATAATATGATTATTAAAAAAATTACCTTTACTATTATTTTCATTGTCTTTTTCAACTTTTTTCCTCCTATCCTTTTCATAATTTTTTTTACTATTGAAAAACGAGGATGGATAAAAACATTATATAACAATGGTTTTGGCCGAAACATTCTTGCCCGATAAGATTTTGCCCAAAATGAATTCACTTAGGAAGGTTTTGGTTGAATCCATACTAAGTGGAAATGTACCGACCAAAAGTGTTTTAGGAAAAAATATCTATGTGGCATCTTATGTGGTAGTCCACCCCCCTTTCCAACAATTTTCAAAAAGTTTCAACTTGTGCTACAAATCACTCCAATCAAAATATATCTTTATAAAAATTGTCAAATACTTTTTTGTAGTGCTCATAGTGTAGATTCTCTATTTTTTTCATATTTTGATTAATTTTATTATATATTTTATAAAATTTATTGTAAGTAGGTTATTCTAATCAAACATGAAGCTGATTAAAAACTAAAACTAAATAGGTAAAATATATTTAAAAATTTTGAAAAATATATGGTACACTAGAGGAGAGATTCTTCTCTAAGACGTTTTTTTTAGAAAAAAATTGTACAAAAGTTGACGTCCCATGAAAACTATAACATTTTGATTAAATTTGACTTTAAAAATTATTAAAAAATAATTATTCATCATTTAAATTAATTTTTTTACATGCACTAGATATTTTAGTTGTCTAATTAGGAAAAAAAATTAAAGAAAAAAAATAATTTTTCTATATTTTTCTTGACGTGCCATCGACATCACTTTTTTCAAAAAATTTCAGCAATTAAAAATTCATCAATTAAATTCATAAAAATAAAATCCAACTAATTTTAATTTTTTTTAAAGATAATTATAAACATAAACTATATGTCATTTTAAAATTCAAAATATACATGACTTTTTTATTGTTTAAGTTGGAAAAATATATTTATGTTGTTCATTTCCTTTATAAAAGTGTGAGACAATTTTGAACTTTTAGCCTCCACCTGTTAAATATAAATTTCTTGAGGACATTGTAGAATCCTTGCATAAACAATTTGTAATGATTAAAGGAGGTTCCACTTCCAGTTCCAACATGAAGACCTTTAGGTTCACAATCTACTTGTGCTATTTATTTCTAGTGTAGTTTAGCAGAACATTTTTGTCCAACAAGCTTTAGATTCAATCCTATATTAATGATGAGGCAAAAAGTGTAGTTCCACTACATGATTAGACCTCTAAGATAAGGATGCATGATAATCTAAGGAATTACAATCATTTTGTGGACATTTTTTTTGATCTATTGTATCGTGCAATTACAAATACTCTAATGCTAGATTGCCTAAGTTATGTAGAGATTACATTCAACTAGGATCAAAAACATAATTGGTTGACTAGTACTTCATGGATGAATATACTATGCTAAGATTTTATGGATCAGGAGTAGAGCCCCACAAACTTCCAATACATGTGACAAAGAGGGTTTTCGCATTGGAATATATATGGTAGATAGACAATATAGATCAACTATACTTTATTAGAACTTGGCCAAAAAGTGGAAGTGTTTTTCCTGTTTTTCAAATTTTGCCATACTTGGAGTGACAATTTGAAGCACTTGCACATAAAATATTAAGATGGTGTAAAAATAAGAAATGTAGGATTTTGTTTCTAGTTTTCAAATATGTAATTTTTTCTAATACCTAGATGATACAAGTTGGTTTTTTATTGGATGTACAGAAAGTGGTTTTTTAAAAGTCTCATGTTTTTTGCAAAAGCATGCATGTGTACGGCCAACATAATTTGACTTAAATTAATGTATTTTTCTAATTCCTTTTGTGAAAAGATTCTTAGGATGTTGAATTTTGGTCAGGATATTTTTTTTGTAATTTTTTGATAAATATTTTTTTATTAATTTTTAATGGCTCTAATTAATGTTTTTTAAAACCCCTCGTGTACAACCAACATAATTTGAGCTAAACTAATCAATTCATTTAAAAAAAAATTCATCATGTAGAGAATGATGTCTAGTTTGGTCAGACAATGTTTTTTCAAGAAATTTTCAAAATCAATAGTTATTAAAAAAATAGTAACCTATGTTATTTCAATTTTATGAGTTAGTTTGTTTAGAAAATAATTAATAAATAGAAAATTATGTTCAATAGTATAAAAATTACATAATTGAAAACTAGACTTTCAGATTTATAATGGGTTTTAATTTTGTTAAAATATTCTAAAAAAAAGTCGTCAGCCACAGCGGTGAAACTAGTTTTTTCTCCCATTGTTTTCATGGCTTCTTAGTTGTAGGTTGGTTGTAGGTCCAAGGCTTAGGCTCGGGTTTCCAAGCCTTTACCAAGCCTAAAACTAATGCAAATTAGCGGGTGTCATATTTGAAAAAACAAGAAACCGGTACCCACTCGTAATGGGTGCCCGTTACAAATGGGTGCCCATTTATTTTTATTTTCAATAGAACGGGTACCCATTTTAAAATGGGTACCCGTTTCTTATTTTTAAGAATGGGTACCCATTTTAAAATGGGCACCCATTGCTATTTTATCTGTTATTTAAAAAAAAATTGGTAGTATGACTGACACCCTGCAACATTCCCTTTTACCAGTATGGCCGATAGTGACAGATTCTGCGTTTTTTTATGTGCAAAGTGTCGATTTGAGCTCTCAACGGGGCATATCTTATGCAATTTTTATAGGGATTCAATCATAAAGAGAATTTTTAGGTGGAATGAAGTAGAAAATCTATTTTTTATAGGCATTCAATTTCCTGGAAAGACATTCATTTTTACCAATACACCTACAACGAAGAATTTTGTGACTTTTTTATATGCAAAGTGTTAATTCGAGCTCTCAAGAGAACATATTTTATGCAATTTTTACAGAGATTCAATCATAAGGAGAATTTTCAGATTGAATGAAATAGGAAATCTATTTTTTAGAAGGATTCAATTTCTTGGAGAGATCAAACAAATATCAAGCAACTATCATAATGAACAAAGGATCTATTTCTAATTGTATTTCATACAATTTTTAAGAAGGGATCCAACATATTTTGGTAATCATAGGATCAAATAAACGTCAACAGAAAAAGAAGAGGAAGGTTATGATAGTTGAAGAAATTGAAGCACATTGAGAGAAAGAGGCAAAATGACAAAGAGATAGGATAGAGAGGATTTAAAAAAATGAAGAATGATGTAGCATCCAGTTTGATGACTATTGAAGAGGAGAACATTGAAGAGGAGAATATTGGAGAGACCAATTTGGATGAAGTGAATGTAGTGTATGCAAATGTGGAAGAGTTTAAGAACATGGAAAATGCAAATATAAGAATGAATATAGGTATGTCTTCAAATCCATTGAATGATAATGAGATTAAAGATTTAAAGCAAGATGGATATAATATTGATGAGATAAATGCTTCTACTACAAACAAGACAATAAAAAATAAAAATGAAAACCGTTGTATGCATGGAAATGAAAATATATTTTTTTAAATTGAAAGTAATGTTTTGAAGGATCTTCATGGTAAGATATCTTGGAGACAAATTCGAACACATGCAAATAGATTGTAAAAATAATTTTTTTTTATAGAAAAACTCTTGGATTTCAATGCCAACTTGTACTACAATTGATGAGAATGTCAAAAATGAGAAAAGAATGAAAAAATTAGGCATTTTTGTAAAACCCAAAAAGGTGGATAAATCAATGGAACAAGTTATGTCTAGTGTTGCTAATGCCATTGGTTCTATAGGAAAAAATAGTCGATCTAAGGATAAGAATGCAATATGTTGAGCAATAACAACTATTTTAGTTAATAAATCAATTGTGAGCAAAAGAATGATACGTAAAACAAGTGGATATTTAAATGTGCATGCTATAACCTTAAAAAGAGCAGAAAATAAAAGAGTAAGTATTGAAGAGAGTCCAATCAACCAATGTTGGACTTTTAGTGGTAGACTCCCAAGGTCTGACATGAAATTAAACAATGAAATTAGGTCTTTGATTGAAAAATATTGGCATGATAATAAAAGGGTTACATCAAATACTAGAGATGTTTTGAAATTAAGGGTGGGGTCAAAAAATCATGATCCTCATCCAAAACATCTTTTAGACATGACTCAAACAGAATTATATAGAAAATTTATAGATGATTCAGTTATAGAAAATTTTAGTATAAGTCAAAGAATATTTGAGAAATGCAAACCTTGGTATGTCAAGATTAATAAACAATGAATCTCTTGTTGTAAAACTCATGTGCAATTTCATTATTTTTATGATGTTTTTGATATATATGTTGTACTTTGCATGCTAACCAAATTATGCAAGAATGTGGTATTAATATGCCACCTACAATAGTTAAGGATTTTATAACACGTATACTTTGTGAAATAACTGATGGGCAATTCTATTTTTCAAAACCATGTGTTTCTGGACAATGTAATAGATGCGGTAACCTTTCATTGTTAGGAGAATGCATGTATGAAAGTAGTTCACATGATTTTGGACAATAGTTAGTGGATGTGAAGAAGTTCACCAATGTTCAATATCCATTAAAGGATGGAAAAAATAGAAAACATTGTGAGTTAGTCACAGAACAAAGTAGTGTACATGCATTCATCACAGAGTTCAAGAATAAGATTATGTATAAAAATGTGAAACATTCTTAATATGCTCAGTGGCTTCATGAACAATTCCATAGATGTAAGAACACATTTCTGATTGGAACTATACTTTCAGTGGTTGACTTTGCAGAAAACTATAAACTTGCTCCACAAGAGGAGATTCAATCACAATATTATAACTCAGTATAGGTGGCCATATTTGTTCATATTGTATACATACATGCAGTTGACAGTACAAAAGATGACAGGAAAATTTTGAGAGAGTACCATTTCTATGTGAGTGATAACCAGTTACATTCATCAGAGTTTGTGCAGTATTGTTTCAAAGTATTTAATGACAACTTAAAAGAAAGACAAATCCAGATGGCACAACATTTCATATGGTCAGACAATTGTACAAGACAATTAAAAAATTCTTGAATGTTTTTGTGGTTAAGTAGGGTCCATAAAGAAAATAATGTCCAACATATTTGGAGTTTCTTTTGAAGATGGACATGATAAAGGAGAACATGATGGAGTTGGAGCATGTGTGAAAAGGGCTCTTGCTAGGGAGCAACTAAAATTTCATGATGCAACAAAGTTTCAAGATGCACATACAATTGTGGATCGGTGTACTGCAAAATTGACTATAGGATCAAGTGAGAACTCTAAAGTTCAATGGTTTTTTGGTTGGTTGAAGAAGAAAACATTCCTCCCCAATTTGATTATGATACAATTAGTGGATCAGCAAAATGACATTCATTTAAGAGTTCAAATGCAAGCACATGGACTCTATGGACTAGGGAGCTCACATGTTTTTGTCAATTTTGTATCACAGGTGAGTGAGAAGTATGTGAAAATATAGATTGGGTTGAAGAATGGCAACAAAAGTCCTTAACACCTCTACAAACACATGATCAAAAAGAGATAACATTTGAGGAGGATAATCATTTGCAAGCATCAGATGACTATGAGTGTATTTTAGACCTTGTACAAGAAGGTACATTCATTCAATATTTCTTTTCGATACATTTTTTTAGAAATATATATTTAATTGTACATATGTATGTATCCATATTTTTGTGACTTACTGAATTTGAATTTTTTTTACAGGACATGTGTATGCTGTTGTTGCACCCGAGGGTAATGAAGAGGAAATCGAGTATTGGTTGGCTCGGTGTGTTGAGGCAAAATAGAAGTTGTTACAACCTAGAGTAGATGATGATAACTTTGAGTATCCAATAGGTTCTATGGTTGTTACTGGCACTTGACTACGTAAATATTTGATAAGGAGGAATGGTATACCTGCATTTGAAGATTATGAAAGACATAAGAAAATTTTGCACTACTCACATCTAATTGTGGCAACAAATATACAATTAGTGAGATATAAAGGGAGACCTATCACAAAAGAATTATGGACACTTTCTATGGAAGAGTATGAGGTAATCATAGATGCAATACAAAAAAGATAGGATGTAGATGGTACAATGGAGTAAATGTTTTAAATGATTAATAGGTATGTATAAATTTTTAAACTTTTAATCTTTGTCTAGGATGTGAGTTTAGGATTAATATGATTGATAACTTAACTAATTGATTGCATCTCCCCTTAGGCATCCTCTTAAGTCCCCTTAACCTATCCATTAGCTATGTTCCATAAGTTAGGTAAGTCATCTCCCCTAATTGATTGCACCTCCTCTTAAGCCATCCTCTTAACTCCCCTTAAGCCATCCCTTAGCTATGTTCAATAAGTTAGGCGAATTTAGGATTTAGTTTAATAACTTCAATATAGTTAATTGATATTGCTTAGCACACCCTTACCAAAATACTAGAGTTGATTCCATCTCCCCTTACGACATTCTCTTAACTCCCCTTAAGCCATCCCCTGGCTAAATGATATAAGTTAGTGCATGTAACCTTACCAAAAATACTATAGTTGATTGGACCATCTCCCCTTAAGACATTCTCTTAACTCCCCTTAAGCCATCCCCTAGCTAAATGATATAAGTTAATTCATGTACCCTTACCAAAAATAATATAGTTGATTGGACCATCTCCCCTTAAGACATTCTCTTAACTCCCCTTAAGCCATCCCCTAGCTAAATGATATAAGTTAGTGCATGTATCCTTACCATTTAAATACTACAGTTGATTTCATCTCCCCTTAATCCATCCTCTTAACTCCCCTTTTAAGCCTTCCTCTTAACTCCCCTTAAGCCATCCCCTGGCTATGTTCCATATGTTAGGTAAATTGTCATCTCCCCTACTTGATTGCATCTCCCCTTAAGAAATCCTCTTAACTCCCTTAAGACTTCATATTAATAGTCCTAATTATCTTAAATATCATGACGCATTCTAACTTTTTTACATTTCATTACATGGTGCAGGAGATGTTTTTTGCAGTCATAACAGAGGCTGGAAACATAGGTGTTAAATTTCACTTACACTTTATTTTAGGTATTCACTAGACCTATACTATTAATTATTTTA
This sequence comes from Cunninghamia lanceolata, assembly GCA_027924645.1. Lineage (NCBI taxonomy): Eukaryota > Viridiplantae > Streptophyta > Pinopsida > Cupressales > Cupressaceae > Cunninghamia > Cunninghamia lanceolata. Next base: position 10,684,038 of record BSBN01000579.1, on the reverse strand, counting down.
ATTTATTCTTTAATACTTCTTTCCTTTCATTATAATTTCAATGGAACTTCTTAACAAATTCTATCTTTAAATAAAATGATCTCTGGAGACCTAAATTTTTATATACATTTCATTGTGGCCTGACCTCTAGATTTGTTTTTGCAATTTCACATGTAGAGTTGAAAGGATTCAAATCTATTGTTTCTTATTGTACAGGTATGATCTCTACACATGTTTCATATCTAGAGTCTTCAACTTCTAGGTGTCAAGTATAAAATCTTAGATGATCTAGACTTAGAGAATAACATTGTATAAAATCTAGGTGTCTCTAGGTGTCTTGGGTTCTAACTATATAATAGGTGTCTCTACCCATGTCTTAGGTATTCTATATGTCAACTAGGTAGATAGAGACTAGAAAAAAGGCATTTAATCTAATTAATCTAGGTGTCTTAGGTAGATACTATATATCAACTACCTTCCTAGAGATATAATATGGAATCTAGGCACGTCTTAGGTAGATACTATATATCAACTACTTGTCTAGAGACTAGAATAAGCTAAAATTTAATCTAGGTGGCTTAGGTAGATTCTAGATATGTCAACTAGGTCTACCATGTAATAGGGTGTCTAGAGCCTCTGTCTTAGGTAGAACTATAATATAGGTGTCTAGGTGTCTCTACCCGTGTCTTAGGTATTCTATATGTCAATTAGGTAGATAGAGACTAGAAAAAATGCATTTAATCTAATTAATCTAGGCATCTTAGGTGGATACTATGTATCAACTACCTACCTAGACATATAATATGGAATCTAGGCACGTCTTAGGTAGATACTATATATCAACTACTTGTCAAGAGACTAGAATAAGCTATAATTTAATCTAGGTGGCTTAGGTAGCTACTAGATATGTCAACTAGGTCTACCATGTAATAGGGTGTCTAGAGCCTGTGTCTTAGGTAGAACTATAACATAGGTGTCTAGGTGTCTCTACCTATGTCTTAGGTATACTATATGTCAACTAGGTAGAACTATATAATCTAGGTGTCTAGGTGACTTAGGTCTAGACTAGGATAAGGTATAAAGACTATATATGTCTATATATAATTTATCTAGATACATACTATACAATATGTGTCTTAGGTGTCCTACATAGAACTAGAATACATGTGTCTTAGGTCTTAGGTGAGGCCACATGAGCTTCCACCTTCATGTGGTTGGCCTTGTCAGTATAGAATATTTATATTTCTTGAAGCTAAGGGAAGCTTTTTTTCTTGTACATAGAAGTTATGAATTTAAACCAACTAATGCATTGATTAAGTTATTATTTAGTTCTCTTGATGAAATTACATACAAAATGCTAATTTTATTATATTTTTTTAGTTTTTTACAAAATTCTAGAAGCAAATCTCAAAAGTTTTAGTAGATAGAACCAAGTATTATTTATCAAATTTATATATATAACAATTTAGAGTTACAAGTATTTGTTTATTTTTCTTTTGATATTTAGGTTACATGTAAATTTCTCTATTTTTCTTTTGATATAATTTAGGGTAGACTTAAATTTCTCTAATTTTCTAAATTTCTTAAATTGTAAATTTAAAGGGTATAGGTATTTGTCTAATTTTCTTTGTATTTTTTTCGTAAATTTATAGGGAAGGTATTGATCTACGAAATGTTTAATCTAGATTTAAAAATAAATTGATTAAACATGGTTACTAGATTGACAAATCTAATCAATAAATTTTTCCTAAATATTTAACTCAATGAAAATTTAACAGAAGTGTCCCAACATTTGACTCATGTAAATCCAAACATATTCATTCTAGTTCAAGAAAGTTTAATTTTCATTTTATTTTTTAAATTTATTTAGGGTAGGTACATTTAGTCTAGATAACTATCCAACCTAGAGTTTGTATATCTAATAAATGTTTAATAAATTAAATCAATTGAAATTTTTCTCTTATCTAATTAGAATTAGTATTTTACAATTTTATGTAATTAAACACATGATTTAATTTGAAGTGTTAAATATGAGATATATGAAATTAAAGTTTGAATATAGATGCATATAGTGGACATTCACTAAATAGCAAAATCTAGTCATAGTCTATGAGATATAAATATTGACATAATAACAGTCCATGTAAAAACAGTGAAATAGTCACAAAACATATATGTCTAGTCAAAATAAAATCCTCATGAAATAAACAATCGAATACATCATTATCATGGCCATCCATCAATCTAAAACATGTGCACACACTAAGTTTGATCATCATCCATTTCAAGCCTCCTTTTGGTCCCATGTGACTGAGAGGGCAACTCATGCTGTGTACAAGAAAAAGAAGCTTTAAATCAATTTTAATGTCAAAACTACATCCTAATTAAATGTTAAATCAAATATTTGAAACCAAACCATCAAATTAAATTTTTAAATCTAAACTTCAAAATGTCTAAGCATACCATAACAGGCTTATCATCTCTCCTGCCATGCTCTTGTGCGACAGATGGTGCCGATTCAGATGACAAATTAAATGTATGTGTTGCCAATTCATGTATTTCAATAAAACACATGAATTCTAGGCTCTAGAGTATAGATACAAAATGCAAGGTTGAATGATACAAAAGACTTTGAAATCACATTAGATTTAACTATAGGACCTGAAATATGAGAGATGACTTGTGCACATGTGCAGGCTCATCAATGATAGGATTAATTGAGCCCGCACCTAAACTAATCTCATCCTGCATTTATATGTGTACATGTATATATAAATTCAACTTTAAAGACATAAATTTAAAATCATGATCTTGCACTGGAAATTCAAATTTAAACTAAAAATGTACAATTTTAAGATACAAACCATGGCATATGAAGTAGGCTCCTCTATAGATGATGTTGCCATTGGTCCTGGATGACTAGGTTGGTTTGACACAAAAGTGTCAGGACCTCCCATCTGCTTTAAATTAAAATGTCACATTTATGTATTAAATTATATATTATTAAATTAGATCTATTCAATTAAATAATCTTTAGAGGTCCTAATTTCTATACCTTGACCATATAAGGTCTACCAAACTCTACTATGGTTGACACTAAATGGTCTAGCCATGATGAAGTGGCAGCAACTGATGGAGTCATCTGTACCAATCAACATAAACATATATTTATTAATATATATTTAATTTTTAAAAAAAAGATTGATAATTGATAATTGTCCAAATCTATATTAATTTGTATTAATTTTAATTTTATTAAATGTGGCATACATACTGAGTCCATATGAGCGAATAATGTAGCCAAAAAGGAATCCTCCTTCGAAGCAGATGTAGGACCAAAACATGGATGATGACAATTCTGACAATAATGTGGTGTGAACCACAATGGCATCAATCTAGGTGATGCATCAGGACTAGCATCAGATGCTCCTCTAGGATGTGTAGGTTTTCCAAGATTGACTTCATCTACCAAGTAAGTAGCTTGGTCAGTTAAGTTTCTTGAGAGCGATGATAACACTTTGAGTGCTGAGATGACCATCTGTTGGTGAAAGGGCATAGGAATAGAGGGTGGAGAAGGGACAATAGGAGCAGGGGGCAAACATCAATTTGGATCGACACGTGCACCTAGTCTATGTTGTGGCATTCCACCACCCACGCCCTGAAATGATCTCATATCAAAATAATTGGGCTTTTTGCCCATCTCAAACTCCGCCCATAATTTTTTTAGAAAATAAAAGAGAACCTCAAAATTAGCATGAGGTGGATGGTCAAAGATCATCCACCCTCGATGCCAAAAATTATCAGCTATTTGTTGATGTGTGCACCATTTGATTGAAATTTTCTTTTTAGTTGGTGGTATTTGTTCACCTGTGGAGGGATCAATGAAATATGGGGCAATTGTATTTTTAGTAATATGTAAATCATTGATCTCTTTATATGAGAGACCATCTGCATAAAATTGCCCCCTCTCTTCTCACCATGAGCGGAATGTGACTAGATCCGTGTGGATAGCTCTCACTAAATCAACAATAGTTTGCATCGTAGATGCAAACCATGAAATGTGTGGAGGGGTTTGCATTTGGCTTTGCAAGAAATTGATTTTTTCATGCAATGTTTGTATATTTTCATCAATTGTTTCTCGCAAATGAGCATCATCATGCAGTGGTGGTGGTGGTGGTGGTGGGGGGGCAGGTTGGGGTGGGGGATCATGGGGGGTTCATGGGCTAGATCAGCCATGTGTACAAATAAGGTCTACAAGTAGAGCTACAATTACAAAAATAATTAAAATCAAATTAGGAATTGAAAATATATATTAAATTGCATGCACAACATATGTTTAAATATACATATACATATAAATTGAAAACTTGGAAATATATAAATTTGTGTGGTTTAAGAAATACATTAAAACATTTAATTTAACATATACATGCATTCAAAATTTAAACTTGTTAGAAAATGTTTAAAATCAAAATTTATACATTTAAGAATCATGACATGAATAAAAATTTATGTCCTAGTATCTAGTCAACATTATTTTGTCTTTCAAGTCCTATAATCTTATTGTACTATACATGTATGTATGTATGTCTACACAATTTCAAATGGTCTTAGTTAATATATCATTCCTAAAAGTTTAATGTATAGCCTAAATGTCAATCCATCTAGGGCCATGTTACCATTTCCTAGATTTTGGTAAAATTTAAGTTGATTTTGTTTCCTATAAATTTGTGCAACGTTCATAGAAATCAAGATCCTAAAAATGATTAACTAGCCAGGCTATTGTTACTTAATATATTGCATGTCCACAAACCCTGATTATCAATAGAAGTCCTAATCCTAGAGGTTATGATTAATGAGTGGACAATTTAGTTAGACATGTTTCCTTGAGGTTTTGAAAAGAAGACAATTAAAAAGAAAAAAATCAATAACTACTAGGTTATTTACAACCACACTCATGTATTACATTCAAACTCCTAAACATGTCACTAAGTTCATGTCGACCTATTGGCTACAACTACACCTACAAGACCCTAAATGTCATGTTTTTATTGTATATAGCCTAAATGTCATTCCATCTAGCCATGTTACCATAAATCCTATTTTGTTCCTAATCCATGTTTATCCTTCCTAAGTGTCTCATTTTATTCAATCTTTGAACCCATCCTATGTACACTCAACATTATTTTAAATTTTTTCCATTGTTGTTCTCCCCTTTACCCCTTTGTTAAGCATCAAGTTGTCATAGATATATGGATATGTTTAAATTAAAGATTTAAACATAATAAAATGACTTCTAAGTTTTAGGTTTAGGTTTAATAAGTCATTTAGGTTAGGTCTACAAAGAGATATTAGGGTCCTATCCTGTCTAATTTATAGGTTTTTAGCTTCATGAAAAGAGTTCTACAAATGGTTAAATTAGGACTATGAGATTCATCAGGAACATTAAAAGCCATGAAGATTGAAGAATAAGCCTATAGCATGTATAAATAGTTCAAGGTCTAGATATAGGGGAAAAGACCTAATAGGTGAGATAATATATGTGCATTTAATGCCCAATATTTTTAAAAGTTTAGTAGAGTAGTTCTAACTTTAAGCTTGTTAGTGTTGTATTATAACTACCAAAAATTTAATGACTAAATAACCAATCATACATAATGTTGTATCATGCCACCAACAAAACATGAATTAATGCACACCTATTGGTCCACCCTTTTTTGGGGGGAACTATTTGACACCTCAACAAAAACACTTAGTATTATCTTTACCCACTATAAGCTATAAAGTCTTAAAGGTCTTAATAGATGATTAAATTTAGAGTTCCTTTTGTTCCACAACATCAAAAAGACATGAAGTATTCTTCATATTGAAATATTAGATAATGCTCTTGAGGATAATAGTCTTAGTATTTTAAGGAGGCCTGCCTCTAAAGGGAAGAAATTTATTCCTAGTCAAAAGGCCAAGATAACATATAAGACCTGAAAACTATAGGAGCATAAGGAGATGTGGAGGAAGAAGATGAGAGGGACAACCAAGCCACCTCTTTAGAAACCTTCCACTATTGAACTCCCATCATATCTTCCTATGCAAAATGATCCAACCATGCAGCCCATTCTTCCTCCAGTTATTCCTATCTCCACCAAGGTTAGGATGTCAGTCTAGAAAGACTCTATTCCCAAAGCTTCCACATCTAATATTCCTATCCAATCTCATTCTTTTAGAAACATTCTTACACCTTCAATTGATTCAACCATGCCTATTCATTAGAATTTCCATGCCTTCACCTAATAAGGAAGGAACTATAGAACTAGCTTCTCTAACCCCCTCTATTCCAACCTGTCTATTCCCTTTTCCCCTCCTAACTCTCCACCCTTCCTCTCCAACATTGAAAAAGTTGTTAAGGATTTAATAGAAGAATAGTTTGAGAAGACAGATAAGGAGCAAAGTGAAGCAACTAGCTTTCTTAAGGAGTGAGACCAACATGAAGGAACAATTTTCATCTAAGGGATAACCAAGAAGAGGCCCGAGTTGAAAAGGAAAAAGTCAAAGGATCCCCCCATGAAAAGGATAAAGAGGAGAAAGCCAATGTTATCAATCCTCTCACCATAGAAGAAATAATTAAAGGAGAGAAGTTATTGGAGGAAATGGAGAAATTGCCTAATAGGTTGGATCTAGTAGAGCAACCAGAAGAATAGGCCTTCCCACCACCTCATGAAAAAAACTTACAGATCCATCTAATTCCTTGGTTCCAACCTAGCTTTATATGTGAACATTCAAAGAAGAAAGTAGACCATAAAACAATTTTCAGAGGATATGTCTTCCATATTGGTGATGATTGAATCTCCTTGGCCTGAGAAGACTACAACTCTTTTGTCTATTAGATTGTATGCTTCTAGGTCTAGGATTACAAAGGTGGCAAGTCTAATGGTCAATAAAGATGACAAAGACATGCTATCCTCAGACTATCAAATCATTGCTTATAATTTAGGGAAGTAGATTAGGGAAGAAGAGATACATGGAATGCAAACAATAGTATCTACTATAGTCTCCTAAATGGATAAGGACTAAAGGATGAAAAGGGATTAAAGATCAAATTTCTTTAGCATAATAAAGGAGGTGAGCGTATCTTATAGAATTTTAACAATTTTCTATGAATTATGGAATCACATTTCATCACACAATTCACTACACACCATGGAAGAATGGGATCATAAATTGGAAGAATCATGCCATTACATGTGTTGATGTGGCATCATATTTGATGATGTGGCCTTGAAACCTTATAAGCAGGGGCCTTGCCAAGTAAGCTACTGTAAATGGTTTGGAGTGATTTGAAATTGCCACATATGATTTTGAGAGGAGTGAAGTTAGACTGCTCAACTACTGGGTCCTCTCCCCTAAACAATTTCAAATGATTTTGAAATATCATTCCTAAAGGTTTATTGTTAAGCCTATATGACAGAAACCCTATCTAAGTTCTATCGAACCAGGTAGTTCACGGAGGAATTGTCATGTGGCCATAACTGTTTGTACAAATATTATATATATGTCCATATGTTTCAATTAAAGATTTAAACATAATAAAGTGAAGTTTCTAGGTTTTAGGTTTAGGTTTAATAAGTCATTTAGGTTTTAAAGAATAGGTCAGTTTAGTTTATGAAACCCTAGTTTATGAATTAGGGTTTACTGTTTATGAATTACAATTTTATGCTTTACTGTTTATGAAATCCTAGTTTATGAATTAGGGTTTAGTGTCTATGAATTAGGGTTTTACGTTATACTATTTATGAAACCCTATTTTATGAATTAGGGTTTTAGGTTAATGAATTAGGGTTTTACAGTTTAGTCTTTATGAAATAAGGTTTATCATTTTTGAATTAAAGGTTTACAGTTTATGCAACAGGGTTTACTTGTTTTCAATTTGAGGTTGAATATATATAGTTTAACATTGCAAAAATAACAAAAAAATAAGAAAATACAAAGTACAAAACAATGAAAATTGGTAGAAATGGATGGGCAACCAACCTGGGGCACTGGTTAATCAATTTGAGGAGGCATGGATTCTTTGGAGGTGGAAAATGGGGTCATCCAACGCAGGTACCCATTCTTGGTGTCATTCTCCCTTGTCTTCTACAACCTATAGCTATTAAAATGAAGCTACATGCCTATTTTCTAAAAAAAATTCTACTTTTCAAAAATGGGTACCCGTTCCATAATGAATGCCCGTTTTAGCTTCGGGTGCCCAATCGTAAACAGGAACCCGTTTCGTAATGGGCACCCGTTTTGGGTCAGGGTCCCATTCCAAACAACATTTTTCATCTATAGAAAACTTCTATGAAATGTATACTCAACTTCTTTCTTTAACCCAATTAGCAAAAGAGGAGCATATTTGGACTTCCTTACCTTTTCATATGAAGGGTTCACATTTGAGAGAAAAGAATTTTTTTATTAGTTCAAAGGAGCTAGGGTTGCACCTTTGTATTAAACTTACAATATAAACTTTACATAGCATGGGAGAATTAGCTTTCACCATGGATAAATAGAGCATCCATTATCAACCATTAGCTACCATGCAACTATAAGCAAAATATTGCCCCCCTTATCAAAACCTACCACTCACCATTACATTCGAGCTATACATATATATAGTCAAAACATAGGTCCAAACCTTGAAAGACACCCACCCCTAGCCAACATAAACACAGACAATTTCAGATTACACTAACCCTTGGCCTCACCCAGGAGGCAGTGTTTTCTTCATCTGCAAGTCCCTCCTTGACTATGAAACCCTGGAGCTAGGCCGATCCATCATCTAGGATTATCTCCAAAATCTTCTTAAGGAATCTAATACCCCACATCGTGGCTGAGCTGAACTGAGGTAGGGAATTTGAAGATGTAGTGAAAACTAGGGGGAAGCACTTTGGAGGCTGGCCTCGATGTCGTAACACAATTGTCTGGCCATATCCTTGGTCTCACCTGCCTCCAACACTGAAGCAAGGAACATGGCTGCAACATCAGTATTCACCCTATGTCTATGCTCAGCTGGAAAGAAGGCCTCACCCAACACCATCTTGATCACATGTAGGATGAGGTCGTGCCTCAACTTAAAAATCAAACCTAGCCTAGTGTCCATCACCTTCCCCAAGAATGCTAGCTGCTAGCTCAGACATTCAAGAATGATCAAGGTGTCCATCCCAACCTCCCAGTTAACCAATCCAAAATTGTAGACAATGCCTTGTGAAGAATGCCATTGCCAACTCACCCACCCTCCATTTATTGATACTACCAGCTCCATCCTGTACTCCCATGCTTCAAATCATGAAACGGAGCATCTCGACCTCCTTTGCATGAATTGTGCAATTATCTATTTAAGTGACTATGTCACTTTTCTTGAACCCCTTCATAGAAGCTTTTTCGCTAGCTCATCTGCTAGCGTATTCCCTTCCCTATATATGTGTGGCACCTTAAATTCGATCATCTCATTTAGGATATTAGATATGGGATAGATCCATCTCCTTAGCTTCTAGTTTGGTGTCCACCCAACTAGAATGGCATTGATTGTGATCATAGAGTCTCCTTCTAGATGGACTCTTCTTAGAATCAAATTCCTTGCACATTGCAATCCTATTCAGGCTTCCCAAAACTCTGCTTCATTGTTTATCCCCACCCCTAGGTAGATAGATTTCTCCAAAATCTTACAACCTTCGTGGTCCCTGATCATGCATCCTATATCACTTTCCCCTGGGTTCCCCTTCGCTGGTCTGTCAAAGTTGATCTTCACCCAACCCACTATTGGGGCTTGCCATCTAACTTCTTTCCTTGCCTCCTTAATGGGTTTAACCCATGAGAGCCCATTAATGGGGGGAATTGCCAAAACTAACCACACCTATTGCAACTCACTATCCTAGCTCGAGAAGCAATTGAACTTCCCACTTTGTGTCCTGGATGCATTATTAACTACTTCAGTTATGGCTGACTCAATCTTCTTTCCAAGCATCTCCTTACTCAGCCTCTTGTCTTGAAAGATCCTTATGTTCATTTCCTTCCACAACTCCTAAATGGTTACAGATGATGCTATTGTCTAAATGCTATGAAATAGGCTTCGTCTTTTGGGATTAGGCCACATCAGAAAGAGGGTCTTTAGATCCCTTGGCAGTGGGCTATGCCAACCTAGCTTCAGGGACACCAGTCTCTAGCAGAAATCTACCACCTCATAGCCTAATAGGAGGTGGTCAAGAGTCTCTTCCTCTTTTTCACACAGGGTACTCCTGCTAGGGTCCTGGAATCCTAATCGAGAGAGACTTTCTTGAGTTAGTATTTTTTTTGGAAGACTAACCACACAAACACCCCCACCTTTGGAAGGCAATTTTGTGCTAGAATAGCCAGTCAAACTAATCCTCCTTTTTCCACGCCTGCTCCTTGAGTTTATTACCCAGATTCACAATGTAGTCTCTTGTAGGCGACCTGCACCACTTGATTTTATCATTCTATTATGTGATAACTACATGCCACTCTTCTAATGTCTGGTGTGGCTTCCTTTTCTAATCTTCTAGGGCCACTATCCCTTCAAGTGATTTCCAAACCCAAACTCCCTCCCCTTCTATTTCCTTCCATTCCAAATAATCCTACACCTTCCCACCCCAACTTCTGCATAAAGTAACCTTTAAATCTAATATGCTGGAATCTTGTCCCAGAGTTGCCTTGCCATCCCATGAGTCATCCCAAAAAAGGGCCTCTCTCCCGTTCTTAATCTCACAAGTGATGTTCTTTGTGATAATATCTTTGCTCTCGATCATAAAATTCCAAATCATCGATCCTCTTGGGGGGTCTTTGGTATTAAGAATTCTTTTGGGATCTCTATTGTCTAGATATTTGTTTTGAAGGATCCTAACCCACTTTTGGGAAGGCTTGCTATACATGTGCCACACCATTTTAGCACCCAAGGCTAGGTTCATGAGTTTGAGTTGGTAGATCCTAGCCCCTCCCACTTCTTTTGGAGTGCATACTCCCTCCCATGCTACCAATAGGATTTTTTGGTCCTCAGAAGTGACGTTCCACATGAAGTTTCTCATTATTTCATTGATTTCCTTAGCCTCCCTAGAAGGGATTTTAAGACAAGATAGCGTGTATACGGGGACAGCTGATAGGACTGCCTTGATCATCATGATCCTACCTACCACTGAGATCCATTTTCCTTTCAAGGCCTCCATCTTATGCCTACACTTGGATAACATGTCTTCCATGGTGCTTGCATGTTTACTCTTGCAAACAAAGGAATCCCCAAAAACATCCCAGGTAATTTGGCACATCTAAGGCCCAATATCCGAGAAATGTCCCTCTGGATCCCAAGATGAACATTGAAGAAAAATACCTCTGATTTCCTCCAGTTTACATTTTGCCCAAAGGTTGCATAGTATCTATCAAGAGTCTTCCTGATGGTCCTAGTTTCCATTTGACATGCCTTCCCAAAACGACATAGTGTTGTCAGCGAATTGTTTGTGTGAGATCGAATCCACCCTCAGAGCAACTTTGACCCCTTTCCAAGAACCCTCCCTTATCTTTGCTTTAATTCTTCTGCCCAGGGTTTCTGCCAAGATTATGAACAAAAATGGCGACAAAGGGTCCCCTTGCCTAAGCCCTCTGTCTGAGTCAAAGAACCCTTGAGGGGATCCGTTAACCAAAACTAAAAAATTTAGGTTAGAAATGCAAGCCCTTACCCATCTAATCCATCTATAATCAAAGCCAAACCTCTCCAAAACCTTGAGCAAGAATTCTCGATCTACCTGGTTGTATGCCTTCTGGATGTCTAGCTTAATAATCATTCTATCTCCTCCACTCCTTTTGACCAAGTGGATGGTCTCATGAGCCACCACCACCCCCTCAAAGATTGATCTACCGAGACCAAAACCACTCTATTCTTCTAAGATAATTTTATCCAGGATCAACTTCAATCTATTTTCTATGATCTTAGTTATGATTTTGTATGTCACATTGCATAGTGAGATGGACCTGAATTCCCCCATTGTCTTGGCCTCCTTGGACTTTGGTATTAATTCCAAAAAGGTGTGATTCATCGAACCAATCATGGTAGCTTCTAGCCTTGCCTCTACCACTGCCATCAAATCCTTCCTTATAATGTCCCAAAAATGTTGGAAGAAGCCTGTTGAAAAGCCATTCAGCCCTTGGGCCTTGTCAGCATTCAATTGGAATGTGACCTTCTTGACTTATTCTTCTAAAATTGTCACCCATAGTCTTTGATTATCTGCTTCAGATACTACCTAGGGGATGTTGGAGAGGAATTCCTCCTGTGTAGCTAGGTCCAGTTGCCTGGAAGAGTTTAGCAGTTTTTAAAAAACTCCATAGCCTCCTTGTTGATATCCTTCTCCTTCACAAGTGTTTGCCCTTCTAAGTTGACCAACTTTGCTATCGTGTTCTGACTTTGCCTAGCCTTCAAAACATTGTGAAAAAATTTCATGTTCCTGTCTCCTTCTTTCAGCCACATCTCTCTTGATTTCAGACGCCAAGAGACTTCCGCTCTAGCCAAAATCTCTGTGTATTCCTTTTTTAGAGTTCCTTCAATTTCAAAGTCTTTTTGATCCATGCTTGATTCTATCACTTTGCTATTTAAGGCACACATTTCTCCTTCTATTCTACTCTTTTCCTAAAAGATGTTCTTACAATGCTCCTTGTTCCAAGACTTGAGTTTTGATTTTACCATGGCTAACTTTTTTTTTAGTATGTACAATTTGTGATTGCCTTTAGATACCTCCTCTCCCCGCCATTCCTTTATTTTGTCTCTAAGTCCATCTCTTATCCACATCTTGGTGGAGCCTTGTTAGGGAGCACATTTAGCTTAATCAAGAAATAGTCTAAGCCCTTCCAAGGAAGAATGGATGCCTCAAAAGTTGAGGAGAATACCTCCCAATCACCTACCAGCTTGAATCTATCCAATCTCTCTGCTATATTGGAGAAGCCTTTTCACCTATTAGTCCAGGTGAAGAAGCCATTTTTTGTGGCAACGTCCCTGAGTGAACAACCTTCAATGAATTCTTTGAAATCTTTTCGTACCTGGGTTATCACCATCCTGCCTCCCTTTTTCTCTTTGTTGTCTTTAGTGGCATTGAAGTCTCTAGCCACCACCAACCTCCTTTCTCCTTCCTCCTGAAGAAAGACTTTTATTTGTCCCCACACCTCCTTTTTCCTATGGGTTTCTATTGGGCCATACACATTGATGATGAGGAATTTCCTCTTGGACATTTGGGATAGTCACCTTTATGCATTGCTAGTTAAGATTGGCAACCACCTCTTCACCCTAAAGTCTCAGTGGTTTCCACAATACTCCTAGTCCTCTCGAAGCTCCTATAGCCTCCACCTAATCCCCTTCCTAGTCTTTCAAAGATTTCAAGAAATTGTCTTTTTCTGACCCTTCTAGTTTCATTTCCTAAAGAAGAATTAAACCTGCTTTGCTTTGATTGATCAAATGCTTGACTAATCATCTTTTGTTAGGGACATTTAAGCCCCTAGAATTCCAATAAATAGCCCTCATTCCTCATCGGGAAGGGTAATGACCTTCCCTGATCTCAAAGAAAGTTGCTTCTGGCCTATGGTTGTTCCTACAATTTCTAGCTTTTCCTTCTTGGTTTTCCTACCCCTCTTGCAACCCTTCCTGGTTTTAGGGACTTTAATCTTTGATAGATTTTGGGCCAACACTCTTTCTTCCTAGGTTTCCACTTCCTCCCCACCCAAAAATCCATCCTCAGATTCATATCCTGAAGAATAGAACTTCGAGAGGGATTCCTCCCCTCCTTTCTTGATCCCTACTTCCACTTCTTTGGTCTTGGATTCATCTCCCAAAATTTCCTCAACCTCTAGGATTTTAATATCCTCTGCACCCTTCACTTCCTGCCTTGGGATCACCTTGCTTATCCTCCCCTACCCTTTCCCAAGGTCTGAAGAAACTTCAACCTGAGGCTCCTCCTCAGTCTCTCTCTGACCTTGATTAGGAGAGGTCTCGCCTCCATGATCCCCCATCACAGTCTTGGTTGTGGTCTCAAGCTCTTGCGTCCCTTGTTCCAACTTTGAATTAGTCTTGTTTCCTCCTTGGGGTGGATCTTTTGGGAGCTCCTTTTGTATCAAATCAATAGCTTTGTTCGTATCATCCTAGGGGGTTTCTTTGAAATGGGCTCACATGTCTTTACACAATCCTGTATTCCATATCCCTTTGAATGACAGGATTGGCAGATGACTAATTCATCTTCCCTTTCAATTTTCTATCTCTAGATACCTTGAGCCATTCTAATCTCAAGTTCTTTAGGAACTGGAGGGATGTTCCCCACTTCTATGCATATCCTCACATAAATGCCAAAGTTTCTGTCAACCAGGTTCTCATCTACTTTGATGAAGGAGCCAATTTTATTCCCAATCTCTTGTAGAGTCTCCTCCTCCCAATACTATGAGGGTAGATTGTATAATCTGAATGATGTAGGAGCATCCCTGGTTCAAGAGAAATCTTTCATCAACCAAAAACATTTGCATTTCAGTTTGTTTGCAGTTTAGTTTGTTTCTTTTCATTTTCATTTTCTAGTTCAGTTCAGGCAGTTCAGTCAGAAGCAATTTTTGCATTTTGGTCCGTATTCTATCACAATTGCATTTCACACCTTGCGGAGCTAGACATAGTATCTATATTCATTCATCTACATCATATCCAAAATTCAAAGATCCACACATCATTACCAGAAAGATATCGCTATCAAAAGATCGACTGTTTTCTCAGAACAGAGCATCTTGATAGTCTCTGATAATCAGCTAAAGGAGAAGACTTGCAGAGGATTCCTTGACTTGTGGAGATTAATGATACATCATTCAATGACCTTTGGTTCATGTCTGACCTTCCCTGAAGATCCGCATGTTATTCCATTCATTTGAGCAAGTGTTCTATACATTTGGGTCTGGCCTATCTGTGTTCATATGCTACAGCTCTTCATGGGGGTTTGTGACCTTCTTTGGCCAATGCGGAGGAATCTTGTGGTTTGGAGATGATATATATTGATGTAATAGATCCTTAATAGAGTAGTGATTCACATAGTAATATTTGATAGTTTAGATTTCTATGAGGAGCTTCAAAGCTTTATCTTGTGCATGTATGTAATCAGGCATGTGAGCCCTAATTGTAAGCCCGCATGATGCCGACCATATTGTATTTGAATTCTATGATATACTAAATGACTAAATCTGCATTTGTTCCATTTCTTTGAGTTGTTTCCATTGTGTTTAATCTTGCTGCACAGTCCGGATAGTTCATTCTGTGAACCCTCCTACCATGACTGCACCAAGTGGTATCAGAGTGAAAGTTTGGATCTTTGGGACTGAACTGAGTGAAGTTGGCGAGGGAATTCTGTAAGATCTTTTGGTGGATATATCACCGAATTGAGATAGGTTACCTATGTCACAACCGATCACCGATTGAGAGACAATTGTCACCTTGTAGCCTAATCACCAAACTTGAGGTAGTTTGCACTTGATCCTAGGAAGAATGACACCATGAAGAGTTGCTTCTATTGGAACAATGGCTGGAAGAATGGATGAGAAGATGGAGATGATGAAAACAATGCAAATTTGATTGGATGCTATTGAAGAAGATAGGTGAAGAGGGTTAACCGAGACGTAATATTGAAAGTGATCATGAAGAAGAATTTTAATCTGTTGAACAAACTGGCAAAACCCTAGGACGTGATGAAGAAGAATCAGATCAAGTAAAGATGTTGTGAGCTATTTCAAAGATTAAAAAGAGACCTAGAGTTGATGTGCCGAACTATACTGGTAATTTGAACCTTGAATAATTGATTGACTGGATGAATGACATGGAAGAATACTTTGAATATGAGGAAATTGAAGATCTAGAGAAGGTGAAATTTGCAAAGACAAAGTTGAAAGGACATGTTGCTATATGGTGGAAAGAAGTTCAGTTGGAAAGAAATAGAAGAGGAAAAGAAAAGATTACAAAATGGGATAGGATGGTGACAAAGTTGAAGAATAATTTTATACTTGCTAACTATGAGTTGGAACTGTTAAAAAGACTACAGAACCCGAGACAGAAGGAGAAATTTGTGAAGGAGTCTACTGAAGAATTTCATAAGATGATCATAAGGACATGACATAGTGAAGTAAGCAAGGATAAAGTAGCTAGATATATCAATGGACTGAGATTGAACATTCAAGAGGAACTAAACTTGGTAAGGATGACATCTTTGGAAGAAGCATATCAGTTTGCCCTAATAGTTGAATAGAAGATGAATAAAAGACATGATCAGAAGCAGAGAGGTAGAGGAGGTAAATTTTAGAGAGGTAGAACATTTTCTGGAGGAGACAGATCACATCTAGAGTAGAACAAGTTTGACAGCCCATTTAAGAAGGATGACGGAGATAACAATGCCTACCAGAGAGATGAGAGAAATTTTCACTGGAGAGGAAACCCTAGGGCATACCGGAATGAAGGATACAGAAGAGAAGGAAGAGGATTTGATAAGAGAGCATTCAAATGTACTTGTTTCAAGTGTGGTGGTGAAGGACATAGAGCATTTGAATGTGATCAGGGTAGTACAAGTAAGAGGACAAAGAATAGTGGAAGAGAAACCTATGTGGAAGAAGAACCTGTTTGATCACCTAGTTCTGTTGGAAAACCTAAGAAAGGAGAATCACTTGTGATGAGGAGAGCACTATTTCAAGTAAAGACAAATGAGGAACCACTGCAGAGGAAAAGTTTGTTCAGGACAAGATGCAAATCAGGAGGTAAGTGTTGTAAAGTTGTAATTGATAATGGTAGTTCAGATAACCTAGTTTTAGAGGGGGTGGTGACTAAGATGAAGTTGGAAAGATTAAAACACCCTAAGCCCTATCAGATAGCATGGATTCAGGATGATCATAAGTTACTAGTGAGTGAACAATGTTTGGTGAAATTTCATATTGAATCTTATCATGATGAAGTCTTGTGTGATATTATGCCTATCGATGTTTGTCATATCTTGTTGGGTAGACCTTGGTAGTATGATAGAAAAGCTATACATGATGGGAGAAGGAATACATATACTATAACATCAAATGGAAAGAGAATTACTTTGATTCCTTTGGAGGATGACCCTAAGAATGAAGTATGTGGGAATGCTAGAATCTATTTGGTAGACGGGAGAAAATTTCTAGATGGTTTGAAACATGAGAATATGTGTTATGCCTTGATTCCTAAGAAGCCTGAAGCATTGAGGAAGGAAACTAAAGAATCACAACCAGAGGAGATAAGAGAGTTACTGACAGAATATGAAGACATCATATCAGACAATGTACCTGAAGGATTGCCACCTATAAGGAGTATCAATCATCACATGGATCTTATACCGGGAGCAAATTTGCCTAACAAAGCAGCACATAGAATGACACCGGTAGAGAATGAAGAACTAAATAGACAGATACAAGAGTTTTTGAGGAAAGGTTTGATTAGAGAAAGTTTGAGTCCTTGTGTAGTACCTACAGTACTCGCACCTAAGAAGGATGGAGAATGGAGAATGTGTACTGACTCTAGAGCAATAAACAAGATCACAGTTAAGTAAAGATTTCCTTTTCCTAGAATGGATGATATCATGGATTGTTTGAGTGGAGCAAGATATTTCACAAAGATAGATTTGAAGAGCAGATATCATCAGATTAGAATAAGAGAAGGAGATGAATGGAAGACTATTTTTAAAACAAATGAAGGCTTATATGAGTGGTTAGTGATGCCTTTTGGATTGACAAATGCACCGAGTACTTTCATGAGATTGATGAATGAAGTTCTGAAGAAATTCTTGGGTAAGTTTGTGATTGTATACTTGGATGATATTTTGATTTCCAAGAAGACAAAAGAGGAACATTTGTGGCATCTTAGCCAAATTTTGTAGAGATTGAGAGAAGAGAAATTGTTGATAAATATCAAGAAGTATAGTTTCATGAAAGAAGAGTTGGCATACTTGGGATTTGTGATTTCTACCAAAGGATTGAAGATGGACCCTAAGAAAGTGAAAGAAATTGTTGAATAGCCTACACTAGAGAGCATGGGAGAAGTTAGATCATTTCATGGATTGGCTAGTTTCTACTGGAAGTTCATCAGAAATTTTAGTTCAGTTTGTAACCCTATGACAGACAATGAGAGGTGACAGAAAAGATTTTAAGTGGACATCAGGAGTAGATAAAAGTTTTGAGTTGTTGAAGCAGAAGGTGACTGAACAACTTGTTTTGGCATTACCAGATTTCAATAAGGTATTTCAAGTTGATTGTGATGTGAGTGGAAATGCAATTGGAGTAGTGTTAAGTCAAGAAGGTAGACCAGTAGCATATTTTAGTGATAAGTTGAATGATGCAAGGAGGAGATATTCAGTTTATGATCAAGAGCTCTATGCCATAATTCAAGCCTTGAAGAAGTGGAGACATTACTTGTTGCCTAAGGAGTTTGTGTTGTATATAGATCATCAAGCTTTGCAGTATTTGAATAGTCAAGGTAAGTTGAATTAGAGACATATGTGATGGGTAGAGTTCATGCAGAGTTATACTTTTGTGTTGAAGCATAGGAGTGGAAAATAAAACAAAGTTGTTGATGCATTGAGTAGAAGAAGAAACTTGTTAACAGAAATGAGAGTTGAAGTGTTAGGTTTTGATGAATTGAAGAACATGTATGAGGGAGACACTAATTTTGCAAAACCTTGGAAAGCATGTGAGGAACCTATTGTGATAGATAGAACTAAGTGCTTGGACTATTTCATTTAGGATGATATGTTGTTCAAAGGAAGTTAGTTGTGCATACCTAGAAGTTCAATGAGAGATAATTTGATCAAGGAGAAACATAGTGGTGGATTGGTAGGACATTTTGGCATTGATAAGACAGTGGCTTTAGTGAGTGAAAATTACTTTTGGCCTCAGATACATAAGGATGTTAGGAGATTTGTGTAGAGTTGTAGAGTTTGTCAAGTTGCAAAAGGAAGTAGTCATAATACTGGATTGTATAAACCTTTGACAGTACTGGAGAGACCTTGGGAAGACATAAGCATGGATTTTGTGATGGGATTTCCTAAGACACAAAGAGGACATGATTCAATATTTGTAGTGGTTGACAAATTTTCAAAGATGGCTCATTTCATACCTTGTAAGAAGACAACTAATGCAATGTATGTAGCTAACCTATTTTTTCAAGGAGATTGTGAGATTACATGGATTACCTAAGAGTATAGTTTTAGACAGAGATACAAAGTTTGTTGGATACTTTTGGAAGACACTTTGGAAGAAGATGAAGATAGATTTGAAGTTTAGTTCATCTTTTCATCCACAGACTGATGGACAGACAAAGGCAACGAATAGGAGTTTGGGAAACTTGTTGAGATGTTTGGTTGGAGAGAAGACAGGAAGTTGGGATTTGATTCTTTCACAAGCAGAGTTTGCATACAATAATTTAGTAAATAAGAGTACCGAAAGAACACCTTTTGAGATTGTGACTAGAGTGAACCCTAGAGGAGTAGAAAAATTAAGAGATATAAGCATGGAAGAAAAGAGAAGTGCAAAAGCAGAATAATTTGCAGACCACATGAAGACAATGCATAATCAGGTGAAGAAACATTTGGAGGATATGAATAGAAAGTATAAGGAAAAGGTAGATGAGAAGAGAAGTCATAAGGAATTTGAAGTGGGAGATGACATAATGGTGTACTTGAGAAAAGAAAGATTTCCATTTGGAACATATAACAAGTTGAAGATGAAGAAGTTTGGACCTTTTAAGATACTTAGGAAATTTGATTCAAGAAATGCATATGAAATAGAGTTACCAGAGACCTTGGGTATATCACCTATTTTCAACATTGCAAACTTATATTAGTATCATGAAGTAGAGTTCAGTGACAACATGGAAGAAGACTTGAAGAAGTAGTTACCACACAAAGCACCGAAGCAGATTGAAGACATTTTTGAAAGTAGAGTTGGACACAGCACTAGAGGAAGACAACATAAAGAATATCTTATGAAGTGGAAAGGCAGACCGAAGCAAGATTCATCATGGATTTCTCAGGCTGAGGTGGACCGGCTTGGTTCTCCCCTAGCCCCAGCAAAGTGAGGGACTCACTTTTTCAATAACCCCAGATGTTTGATGCAGGAGCATCCCTAGTTTAAGAACAATCTTGCATCAACCAAAAATATTTGCATTTTAGTTTGTTTGGAGTTCAGTTTGTTTCTTTTCATTTTCATTTTCCAGTTTAGTCAGAAGCAATTTCTACATTTTGTTCCGCATTCTACCACAGTTGCATTTCACACCTTGTAGAGCTAGACTTAGCATCTAGATTCATTCATCTACATCATATCCATAATTTAGAGATCTGCACATCATTACAGGAAAGATATCGCTATCAAAAGATCGACTATTTTCTCATAACAGAGCATCCTGACAGTCTTTGATAATCAGTTAAAGGAGAAGACTTACAAAGCATTCCTTGACTTGTGGAGCTTAATGACACATCATTCAATGACCTTTGGTTTGTGGTTGACCTTCCCCAAAGATCCACATGTTATTCCATTCATTTGAGGAAGTGTTCTATACATTTAGGTCTGACCTATCCGTGTTCACACATTACATATCTTCATGGGAGTTTGTGACCTTCCTTAGCCAATGCGGAGGAATCTTGTGGTTCAGAGATGATATATATTGATGTAAAAGATCCTTAGGAGAGTACTAATTCACATAGCAATATCTAATAGTTTAGATTTCTGTGAGGAGCTTCAAAGCTTTATCTTGTGCATGTATGTAATCAAGCCTGTGAGCCCTAATTGTAAGCCCACATGATGCCGACCAGATTGTATTTGAATTCTATGATATACCAAATGACTGAATCTACATTTGTTCTATTTATTTGAGTTGTTTCCATTGTGTTTTCTCTTGCTACACAGTCTGGACAGTTCATTCTGTGAACCCTCCTACCATGACTACACCATTGAACTGGATTCGGCTCACCTCAATTGTTTGCTTGAGGGGATCAAAATTTGGCTCCCAATCTTGGATGAAGATACTTGTACCATCCAAGAAGTAAGGGCCTGTGTTCATGATTTGCCTTTTCCCTTGATCAAGAAGAAACAATTTGTCAAGGATTTGACATCTCCAACTCCCCAATTTAGTTCACACTAGTTTTTCATTTTTGAAAATGCTGGCCAACCCCCACACCATTTGATAAAGAGCACCTTCTCCTTTAGTATGTTTACCAAGGAATCCAGAGAACTGGAATTCAGAAAGAAGGAAATGCATCTGGAGTCTACATCTTCTTGTCTTACCTTGGCTCTAGGGTCAACTTTGATTCCTGTCTTCACGCCAAACTTTGGATTCTTAGTTTTGGGGGCCGCACCAGGTTCTACCTTCTAGGGTCCCTTTGTTTTCCTAACCAAGGTCTTCTACCTTGACCTAGCCATCTGGATGTTCCTTTCCAGCTAGGGTTTCCTTGCCAATGCCTTCCATACCCTTCACTCTAAAAACCCTTGGGCCTCTCAAACTGATTCCTTTCTAGTTGAATCAATCAGGGATCCTATTTGTTCCACCACCAATCCCTTTTGTCCCCTTGTGGGCCAGGGATCTCTACGATCCCGATCTTTAGGCATCATTTTGTCTTTCCCCTTATCCCTCAAAATCTCTTCCTGCCTCCAATCAAAATCCTTCTAATAACTTCTTCCATCTTGCTCACCTTGAAAGGGTTTGTTCCAGAGTCTGTTATCCTTCCAGTATGGGTTCGTGGTTTCCTTTCTCCTAGTTTCTAGATTGTGCCATGATTTGCCTAAAGCTCACTACCTTAGCTGGTCCAATGGAAACACCTTTTCTACATTTGCCACCCATTCGCCAGCCTTGAACCCACTTTCACCCACTCTACTCCCGCTCGCTCTGCTCCCAATCACCATTTTTTAATTTAAGAGAAAAGCATTTATTGTGGCACATCAAATTTTACATTTTTTTAAAATTTGATCTTGGATCTCACTAGAAGTATGATTCATGTGACATGATTAAAGAAAAGCTTTTGGCCAATAAGAGTGCTAGAAGTAGAATTCAACATCAAAGTAAACCCCTACTACAAATGTTAAAAAGAAAGAATTATTTGGATGAGCTCAAAAAAGTAATGAAAGAAACTATTATTGAGAAAGGTATTACTTTTGAACAATTGTGAGTAGAAATAATGGCATCGCACCCACAAAGAATGACAGAGATGTCAATCAAGAGATACGACAATTTGTATAAGAGAGATACTAAACATCTAGTTTAAAAAAATGTCAGAGTCTCTAAGAGTAGGTTGTACAAAGGAATATTGGACACAATAAAAACAACTATCTTTTGGTCTATGAGGAAAGATCTAGGTGATCCAATTCTATTGCAGACTTTGAGGAGATATCAAAAGATGAAGAGTTTAGAAAATTATGGATTAGAGAGCATTCCTTTGAAGCAACTAATGTTGAACCTCATGATGAGAAGGAAGAGAAACCCTTGGATCTTAGTGCAAACTATGTATACAAACCTAGTGTATACACCTAAAAATGACACAACTCTATCTAAATAAATATTCTTAATATTTATTTCAGTTTAATTCCTCTATCAATAAATAAACAAATCAATTTATTTATCTGATTCACATTCCTCCACAAAATTAAATAAATTCATTTATTTAATTAAAACCTTCATATTCCTCCAAATTAAATAAAATCATTTATTTAATTAATTAAAATCCTCCAAGTTCTTCTAAATGAAATAATACCAAATTATTTAATTAAATCCTCCAAAATTCCTCTAAATTAAATAATATCAAATTATTTAATTACCTCTTCTAAAATCTAAAGCCATTCTAAATTAAATAATGTCCAATTATTTAATTAGTTCTTCTAAACTTCTCATTCTCTATATTTAAATAAATCAAAACATTTATTTAGATTATCCATTTCCTCCAAAATTGAATTAATACCAAAAATAATTCAATAAATCCACATGCACATGTAATTAAGTATTCTAATATTTAATTAGCATTTATCCTCACACACATGTACTATTTATCCTCCACTTCAAATCAGTTAACTAATCAATCAATTCACTTAACTGATTAGTCTATTCTGTTAATTGATCAGTCCACTCAGTTAACTCCTCAATCTATTTTTGTTAACTCCTCTAATGCATGAAAGACTAGGACACTTGTCCTCTTCCTATTCGTGCACATCCTCTAAACCTTCCTCAACTGTTGATCTTCTTATTCTTTCTATATCGCTGATCTTCTTCCTCTCAAACCTATAAATACAACCCCTATTCCTCCATTTCAGTAATCCAAGCTTTTAGTAAACTTACTTTGTAGGAATCACAGCACGCCTTTGGCACCCAAACCATTCCATAGCTTGTGATCATCATTTTATTGTATTGAAGATCCTCTTCATTACAAGAACTATCAGTCATTTCTCTATTGTCATCTTGAAGAAAAAAAGCAAGGAAGTGCACTTTCTGAAGGCTTCATTCACACGAAAGATCAATTTGAGATTAGGCGACCAATGGAAGCCGCGAAGTAATAAGGTTTGCAAGTTATCTCTCTTTGTATTTGAATCTTGATTATTGCAATTTCTATTGAGTTATTGGGTTATTATTAATCATTGATATTATCCACATTTTCCCATAACATTTCTGGCACCCACCGTGGGGCCTTGCCCCAAATTTAACCTCAAAAATTGAGTTTTTGTGCATTAGGTTCCATAAATAGGAAGTTTCTGCACATCTGCTCATTAAAACCATGCATTTGATCTCTGTTACAATGCATCTGGAAGATCTACGCATTTGCTCACTGAATTAGTGCATCTGTTCTCTGAATCAATGGATATATCCAACCTGCACTTTTATTTCCTATTTCGACGCATTTAATCTCTGTAACTGCGCATTTACCATAACTACATATCTGTTCTTTCTTTTAGCACATGTACTCTCTGTAGTTGCACATTTACCAGATCTACACATCTGTGCTATGTATTTGTGCATGTATCCTCTATAACTGTGCATTTGTTCTAACGGGGTCCTTCAGTTATTTCTTGTGATTTTTCGCTAACGCTAACATTTCTCATAGGTATATTCTCAGATCTATCTACAGGTTAGGAGCTGGTTAGACATTTAGCTGCATTGTTAACTCACATTTAAATCTAATTAGCAAAGAAAGTAATTGGATTGTTCATGGAAATCTCATCTAGACCTAACTAGGAAGGAAGTAACTTGATCTTGTTGCATCAACAACTTGAACGTAGTCCCAATGCTAGGAAGGTTAAAATTGAACAAGTGCTTCTTGCTTTCAAATTTAACAAATCTCGTGTGTGCCCAAATAGCATAACCCATTTAGTTTTTTTCTTTTAAATAGGAGGAAAGAAACATTATTTTTTGTGAATGATAATAGGCCTATGCTCTCCCCTTTCTTGGGTGACCAGAATGCCAAACCTATCATTTCACATGTATTTCCTTTAGAGATGTCTACCCTTGGATATTCTTCCATCCAAGTGGGAATGACCTTAAGTGGTAACAAGCTAAAGCCAAGCTCTACCTAGCCACTATAAATAAATTGTGCTTGAGGGGAAAGCTTCATGCAATGAGTGCTGATTAGTTATACCGACATCCAATCTCCCCCAAAACCCTCCAAGGCGTAATCCTTGAAGGCTGGGAGACTCCATAACGAAGAGTAGCAATGCCGCACGTATAACCACTCGAATGGTTGCCCTTACTACTTATCCATTGTTTTAGAAGCCAAAATCCCCTATAAACCAGTGCCGAAAAGAGCGATTATCATCTTCCTAAGATGACTCACGTTCTTACGATTCAATAGTAGAGATAATAGGGAAATCCTAAGGTTTGCGATCCTTGGGAACCTAGAACTTGGTGTACTAGAGAAGTTTGTGCACTTGTAAGGGGGAGACTGTGTCCCAAGTTCCTAAGTTATCTGCTTTGAAATAGCATAGCTGGTGTAAAAACCAAGTGAGAATTCGGTTTATATTGCCCTTGCCATCCTAGGATTTGTTCTTGTTTTCATCAAAAGAGTCAAAATCTTAAAAAAAATCAAAAATCATGGAAATATTCTTTATGTTTGCTCTGTTTTTCTTGCCATAGTTGAAAAATCAAATAAAAAAGACCAACTCTCAGCTAGAGAAAAAACCAAAAACATCAAAAAACGTACCAAAATCAATCAAAAACTACCAAAAAAATACAAAGCTGCACTTTTATCCAATTCTGTTGCACATCTATATGTTGCTGTGCATTCATTCAATCTTGTAGCACTTTTGTCACTACCTACTGTGCATATATATCTTACCAGAATAGCGTATCTATTATCTATTCTTGCACATATATTTTTCACCAGTCTTGCACTTTTGTTGTCTATTGTTACACATTTGTCTTCTATTACTGCGCTTCTATTCTTGCACATCCATCATAGTGAGCACTTCCAGATCTTTTGTGATAAAAATATCAACCTTTCTAGGTACCCATTTCATCTTTGTTTCAGTTTCTAAAATTAGATTTACCGTGCAGTTGCTTCTCTCGTCCATTTTTTGCATCATACCCTCTTTTTTGTTGGACATCTCGCTAAAACATTTCACCAATCTTCCCAAAATCAAACCAAGTATCAAAACCAGGTTAGTGCAAAGAAATTCTAGATCATATCAGCCTCAAACAAACCTAGTAAGTCTCCACTATCAAGGATCTATCATCCTTCTCTCTCAAAACTTCACTAGTGGCTTGCACAAAACTAGTCTATATCAAGTAATCGGATTGCAAACATCCTTACTTTTGGCTACTATTTTGTATCAACCAACTTGTTTGACACCATTGGTCTAAGGAAACCCTTGTTTGAACCTCATCACCACAAGTATCCCCTTCACCACAACCTCCAAACACACCTTGTCAAAACTTCCAAATTCACACCACCCCATCCCAAATCACATTGCATGGTCTTAACTAGATCCCAAAATCAAAAACAACTTGAAATGGTGGGTACATCTGAAAAAATTGTCCCATCCCCTCACGACAGTGATGAGGAGATTTCTCATGAGGACATTCTAGAAGCTCAACAAGACTAAAAGTTGCAACACATGATGGACAAAGTGCTCAACCAAGACCCTAGCAAATTCTTTTTTCACCTAGCAAACCAAGGACTTAAACTCCCCAAAGACTTTGACATCAACACATTAAAGGAACTCGAAGAAGAAAGAATCCACAAGGACAACACATGAGAGGAAATAACCATAGACAAAGGCAAGACAACCATTGACTCTACAAACCCTCTAAGTTTATTGACTCAACAAATTGAAGCCTTTCAACAACATCTCGCAGAGATTCAAACTAGAGCATTAACAAAACACTACTCTCTAGAGGATATCTCACCATATCCTTTTGACAAAGACCTTGATCATTATACCTTTCCCCTTAAAGTTTGAGGTACCAAAATTTGACAAATATCGCGGAAAGGGTGATCCAAGAGACCACATTAGAGAATTTAGTGCAACATGCCTTGAAGTCGCCCACAATGACACCTATCTCATGTGACTATTCCCAAGGAGCTTGGGAGGACAAGATATGGAGTGGTTCTCTTGACTACCTCTCGACATTCAAACCTTCAACAAAGTAGTGGATAAGTTTGTCACGCACTACTCCTACAACATTGAGCATGACATCTCACTTTTAGATCTTTGTAACACTAAACAAAAGGGTGGAGAATCCTTTCTCTCTTTCTTACAAAGATGGAGACAATTGGCAAGCAAATGTCCACATCAAATACCAGAAAAATAAATGCTTGAGATGTTTGTCCACAACCTACACGCTGACCTAAGCTACCAAATACAAATCCAATGCCCTGCTTCTTTTAGTAAGTTCATTGAGATGGGTTTACTCATTGAAAAGGCTTTGATAGAAAAAGTTCAAATCAAACTTTACAAGGACACTCATAGTGCAAATGTCAACATAGATAAACCATGATTTTGGACTAAGAATAAGAACATCGTAAATGATGGGGTGGTTGATGCCAAAAATATGGCACCAAAGTAACCAATTTTCAACTTATCAAGCCCACAAAACAACCCCCCACAAAACAAACCATGAAACACTGAATCATGGTTTACAAACTATCATCCTCAGAGAAAATTCACACCTCTAGGAGAAACATTGGAAATTGCCCTATAGAAGCTAATAACAAATACACTCATAACACTTCCAACGGTGTGGGATTATGAACCAAAAGTCAAACCTCCTTGGTGGAATCACAGTGACTTCTATGAATATCACCAAAATAAGGGACATAAAACCAATTATTGTATTGCACTCAAACACACCATTCAAGACTTTTTGGACCAAAAAAAGGTATCACTTGATGGACATGCCTCTAATGATGATCACTTAGCATTCAAGAATCCACTTCCCAACTATGAGTAGGGAGGGTCTTCAAATCAGAAAAACAATGGAACTAACAATGCCAATTATACAAATGTATCATTTGACTATGTTGTTAACCACATTTTAGAGAGTGATTCACATATCAATGTAACCACTATAAAAAAAACCCTGGATTGTAATGTGACCACTCACAGTGGAAAAGTTACTCTTAGAGGAGTCCCATCCAAACCATCTTCTCTGTCCAACCAATACAATGTTCTGGATCAACTTCACAAGACACCCACACACATCTCCATCTTGGAACTTTTGTGTTTGTCCTCATCTCACAGAGCCATACTTGACCAAGCTCTTTTAGAAGCCACTATTCCAACAAACCTCGCCGAAGAACAGTTTCAAACCATGGTAGGTCATATTACCACACCTAATTCCCTATCATTCACTAAAAAGGATGATATGTCAATCACTCAACCTCATAATGCATCTCTCCACATAGAATCCTTCATCCACAAGCACAAAATAAAAAGGGTTCTAATCGATGGAGGAGCCGGTTTGAATATTTGCACCTTAAAGGTAATCCTTGCATTGGGATTTTCAGAGAATGCTATCGATCCTAAAAAGAAAATAACCATCAAAGCTTATGATGAAGAGGAAAGAACTTCAAAGGGAACTATTGTTTTGCCTATCAGAGTGGGACCTATAGTAAAGGATGTAGTGTGCCAAGTCCTTGATATGGAGCTTGCATATAACATTCTCCTTAGGAGACCTTGGATACATGCTCTAAAAGAAGTACCATCAACCTATCACCAATATATCAAATTCCCCCATGAAGGCCACGAAATCACCATCCAAGGTGATCGCAATCCATTTCAATATTGTGACTCCATTCAATTTAAACCTAAAATTGTGATTCCCCATAACCATGCCTCTGCTTCATCTTCATCCCATGTTGACCCAACTTCACTCCCACATCAAAGGCACCCCAATCCGACCTCAAACTCAAAGATAACGGTCTCGATGAATACATGATCACCCAATCCTTTTGCTTAGCACAACTCCCTCTCTCCTCCAGATCCTATGGAAAGCCTTCCATGAGAAAACCCAAAGTAGTAGAAACTACTAAAGGTCTGTTTGTCAAATGGGGAAGCCTTGAAGATGAGAGCGATGAAAAAGACATCCTACAATGGTTATATAAGGATGAAGATAGTCTATCCAAGCAACAAGACCATCACTCCATCGTGTAAACTGAATAGTATGGTCAAGGAGTCTTAATATTACAAAGAATGGGGTATGAAGGTCATGGGCCCATCGAATTGAGAAAAGAAGGTATCACTGAACCTATCGAACCTCATACATTAACAGCCTGAGACACTATAGGGCTAGGTTACATCGGCAAAGCAAAGACCAAAGGAATAGATAAGCATAAATGCCAACAACCAGAAATATCTACTACCAACCTAGTAGATCAAATTCACTGACTACAATGATGGAGTGAGACTGACTCCAATGAATATGAATGGGATAGTCTCTCTGAACTATCTTGTGATGAAAAAGATATTGATGTGGTCTATGAGTATGACCCTACCCATGCAACTAATGAGGGACAAAGTCCAAGGGCTAGACCTCTAGAGTTCGACCCACATCATAACGATAGTGAGATTCATGAGGAAAGAATGATACTGCACTTGATAGATCAACTTGTGGAGAGTACCATCGCAGGCATTGTCAATGCTTATAATAACCACCTTAAATCCTCCATCTTGATCATCAATATCCTCAAACTAGACCAACCCAATGACCCTCTACCACTAGTGCATCCAGAACTCATCGATTGGGACTTGCAAGACACTACCCCTGAGCTTGATACCTTTCAAAATGATGAAGCCATCGTAGACTATCTAGATCTTTGAGACCATATACCCACAGGGGATCACAGGGATAGCTATGGCATAGAACTCAATGACAAAGCTTATTTTGGAGAGAGTACCAAGCCTTTTAGTCTCAAAAATGTAAAAATGAAAGAAAGACCTAATGGTGAAAACCGCTCTACGACAGTGTTAGATCATGAAAATAGTAAAAATATGAAAGGCGTAACCAATGGTGGAAACCTCTCTGAGGCGCTAAAGGATGAAAGGCTTGACCCTCTTCCCAATCTAACACATCAGGAGAGATCCTCAATCTTGATTGAACTAGTAGAACAGATCAATGTCAGCATAGGTGACACTCCAAGGATAATCCATATGGCACAATCTTTAACTGCACAAGAAAAGCCAGAGTTCACTGAATTCTTCAAAAGGAAACAAATCAACTTTTCTTGGTCATATGCGGATATGCTAGGGATAGATCGAAATATCATAATGCATCACTTGTCCTTAGCTCCAGAAGCTAAGCTAGTTAAGTAGAAACTCAAGAAGATACACCCGCATGTCGCCCTCATGGTAAAAGAAGAACTGAAGAAGCTGCAAGATGTCAGGTTCATCAGACCAATAGACTATCCTGAGTGGATTTCAAATATAGTGCCTATCGCCAAACTAGATGGAAGAGTTCGACTGTGTAATGACTTCAGGGACCTAAATAAAGCTTGTCCAAAAGATGATTTCCCTTTGCCAAAGATTGACATTATTGTAGATCTCACAGTAGGGCACACTATGCTGTCACTAATGGATGGTTTCTTTGGATATAACCAGATCAAAATTGCACCTGAAGATCAATACAAGACTGCATTTACATGTCCATGGGGCACCTACTATTGGTGTGTCATGCCATTTGGATTGAAAAATACAGGGGTAACATATCAGCAAGCCATGACTACAATCTTCCACGACATGATGCACACCATAATGGAAGATTATGTAGATGACATTTTAGCAAAATCACTCACAAGAGGACACCTAGCAGTATTAGACAGATCTTCACAAGATTGGAGCAATTCAATGTGCGCCTTAACCCAAAGAAGTGCATATTCAGAGTCACATCCGACAAGCTTCTTAGATACATCGTGTCTGCCAATGGAATTGAAGTAGACCCAGCTAAGGTGAAAGCCATCATGGAAATGCCGCCTCCCAAAAATCTCAGTCAACTAAGGTCTCTACAGGGAAAACTACAATCTATCAAAATGTTCATTTCTCAATTGGCAGACAAGTGTCACCCATTCATGCACCTCCTACATAAGAACATTCCTTTCAAATGGAATGATTCATGTGAACATGCATTTCAATAGTTAAAAGAGTATCTCATGAAACCACCTGTATTGATGCCACCGATCCAGGGTAAGCCTCTGCTACTTTATATCTCCACCACACCAACAGCTCTGGGGGCTCTCCTTGCACAGCAAAATCATGAAGGGAAAGAACAAGCGATTTATTACATCAGCAGAACACTAGTTGGCTATGAGCTACAATACACGCAAATTAAAAGAGCATGCCTCATTGTGGTCTTTGCTTTGGAAAAATGGAGACATTACATGCTATCACATTCCATCAAGCTAGTAGTAAAAATTGATCCATTAAAGTATTTTCTCAATAAAGCTTCCCTTACAGGTAGATTGTCAAAATGTGTCATGCTTCTCAGTGAGTTTGACATCGAGTATGTAGACAGATGAGCAATAAAGGGTCAAGTAATTACAGATCAACTGGCAGATGCGCCTTTAATAGATGATAACCCATTGAGCTTTGAATTTCCAGATGAGTCTATCTTTCACATAACAACCTGAAAACTCTACTTTGACAGCTCATACACTCAGCATGGATCCGGGGTAGGTATCTTGTTGATCACACCTAATGGCGACACCATTCCAAAATCATCCAGACTACTCTTTCCTTGTACTAATAATGTGGTGGAGTATGAAGCCCTAGTCATTGGCATCAAGCTAGTAGTTGAATGGAACATCAAAGAACTTCAGGTGTATGGTGACTCACAGATGGTCATCAACCAAGTGAATGATGACTACCAAACAAAGGATGAGAAGTTAATACCATACAAATAGATGGTAGACAACTTCAAAGAGTACTTTGTTGAGATCTCTTTTGAGCAAATACCAAGGATATAGAACAAAGAAGCAGACGCCATGGCAACGATTGCATCTCTCCTTGACATCCCTAACAACCAATCATGCTATGAGTTCTTGGTAGAGCTAGTGTCCCATCCTGCATATGACACTCCTGAATCCCACATCATTTGTCACATTGTAGGATCTGATTCTCCCCTATATAGAAAAGTATTTGCCTATCTTAAAGAGAATACCATACCCCTTGATCTCTCAAATAACCAAAAACAAGCCTTCATTCGCCAAGCATCTCGTTATACCATTATCGCCAACACCTTATATTGATAAGGTCTTGATGGTATTCTCCTTAGGTGTCTCGATAGCGAGGAATATCAAACCGCCCTGAGTGAAGTGCACGACGGTATATGTGAGACCCATTATAGTGGTCCTACCCTAGCCAAGAAACTCATATGCATGGGATACTACTGGCCAAATATGGAAAAAGATTTCTATCATTTTGTAAAGAGGTGCAAGAAATGCCAAATCCATGGAAACCTAATACATGCACCAGCATAGGAGCCGCAGCCTTTAACGACTCCTTGGCCTTTCTATCAATGGGGACTCAACTTAGTGGGAAAGATCCACCCTCCATCATCCAGTGGCCATAAATTCATAATCACCGCCACTGAGTACTTTACGAAGTGGATTGAAGTCATACCCCTCGCCAATGTCATAGGCAAATTGATTGCCTCTTTTATCTTGAACTACATCATTTGCCACTATGGTATCCCTTCATCCATTATCACAGATAATGGACAACCATTCAAAAATTAGGATGTCAAAGAACTGTGTGACAAATTCCATATCCAACACCATTTTTCCACCCCGTATTACCCCTAGGGAAACAGCCAGGCAGAGGCATAAAAAAACATCTTAAATTTTTTGAAAAAGATTGTCAATGATGTCGACCATGATTGGCACATCTAATTAAATCCCATGTTGTGGGCCTACCGCACAAGTATCTGCACACCCACGAGTGCAACACCATACTCCCTGGTCTATGGATCTAAAGCCATCTTGCCCATTGAAGTTGAGATCCCATCCTTGCGAGTTTCATTCAAAGGCCTCATAACAGTTGAAGAATGCAGAGTGTCCAAACTTCAAGAGTTAGAGCTACTAGAGGAAAGAAGGCAATAGGCCTTTAACCATCTCAAGTCTTATCAACAAAGAATGTCCAGAAGTTACAACCACAAAGTAAAACCCCAGGTATTTCAAGTTGGTGACCTAGTCCTCAGAGAAAATCCTAGGAATTAGCAAGATAGAGAGAAGAAAGGCAAGTTTGAATCCAATTGGCTGGGTCCTTATGTCATCATTGCTACTTGTGTCTAGTGCTTATCAATTGGCTACATCAAAAGGTGAACTATTTGATGATCCCATCAACAACATGCATCTTCGCAAGTTTTACACCTAAACCCCAATGCAAGGGAGTCCAAAAATAAACAAAAAAAATGAACAAAACTAGAAAAAAAGCAAAAAAATAGAAAAACAACAAAAAAACCATCCTTTGGTGAAAACCTGGCAAATAGGCACCTTGAATAGATACCATGATGAAAACCTGGCAAACAGGTGTCATGTGTATTTTAGCTATTGAAATAAAAGAAAGTGGTGAAAACCTAGTAAATAGGTGCTATCTGCGACAAACCATTTCCTCCATCAATTGCAAACTCATTCCTTGTTCATCCTATCTTGTGTCCATCATGTCATCCATCTTGAGCCAATCCATTTAACCGTTGTTGAACTATGTTGCCTTTGAGTTATCAGGTAGGCAAGGCCATTACCAATGCACCCCCGAGGCTCCTTTTCCATCCATCTTGTCCATCCCATCCCTTTGTCCATCCCATTTCCCATCACCTAGGTCCTAGGTCCACCAAGTTCACCCCAAACTACATTTCCTCTACATCCTCATGAAGCAAGGCCATTTAGCAATGAGCCCCCGAGGCACTAGGTCAGTCCTTTAGGGCTCGTTCTTTGTATCCATTGTCAGTTCGTCCATAATAAAGACAATCCTTTTGTCTAACTGGGGGCAAGTCCTCAACTTGGTAAAGTATTTGGATTCTTGAGTGCCACATGTTCTAAGGGGACACCAATAAGGATTGTGATACCTTTCACTAGACAAACAGGCAAAAACAAAGCACGCTTCCAAACAGAAATTTTGACGCAAGACATCAACCTATCCAAAGCAAAGAAAACAAGTACCTAAACACTCAAAAATGATTTTATCTAAACTATGGCAAGAATACACATCTAATGCAAGAATATTTTGTGTTTGTAAGCAGGTTAAGTTACAGAGTCTTGATTTTTGTTATTATGTGTTTCTATGCCACTTGAGGATGTCACAAACTAGTGAAGCTATGATGGGGGCATAATCATTTTCTTTGTTTGTTGTTTGTGGATCAATCTTTAGTAATGTGATGACTTTTGCCTAACAACTTGATCAGCAAAAGATCATCGAGGACTACAGAGGTCTAAACATGAAAAGGGGGCAATCCTTGTATGTTGAAACACAAGAAATACTCAGGTCATCTAGATTCAATTTTAACTAGATGCTTGTATTAACTTACTATATCAAAATCCATATAAGGGATACTCAGGTCATCTTGGTTTAATTATACCTAGATGCGTGTATTTTCTTACAACATTTCAAAAAGATAAAAGAAACAAAAAGTGCCCAATGATGAAACAAACACTTCAAAATACTTGCAATATAAAGATGACAAATATCTACATCCATCCTTATCAAATTGCATTCCATATACCATCCATCCATAAAGATCTTGTTCACAGTGTTAGTGTTTACAGAAGCTTGTGAGTCCTTCTATCAAGTCACTCTTCTATCAACTTTCTATCTATCATTTGTGACTGTCATCAAGTCTCGTCTGTATTGATTGAGTACACTTGGACATATCAAACACAGATAATCATTTTGCATTAAGTGAAATAGTCCTTAATTTGATTAGATTATTTACAGTCATGTAAGTGCATGAGGTTATCCATGGGTACTCATTTTTGCATTTCATATTAGGTGAGATAATCATTAATTGGGTTAGATCATTTGCATACATATAGATGCATCAAGTCAAGCATAACATTGCATTTACCAAATAACTCACAAAAACATAGCCATAATCATATTGTCCATCATAGAATGTGACCACATAGGTGCATACATATAGGTGCATTTAGAACATCCATACCCATTTGTGTCATCATAACATAAATGCATACATAATATCCCATTAAAAAACTATCAAAAACATAGCATAAAAACATCATCAGATAGACTGCATCCATGATCATCACATAAAGAGCATACATATAGGCCATGGTGACTGCATATAAAGTATCTAAAACATGTGCATCACATATAAACATCACAAGTAAGAATCCATCCATGATAAATTGCATAACAACATACATATAGGTAAATCATAAGCTGCATCATCATATAAACAATAAAAGTGTCCAAGTGTACAATATCAATCTGCCGTCTAAGAGTCACATCATAGAAGGGTCTATACATACATGCAAAGTGATAAATGATACAATGTCTCGATAACTGCACAAAATAACAGTGGTATATACATATAACAGGCTATCCATGATCCATCAAAATAATGTATGTATAAGTGCAAAATCTGTCCAAGTGGCAGCTACCCCTGTTGTCGTGGGGTGCTACTCCCAGCACTGTCCCCTCCTCCTCCTCCACCGCGGCATGACCCAGACTGCTATGGGCCCATCACTAACGCTCCCGAGCATGATCTACTTGCCCTCTATGAAGCTACTAAATGACTCCTATAGCTCAGTGCCTACTGGTCTGCTGGCACCACACCATGGTATAAACCCCTATAGTACTATGTCTAAGTCTATGCTCTACCTAGCTCACCCTGAATCTGTGCAACTTCGGTCTGCAACTGTGTCACCTGGACCTGGGCCTGCATCACCTATATCACCAGAAACATTGTAGCCCTATCAGTACCCATAGTGGTTATGACTGCGTCTCTCTCTGCTGTCAAGGCCCATACCCTAGCCAATGTTGTGTCCTACTCTATAGTAAGACCAACTATAACCCCAGTGTCTGCCTCCCTACAAGACTCCATAGCTCTCAGCTGCGCTCCAACCTGCCTCAGTTGGCCCTATAGCATAGTAACTACCACCACCTATGCCTGCTCCTATGGGTCAACCTACTGAACCTGCGATCCCTGTGGGGTTGTCACCTACTGAGCTTGTACCTGAGGTGCCACCTGCGATGGTGGAACCTATGCCTTCTGCTGGGTAACCACTTGCTAAAGTGGAACCTACTACAGTACCTCTTGCTAGGGTGGGGCATGCCCCACTCTCTGCCACTGTCTCACCCAGCCCTCACCTCCATCGTCTCCTCATCCCCCTCCTCAGTCGTCTCCTCTTTCTCCTCAGCCTCCTCCTCTCCCCCTCCTCCATCTCCTCCTCTGCCTCCCTCCACCATCCTTCTCATCTGTATCCACCACCTCCAAGTGAGGAGCTAACTCTCCCGGTCCCGAATATCTGGGGAATGGGTGTGTTATAAACCAGTCCTCATAATCATGAGTTATGCTGGCATCCACTACCTCTCATCTCATAGGCCATGTCTAGTAAGGAATTTGTAGAGAGTTAGTCCTGGCCTCCTCGTAGGAAACCACTGGTCCCCATTGCCGCCTCTCTACATAGGTCCTGGCAAATAACACCTGCCCCTGTGGCTGACCCTGAGTCCTCCCAAATTGCCTCAGCACTCAGGTGACTATGTGTCTCTCCAAAATGTGTGGCATCCTGTTAATCAGCCACCACATCTGAAAGACATAAGGGAGCTCGTCATCCTCGTCATCCCAGACCTCAAAATCTATGTAAGGTCACCAAACTACTACATCCATGTTGTCCAACACGTGATGCCAATACCCTAGCTTCCCTAGCCTGTGCTGGGAAAGTACACTTGCATATCCATAGGAGTAGGGCTCCCCCCTCTATCTCTGAAAGTTACAGATGGGTCGTGTCACTACTATATGCTCCCAAGCCCAGAACTGAAGCAATGAAACACCTACCAATAAGCTAGCTGCTCCGCAGTATACCCCCTGATGCATGTCATGGTATAGGTGTGCAAGAATGCAGACACCCCAAGTAAATCAAGTACCCTTAGTGAGCATCCTCTCTAGTGCCCTACCCTAGCCAACAGGAAAGCCATGCGATCTCTGATCAGGGAACACAACACCCCGATCAAACCAACCACAATCCCTAGAAGGTAGTCATTATAATCGTACATATCCTACCAACTAATAACTGAACCAACTATGGTAGGATCATCAAAAACCCTCCTACACTCTACCAAACCAGCATCATGCTGGGATTCATACTCCACAAGCTCCCCTACTATCGGTAGGTGCAGAATCCTATATACGTCCTCCAATGTCACTGTCATCTTACTAGTGGGAAGGTGAAAAGTCCCATCCTCGCCATGGAAGCGCTCCACTAAAGCAGTTAGAAAACTAAGGTTCAAATGAACCTCAGGCATGAAGCACACGTAGTCTAAACCAAGAGCACCGAGAAATATCTGATCTAATTCTGTCAGCATATATCACCGCATCATCATCAGAGGGAATTGTTCCCGCAACATAAGCGTATTAGAAATATCCTCCTGCAAATTAGCAAAGCAAATGCATCAACCATAACTATATCAGTGCAAACCTGCTCAAACTATCAAACCTATCAAACTCACTTACATAGCATATCAAATTGATCAAAACAAGCATATCATCTCTTGTCTAGATTCTATCAATCTTAGAGATTGCTTATTGATTGTCGCATTGTTCAAGATGCCAATTGAGTCAATTTTGCTAAGTAACTAACTATCCTAAGGAAAATGCATCATTACAGGTGGTAAATGCACCTTTTCAGAGCAAATGCATTGATCCAGGACATATGCACTGAATCTTTGAGCATATATACAACTCTAGCACAAATGCACAACAACAACTCATGTATGTGCATATATAGCATATGCGCAACTAGGCATAATGCATGTGCAACTTCTTAATGGATGTGTAGATTCACATAACAAATGCGCATAAAGGATAAATGCGCCAAGTCATGACTCAAATGTGTAGCTTCTTTACAAAAGCGTGGTTTCAGCTAACAGATGTGTCGAAACACAGTTCTACGCATTCATTCAGGTAACTTTGCCTAACATTTATTGCTCTAATAAATGACCCTAGCCTAGTTTTTTTGAAATACATACTAGGTGTCCTACCTTTGCTGGTCGTCTGAACCTTCAGACCCACTCAAACCAGTGCTCCTCATGTGGAAGATCCATCGCCATGCTGACTGCTCTAGCTCTTGCACTCTGCAATCTCTCCTAGAAGTTCTCACCAAATGACAAGTGTGCAAATAACTAGGATTGTGGACCATGCTTCTATATATAGACTTGCAACCCTAACTAGTTGTGTGGTGACCTAACCTACTATCCGTGCCCTTTCTTTGCCATTTTCCCAAACTGTAACCTGTTTTCTTCACCCTAACCTAACTATTCAACCTTCTTCATCTTGAGATTCTCTATCTCATGCTCTCGAGCTTTTCTTCTCGTCCAATCTCCTGAGGGGGCATCTTGTCATCATAACCTAAACCAGGGGCAAATTGGGGCATGTATCATTATCAAAAAATCTTATTCTTTGAAACAACATGATAAAACACATTGCATTAAAGAGGGCCAAAATGTATACACCTAAAAATGACACAACTCTATCTAAATAAATATTCTTAATATTTATTTTAGTTTAATTCCTCTATCAATAAATAAACAAATCAATTTATTTATCTGATTCATATTCCTCCACAAAATTAAATAAATTCATTTATTTAATTAAAACCTTCATATTCCTCCAAATTAAATAAAATCATTTGTTTAATTAATTAAAATCCTCCAAGTTCTTCTAAATTAAATAATACCAAATTATTTAATTAAATCCTCCAAAATTCCTCTAAATTAAATAATATCAATTTATTTAATTACCTCTTCTAAATTCTAAAGTCATTCTAAATTAAATAATGTCCAATTATTTAATTAGTTCTTCTAGACTTCTCATTCTTGTTGCCAGTATTAGGATAACCAGTGTTGTCATTGATGTCAACATACTCATATTGCATTAATGAGAAAAATTGGATGAGTTGTGTGCTGAGGATATTGAGAAAATTAGCCTCAATCAGGAATAGTGAAGAACAATGATGACATTAAGGTAAAAGTCCAAGATAAGATGAATATCAGAGGATGCGATTTAAAGGGTTTTCAAATATAAGTCGTGAGATGCTCTAGTCAAGATTTCAGAGGTCCGCATGAAGATATGAAGAAGTTATGGTCGCTCTAGTAGAACTGGTTCCGGTAGATATTCAGTGGTGACAGAGTGTCATAGATTGGTTCGGTGAGCTCCAAAATTGCGTTATCTCATTCTGCGGATTGGAGAGAGTGTTGTAGAAAGCAATGTGAAATGACAACTAGATTTGTTCATGGTTTGGAGGTCCGGAAGCACCTTTTTCAATATGACAGTGGTGATAGACTGTGTTCTTGAAGTTTCAGATGAAGAAGAAAAGAATTCCAGTAAGCTGATAAAGTGCGGATGTTATTGGTGGCTCAGGAAAGGTTTTGGTGATCTTTGGATCATGTATAATTCTTATTGGCAGTCTGCATTGAAGTTGGAGTTTGATTTTTAAAGAATTACCACCGGGTATTAGTGTTCTTCTTGAGACTGGCCGACCGGATGTGTTACACGTCTTGCGAATGATCTTGTAGGTGTTTGCCGACTTAGATGATTGTTCCTAAGTTGATGCCTTGTATAAATAAAAGTTTGTAAATTCATTTTGAAGTGTGTCTTGGAGCAGAGAAGTGTGGTATAGCGAAGAGAAGTGCAAAAGGTAGAGCAAGAGTTTTTGGGCTTAAATGGAACTGATCCAGGCATGGTAAATATGTCAATCTCCAGTTCAAGTTTGTAATACTTGTTACTTTGTAGATAGTGTGTCTCTTGTAGGTAGTGTGCCTCTTGTGAGTAGTGTGCTCAGGTAGTGAGCCCTAATTGGCATGTGCCATCTATTTTTCTTATTTTTCTAATAGAGAATAATCCTTGGGTTAATCACCCCGTGGTTTTTCCCTTGACCGGGTTTCCATGTCAAAATTTTGGTGTCTCATGTGTTGATGTGTATCTGCTCTGGTGTTTATGCTTTATGCTTTCATGAATGATTAATTGATATACTATTAAATAACAAAGAGGATTTAAGTGTTTGAATTACAAGAAAGTTTTGGACAACTGATTCACCCCCCCTCTCAGTTGTCTGTCCTGAATCCAACAATTGGTATCAGAGCCAAGTTCCTCTGAAGGAGCTTAACCGCTTGAGGTGATCCAGGATGTCGTCATACAAGAAGGATAGTCCGAAGTTTGATGGAACCAACTTCTCTCTTTGGAAAGGTCGCATGAAATGTCACTTGGAGTGTATGGGAAAGGCGTACTTGTCCATGGTCACAAAAGCATATGTACCTCCATAGGGTGGTTTGACAACTCTAAATTGAATCACAGATGCTGAAAACAATCTGCAAACTAAAGAGGCTCTTCTAAGTGCATTGACTGACTCAGAACTCTCAAATGTTATTGACCTACCAACTGCCTATGAGATCCGGATTAAACTGGAACTTCTGCATGAAGGAGATGAGTATGTTAAGAGTGCAAGTTTGCAGAGTCTCAAAGGAAAATTTGAAAGACTCAAGATGAGAGATGATGAAAATATTACTACCTTTATGCCAAGAGTAAATGAGCTAGTGTGTGGAATTAGGAATGCTGGTGGAGTTTTGGATGAAAATGAGATTGTTGGCAAAATCCTCAGATCCCTTCTTGCTGTCTACAAAATCAAGGTTGCTGCCATTGATGAATTCAGAGCCCATACAATTGCCACAAGAGACCAATTGGCTGGCAAACTGGCTACATTTGAAATGACTAAGTTTGGAGATGATCCCCCCAAAACTGAATCTACATTCAAAGCCAGTGCTTTTGTGAAAGGTAAACAAAGATTTGATTTGGGAGAAAAATCTTCAAGGAAGCCGTCATGGTATGATCAAGCAAGAAGAGACATGGAAGAGGAAGAAGTAGAAACAGCTCAACTTGAAGCCCTCATTGCAAAGAGACTGCTAAGAGGATCTGGTAAGTATGAAGGAAAATTACCCTTTAAGTGCTTCA
This sequence comes from Cunninghamia lanceolata, assembly GCA_027924645.1. Lineage (NCBI taxonomy): Eukaryota > Viridiplantae > Streptophyta > Pinopsida > Cupressales > Cupressaceae > Cunninghamia > Cunninghamia lanceolata. The sequence goes on along the minus strand of BSBN01000579.1, from coordinate 10,643,372 downwards.
ACTGCAATAAGATTGGTCATTTTGCTTCAAGATGTCCGGAAAGATCTGCAAGGTCAAATTCTAACAGACAAAGGTTCCAAAAGAATTGTTATTATGTTCATGAAGAAGATGATAATGAAGGAGTAACAGATGATGAATCAGAAATAGGAAACAAATCCAGAAATGAATGGGTGTTTATTGCCATCAAGGAAGAAGATCCAATATCCTCTAAATCTGTCAATCATAAGGTTGTAGAAAGAGCTTTGGCTACCCAAGTTGAAGAAAAGGATGATTGGGTTATTGACAGTGGATGCTCTCACCATATGATAGGTGACAAAAACAAGTTCCTAGACTTGGAAAGGTATGAAGGAGGAATGGTAAAGTTTGGTGACAATTCTGCTGGTAGAATCAGAGGTAGGGGAACTATTTCTTTTGATGGAAAGAGCAAAACTGGTAATGTACTGTATGTTGAAGGATTGAAGCACAATCTTCTCAGTGTTGGACAGTTGGTAGACAAAGGTTATGATCTCCGGTTCAAAAATGGAAGATGCAGGATCTTTGAAAGCTCCGGAATTGAGATTGCATTCGGTACTCAAACAAAAGGTAATATCTTCCATCTAGTTGGTTCTAATAAAAGTTGTTTGTTCATTCAAGTTGATCAGAGTTGGTTATGGCATAGAAGGATGTGTCATGTAAATTTTGATAACATCATCAAGATAAGCAATACTCATGCTGTAAGAGATCTTCCAAAATTGGTGAAACCTAAAAATAGCTTGTGCAAAGAATGTTAGCTGGGTAAACAGAGCAGAGTCTCATTCAAAATCAAGGATCAGTCCTCTACTAGATTATTGGAATTAATTCATACTGATCTATGTGGTCCGACAAGAATCAAGAGTATGTAAGGTGATAGATATTTCATGTTACTGATTGATGACCATTCCTGGATGATGTGGGTTACCTTTCTAAAAGAGAAATCAGAAGCTTTTGAGAAGTTCAAAATCTTCAAGGCTATGGTAGAAAATCAAACTGAACTGAAACTGAAATGTCTGAGGTCTGATAGAGGTGGTGAATTCACATCTGGTGAATTTGTAGATTTTTGTGAGAAGCATGGTATAAAGAGACAATTATCTGCTCCTAGGACTCCACAGTAGAATGGAGTAGTAGAGAGAAAGAACCGGACCATCCAGGAAGCATCCAGGACAATGATGATGGAAGCAAATGTTCCCCAGATGTTTTGGAGAGAAGCTGTCAGCACTACAGTCTATACTCTCAATCGAGTTCAAATCAGAAGCAATACCAGTAAGACTCCTTATGAACTTTGGTTTGGTATAACTCCTACTATGAGATATTCAGAGTATTTGGTAGCAAATGTTACATTAAAAGAGATGAAGATCTAGGAAAGTTTGATGCTAGAAGTGATGAAGGAATTTTCTTGGGTTACTCCACTCAAAGCAAACCATACCGGTGTTACAATAAAAGACTGAGAAAGATGATAGAAAGTACAAATGTGAAGGTTGATGAAGGAATTGAGAAGCCCTCAAGTTTTTATGAATATGATGAAGATGATCAGAATGGTTCTTTGGTTCAAGGAGCTCAATCCTCTTCTGAAAGTCAGATTCAGACTGATCCGGTAAATCAGGAAGAAGAGGTTGGTCTGAATGAGCCTGATCAAGAAACAAAAGTGCAAGAGACTTCCAAAGTTCCAAGGTATGTAAGACTGGACCACTCTGAAGATCAGATCATAGTTGACAAAAGCAAAGGTGTGCAAACTAGAAGGAAATTTGCTCAAAATTCAGATGAATGTTGTCTTATTTCAAAGATTGAACCTAAGACAATAAATGAAGCCTGCAATGATGAAAATTGGACCAAAGCAATGGAGGAAGAGTTGATGCATATTGAGAAAAAACACACTTGGGATCTTGTTTCTAGACCTAGAAACAAGAATGTGATTGGAACCAAGTGGATCTTCTAGAACAAACTAAATGAAGTTGGTGAAGTAATCAGAAACAAAGCCAGATTAGTCTACAAAGGATACTCTCAAATAGAAGGGATTGATTTTGAGGAAACCTTTGCTCTAGTGGAAAGAATTGAAGTAGTTAGACTATTTCTTGCATTTGCCACCTTCAAAGATTTCAAAGTGTATCAGATGGATGTCAAATCTGCTTTCCTGAATGGTGACTTAGAAGAAGTGTACATTGAACAACCGGATGGATTTCAATTGTCTGATCATAGTGATATGGTCTGCAAGTTGAAGAAAGCATTGTATGGATTGAAGCAAGCCCCAAGGGCTTGGTATGAAAGGTTGGATAAGCATCTTGTGCAGATTGGTTTCAACAAAGGTACTGCTAACAGTAACTTATATTTTAAAATTGATCATGAAAACATCTTGATTGTTGAAGTATTTGTTGATGATATCATTTTTGGAGGAAAAGATAGCATGTGTAAAACTTTTTCAAATCAAATGAAAAGTGAGTTTGAGATGTCCATGCTTGGTGAAATGAATTTCTTCTTGGGTCTGCAAATTACTCAAACAAAGAAAGGGATCTTCATTTCTCAAACCAAATATGTGAAAGAATTGTTGAGGAAATTTGGGATGGAAGATTCAAAACCAATGAATACTCCCATGGCAATCGGATGCAAGTTGAGCAAAGATGATGACTCTCCCAAGGTGGATCAGACAAAATATAGGTCAATGATTGGAGGACTATTGTATCTCACTCAAACTAGACTAGATATTATGCAAGGTGTTGGTCTTGTTGCTAGATTCCAAGCTGATCCTAGAGAATCTCATGTTATGGCAATCAAGACAATTTTTAGATATCTAAAGGGGATAGTTGAGTATGGTCTATGGTACCCTAGAGATCATGATTTCTCTCTTCATGCATATACAGATGCAGATTGGGTAGGAGATGTGGATGATCGGAAGAGCACCAGTGGTGGAGCTTTCTTTTTGGGAAAAAGATTGGTTTCTTGGCTAAGCAAGAAACAAGAGGCAATATCTCTGTCTACAACTGAAGCAGAATACATTGCAGCAACAGGTAGTTGCACTCAAATCTTATGGATAAAGCAGATGCTAAGAGACATTAAAGTAGAATATGAGGAGCCTATCACAATTTTCTGTGATAATTCAAGTGCAATAAATATTTCTAAGAATCCGGTGTTGCATTCTAAGACCAAGTACATATCTATCAAGTTTCACTTTCTAAGAAAGCAAGTGAACAAGGATGAAGTCAGATTGGAGTATGTGCCCTCCAAAGATCAGATTGCAGATATTTTTACTAAACCTCTTCCTAAGGACTCTTTTGAGTATCTCAGGGAGAAGTTAGGGGTCATTGACCCTCCGGTGATGATCTAGGATGCACTAATGTGCATCAGTCCGGTGGATATCACAGTCATATCTTGTGATCCAGATTGGTGATGGGGAGCTGCTACTTAGGGGGAGCAGCTGGTATGATTATGATGTGTTAAAGTTGCAAGTATGAGCCCTTTGCCATTGATGTAAAAGGGGGAGAGAAGACATGTGAAAAACAAGTGGTTGATCAAAGGGGAGCAGTAAAGAAAGCAAAGACATGTGAAGAGTTGTTGCTGATAGGGGGAGCTGTGACAGAAAGGAGAAGTTCTTGTCTTGATGGTTTTTCACATCATATGTTGCCATCAATGACAAAGGGGGAGATTGTTGCAAGTATTAGGATAACCAATGTTGTCATTGATGTCAACATACTCATATTGCATTAATGAGAAAGATTGGATGAGCTGTGTGCTAAGGATACTGAGAAAATTAGCCTCAATCAGGAACAGTGAAGAACATTGATGACATTAAGGTAAAAGTCCAAGATAAGATGAATATCAGAGGATATGGTTTAAAGGGTTTTTAGATATGAGTCATGAGATGCTCCAGTTAATATTTTAGAGGTCTGCATGAAGATATGAAGAAGTTATGGTCGCTCTAGTAGAACTAGTTCTGACAGATATTCAGTGGTGACAGAGTGTCACAGATTGGTCCGGTGAGCTCTGGAATTGCGTTATCTCATTCTGCGGATTGGAGAGAGTGTTGCAGAAAGCAATGTGAAGTGACAACTAGATTTGTTCATGGTTTAGAGGTCTGGAAGCACCTTTTTCAGTATGACAGTGGTGATAGACTGTGTTCTTGAAGTTCCGGATGAAGAAGAAAAGAATTCCAGTAAGCTGATAAAGTGCGGATGTTATTGGTGACTCAGGAAAGGTTTTGGTGATCTTTGGATTGTGTACAATTCTTATTGGCAGTCTGCATTAAAGTTGGAGTTTGCTTTTTGAAGAATTACCACCGGGTATTGGTGTTCTTCTTGAGACTGGTCGACTGGATGTGTTACACGTCTTGCGAATGATCTTGTAGGTGTTTGCCAACTTAGATGATTGTTCCTAAGTCGATGCCTTGTATAAATAAAGGTTTGTAAATTCATTTTGAACTATGTCTTGGAGCAAAGAAGTGTGGTATAGTGAAGAGAAGTGCGAAAGGCAGAGCAGGAGTTTTTGGGCTTAAATGGAACTGATCCAGGCATGGTAAAGATGTCAATCTCCAGTTCAAGTTTGTAATACTTGTTACTTTGTAGACAGTGTGTCTCTTGTAGGTAGTGTACCTCTTGTGAGCAGTGTGCTTGGTAAGTGAGCCCTAATTGGCATGTGCCATCTATTTTTCTTATTCTTCTAACAAAGAATAATCCTTGGGTTAATCACCCCATGGTTTTTCCCTTGACCAGGTTTCCACGTCAAAATCTTGGTGTCTCATGTGTTGATGTGTATCTGCTCTGGTGTTTATGTTTTATGCTTTCATGAATGATTAATTGATATACTATTAAATAACAAAGAGGATTTAAGTGTTTGAATTACAAGAAAGTTTTGGACAACTGATTCACCCCCCCCTCAGTTGTCTGTCCTGAATCCAACAATTCTCTATATTTAAATAAATCAAAACATTTATTTAGATTATCTATTTCTTCCAAAATTAAATTAATACCAAAAATAATTCAATAAATCCACATGCACATGTAATTAAATATTCTAATATTTAATTAGCATTTATCCTCACACACATGTCCTATTTATCCTCCACTTCAAATTAGTTAACTAATCAATCAATTCACTTAACTAATTAGTCTATTCTGTTAACCGATCAGTCCACTCAGTTAACTCCTCAATCTATTTCTGTTAACTCCTCTAATGCATGAAAGACCAGGACACTTGTCCTCTTCCTATTCGTGCACAATCTCTCAACCTTCCTCAACCTTTGATCTTCTTATTTATTCTATACTGTTGATCTTTTTCCTCTCAAACCTATAAATACAACCCCTATTCCTCCATTTCAATAATCCAAGCATTTAGTAAACTTACTCTGCAGGAATCACATTGTGCCTTTGGCACCCAAACCATTCCATAGCTTGCAATCACCATTTTATTGTATTGAAGATCCTCTTCATTACAAGAACTATCATGGTCATTTCTCTATTGTCATCTTGAAGAAAAAAAGCAAGTGCGCTTTCTGAGGGCTTCATTCACACGAAAGTTCAATTTGAGATTCAATGGAAGCCACGAAGTAATAAGGTTTGTAAGGTATCTCTCTTTGTGTTTGAATCTTGATTATTGCAATTGCTATTGAGTTATTGGGTTGTTATTAATCATTGATATTATCCACATTTTCCCGTAACACCTAGTTTGAGTGAGATGGGAAAAAAATACACTTCAAGGATAGCCATAGTTGAAAAATTGTGTTATGAAGGTGGTGGTTTGGGGTCCATAATCATAGCACAAGGTAGTTCTTTGGTGGTAACATAGGTAGACCCTATAAGACTTGGTGATTGTTGAGGAATTGAAGCTAATAAACAAGCCCAAGGGACTACAAGGATACAAAGTGCAATTCATTTTTTTCTAACTTCAAATCCTCATTGTTAGATACAATCACAACCAATACCATAAAAGTCTCTAGATCTTCAAGATTCTCATTTGATTCATAAAGGAGATGGTGGACAATCTAGTGCTACTAGTGGTGATGGTACATGTAGTAGTAGTGGCCAGTAAATGCTACAGTAAAAAAAATATTTAGAAGAGGTCAATACTAATAGATACTATAGAGAAACTCAATGAACAAAGCCTTGCAAAGAGGTAAAAGATTATGTTTTTCCAAGTCCAACTATCTCCATTTCCACCTCAAAGGAATTATTGTTAGTAGGCACCCCTCTTGTTGTTAGTGTGACTAGGATAGGAATGGCTAATCCTCAACCTCAAGTAATTAGAGATTCCCCAATGCTACAACTACTCCTTCACTATTCAAGCATTCAATTGTGTTAGTAGTCCTAGATTTTGATTACAAAGTTGAGTTTAACAAGAATGTAGAAAATTCTAAAAGACCCAAGAAGAAAGTGCTAGAGTACAACTACTGTAACTTCAGAGCTTGCAATAGCTAGGGTATTGCCAACATATGACCTAGATAATAAAGCCATGGAGTACATGATTGTTCTGCCCAAAGTTCAAAATAAACAAGAGGATCATATGCATTTCTTTGACTATGGGGTGAGCACCGTCCACGTGGATTTTTTGGAATGAAATTTTTTGAAAAATTAATGTATAAAAAAGGAACAATGAAGTGGTATACACATCATTGCTAAAGCAAGAGTGAGATAGAAATAGGTTGCATAATCAAATAGAAAAGTTATAGGTAGACCTAGAAAACAAGAAAGCAAAGAGGAAAGCAACAAATAACAAGAGCAATGAATTAGAGAAAAGGATAAAAAATATAGTTCTACATCTACAAGAAAAGTGAATGAACAGATAGAGATGGAATTTAATGAACTAAAGCAAAGGTTAGATGAAAGCATAAATAATTATGATAATGAAAGAGCCAATTTAGAAAAAAATACAACAAAACCTAACAAAATTCAATGTCAAATTAGATAAAGAGAAAAAAATAGCACAACTGTGGGAAAAGAAAGAGTAGAGGAAGTGAGAATAAATAGTGAAAACTTATAGTTGGAGCTAGGGAAATCAAAAAATGAAATAAAGTCTTCCTAAAATAAAGTATCAATTTTTTTAGAAAAATAATGATTCAAATAAAACATAACATTTAAGAGGAAATAATGCAAAGGGTTGATGATTTGTCAAAATTGTTTGAATTGATTGATGGTCTACTAGTATAGAATAAGAAGCTCAAACAATACATTTTTGAAAATAGAAATGTGACTTCAAGACAAACAAATGCAAAGAAAATTTTGCAAACAATCTACAAAGTCAGTAACAATGAATTGGCATCCAAAGAAATTCATGACTAGATTGATGCCTCAATAAAGGTACCATCTATCATTCAGAAGTGTACAGAACTAGGTGACGCACATGAATTTCTAGATCAAGCTGCAATAATGATGTGAAAGTTGTATATGGTAGAATACTTGAAACAAATTGGTTTGTTGGCAGCTTTGATCACATCAGATTGATACACTAGAAAGGGTTCTTTCAAAAATAATATGGAGGATACATTGAAGTTAGATACTTGGACCAGTTTCCTCATAAGCTAGATGAGGCAAACGTTTTGAATTTCATCAAACCATTGATAACCTTTAATGCAACTTTAATTGTTACACTCAAGTTAATTTCCTTTATCAATTATGAATTGTTAACAAATCTACAAGTCAATTACTATATTGCACTTCCATTAGATAAATAGTGGAGCATGCTACAAAACAAAATAAAATGATTTGATAATATGAGTTTCCAACTAAGCATTGTACAAAGTTATTTTTGAGCAAATATTGTAATACTTCAATGTATTCCTTCATTTGAAAATCAATAGAAGAATCAAATCCATTTATGTGTTCAAATTATCTATATTATTTAATTGCTTACTTCAAGAAAACTTTGGTTTCTAGATACACATTAAACATTTGCTAATGCTATATATGCTACTATTTTTTATTAGTATACATTAGTTGAATGCATGTAAAACTTATTAGTATCACACGATAATAATATGTTAATTATTAAATGGAAATTCAAAAATGTGTAAAATTTAGATGCTAAAATAAAATCAAATTTTAAAACAATGTTTAAAATTTAGATTTTAAAATGAAACATTGGAAAATAGTAATATGTTAATTTATTAATTTTTAAATAAAAAATGAACAATGTATATCATTGATAGAAAAATAAAATATCATCAACAATAGTTTGGAGTTTGGAATATGAAATACAATATAAATGCCTAGTAAGTGCTAAATCTCTTCTAATTTTCAAATCATCTCCTCACTGTGACCATGAGATTCAGAGCCATCCTGATCCTAGTCTTGGTTTTCTACTGTCTGCATACATCCACTTAAGATCATCTAATCACTACCACTACATGTGTTATTCATTGTGTCACTATCATATGTGCTAGTATTGTTTGAAGTGTTGCAGAAACCTCTTCTTTCACATATGGAGCTTTAAATTTTGAGTGCCTTTTCAAAAGGGAAACTTTGGATATCATATCTAGTTGTAGACATCCTCAAACAATTTTCCAAATTCTTATCAAGTTTGTTTATTATCTTTTATTTCAAGAACCCCAATGCAATAAAAAATCTCTCATCTCCACTGACCCCAATATCATAGTTTGACATAAATATGCAAGTTTGAAATATTTTGTTATCGAATCACATAATATTTCACTCTAACTTAAGGATGCCCAAATCTTTGTTATCGACCCATCTTTGAAGGGACTCTCTATGAGTTTAAACTATTCCATCATTGATGTTGCAAAATGGATTGATTGATTTGTAAGATTAGATTTATTTATAATTCCTTCTATTTGTTGTCCATTGAATTCTAAATGTTAGGAAAAATTATTGACCAATGTCTTTATCTTGTTATGAAAATCAATAGCTGACAGTTAACCCAATATAATTGTGGATACACAATGATGCAGGAAAAAAAACAAACAAAAATTGAAACAATACAAGAAAACAACTTCACTCTTTATTAAGTTCCAGAGAGATCAACAAAAAATTACAATTCAAAATGATCCTGGTTAGGATCTGCAACAACTGGTTTCACATGTACAACACCATTAAAATAAACTTCTCTACATAGAGAAAAAGCTTCTAGTCACTCCCCACCAAAGGCTTCAACAACAAAATGCCACCTCTACTTCATACAATGACCATACTCTCATTCAGGGTCTACTTCCACACTTGATACAACTCTTTCTTGATATATTGACAATCCCACCTTCATGGATTGCAATGCCCCCTCATACAAAAGATTATCACCACTTTTAAGGGATCTTGCCATATCACATTCAAGGTATGCAACTAATGTCACATTCAAGGGATGCAATCCATCTCCTCCAGGAATGCAGTGAATCTCCTAAGGAATGTGCAACGGATGCCACATCAAATGCTACCACCTCCACTAACCTAAGGCCCCACCTAAATGTTAAAGACCTGCCTATCTTTTCCACTTTAAGATTGAAATGGATCCCTCCACAATACCATCCGCCTAACCATTTATGCCATCCACAAGCAAAATAGACTTTAAGGAGGTCACCACAGTCTGTAGCCACCAAACTCAAAAAAAGGAAGGAGTTAAAGCCAAAAAAATTGCCACCACCTGACAAGGTCTGTAGCAACGCACACCAAAATTAAAGAAAATTTTAAATGACAAAGAAAACTGACACCAAAACAGGAACGACATGGATGCCACTACATCAAACACCCAAGGTAGATTAAAATTTTTCATGAGTGAAACTCATAAACACTTACAATTCTTGTGCTCATTCTGAATCCACTTCTTTGACTTATCTTCCTAAATATGCTTTACTAGTTTTCTCTAGAATTTAATGTCCCTTCCTTCTTTCATTTTTCCTCTCTTTCTTCCTCTTTTCACATAATCCAACTCCCAACAATATGCACTAGAAAATTTTGGAAAATCATAAGCTTTAATGTCATCCTCTTCAGTAAAATAATCAAATTTATACATGCCCTCTTTCCTTGAAATTGCTGCAACCATTTGTCCATCATATTCCTCTATTGCAACATTGTGTTCCTCTTTCTCTATGTCTTCTATAAGACAAGGTTTAGCTACAAACTCTTTGTCCTCTACAGTCACATCAATGTTAGTAAAATAGTCAAGGGATTGATATTCTCATCCTGCAACAAGCTATTAATTTTAAGATCTTCATCTTCAACAGTCTCTTTATCAATCATGAGATCATCAAACAACTCAGCCTTCACTTGCTCATCTTCTTCCTCACTTGTACTTTCTTTTTCCAATGTGTTGATTTCTGCAATATCATTCCCTATGTTAATCTTATCATCCTCAAATAAATCAAGTTCAACAAATTTCTTACAAAAATTAGATTTTATCTCTTTACCTCTCTCTATTGAAACTCTCATTCTACCCCTCTTGAATGCAATCAACACTGCTGCAACTTGCATTAGCAAATAATAATCTTCATCCTCACCCTCTTTCACTATCTATTTAACTCCATTAGTCAAAAAATTTCTAGTGTTATTACATACCTTATCTTCTTCCTTAGTCAAGGGCTTCAACTTGTGTTGAACTCCATCCTTTGTCAAGGTGTATGTATTGGCAAACCCATCATGTATTGCTTTCCTATCAAACTGCCACGGTCTTCCCAAACATATGACAAACATCCATAGGCATAATATCACATAATATTTCATCAAAATAACCTCCTATCTTAAATTTAACCAAGCATTGTTTACTAACCAAAACTTTCTTGTCATCTTGTAGCTAAGATATCCTATATAGATGCAGGTGTTTTCTCCTCTCTAGCTACAATTTACTTGCCATCTCTTCAGAAATGAGATTGTCAGTACTAACACCATCAACAATCACATTACATACTTTACCTTCACACTTACATCTTGTTCAGAACAATGTTTTCCTTTGATTTGGTTCTTTTCCTTTGTTCATCAGGGCTCTTCTTGCAACAAGTACTTCTCCACTTTCTGCTTCTTCTGAAGGTGTCAAGTGTGCATCTTCTTCATTGATGTTTGCTTCTTTATTCTAATTTTTTTCTCTCCTTCTTGGTCTTTCCTCCTCATAAGGGTAGTCATAAGCTCAATGACCCTCTTCTCCACATTTATAATAGGTTCCTCTTCCAAAGCCTCTACTTGATCTTCCTCTACCTCTCCAATTTTGATCACGGTGTATGAGTCATCACTCCTCTGATTTTGATTGCTGCTGCCATGGTCTTCATTTTTCTGATTATTATCTTCATTTGTACCTCTATAAAATCTTCCTTCTATCTTTTCATTGTGGCCTCTACCTCTTTTCTTATTTTCAAATATTTTGTTCATTCTTTCCTCAATTTTTAAGGAAAATTGATATGCATCCTCCATTGTGTAAACTCTCACCAAATCCATCTTCTCTTGTATGCTCAGTCTCAAACCATTCATGTACCTTGCAACCTTCTCCTTAGTAGCTTTAGCATGTCCTGCTCTAATCAGGATCCTATGAAACTCCTCTATATATTCCTTCACTATTTTGGTTCCTTATTTTAAATGTTGCATTTTCTTAAGTAAATCTCATTCATAATCTACTAGGATGAATTGTCTCTTCATCTTCTCCACCATTCTATCCCACTTGGTAATTTTCTCTTTGTCTCTCCTTCCTCTTTCCAATTGAACCTCTCTCCACCAAATCAAAGCATGTCCCTTTAATCTAGATTTTACAAATTTTACTCTATCGAGGTCTTCAACCTCTTCAAATTCAAAATACTCTTCCATATCATTGATCCAATCCACTAACTCTTCAAGATTCAATTTCCCACAAAATGTAGGGACATCAATTTTTGGTCTCTTTCTAATTTTTGTCAATGCCCTCACCAAAGGATCATTCATAGTTGTTGCCATTGCTTCATCCTCTTCACCACTTGTATCATTTACATTTGTAGCTTCATCCTCTTCACTCATAGGTTCTCTCCTTTTTCTAAAAACTCTTCTCATTTCTTCTTGCATTGATTCAACCTACCTTCTCGAGGCTCTGAAATCATCAACATGATTAGCACCTAGAGGATTTCTACCTCCATCTCTAGCTCTAACTCTACTCCAACCATGTGGGGCTCCTCCTACATATATTTCTCTCACAACCCACTACTCACATGTCCTGGTATCATTCGCCTCACATTTGGTGATCTTCCTACAGACTCAGGAACAACCTGCTCTGATACCACTGATGTAGAAAAAGAAAACAAACAAAAAACTGAAACAATAGAAGAAAACAACAACTTCACTCTTTATTAAGTTCCAAAGAGATCAACAACAAATTACAATTCAAAATGATCCTGGTCAGGATTTGCCACAGCTGGTTTCACATGTACAACATTATTAAAATAAAATTCTCTACAAAGAGAAAAAGCTTCTAGTCACTCCCCACCAAAGGCTTCAACAACAAAATACCACCTCTACTTCATACAATGACCATACTCTCATTTAGGGTATGCTTCCACATCGATACAGCTCTTCCTTGCTATATTGACAATCCCACCTTCATGGATTATAGCGTCCCCTCATACAAAAGACTATCATCACTTTTAAGGGATCCCGCCATATCACATTGAAGGTATGCAATTAATATCATGTTGAAGGGATGCAGTCCATCTCCTCCAAGAATGCAGTGAATCTTCTAAGGAATGCAGTGAATGCCACATCAAATGTTGTTGCCTCCACTAACTTAAGGCCCCACCTAAATGTTAAAGACCTACCCGTCTTTTCCACCTTAAGATTGAAACAGATCCCTCCATTAATACCATTTGCCTAACCATTTATTCTAGACACAAGCAAAATAGAATTTGAGGAGGTCACCATGGTCTATAGCCACCAGACTCAAAAAAAGGAAGGAGTTAAAGCCAAAAAAAACTGCCACCACTTGATGAGGTCTACAACAATGCACACCAAAATTAGAGAAAAATTTAAATGACAAAGAAAACTGACACTAAAATGGGGATAATGTGGATGCCACTGCATCACACAACAACCATGGCTTCAAGCTATTCATCATGAAAGAATCAATCTCTAATCTCTAAGGAAAGAGATGTCACAATATCCTTTAAAGTAGTACTTATAGAATTAACAATCTTGTCAAAGCCTTCCCTTGTAATAGGTTCTTCTTTAATAATAGTAGTACTTATAGAATTAACAATCTTGTCAAAAACTTCCCTTGTAATAGGTTCTTCTTTAATAGTGCACTTGACCCTGGTAAAATAGTGCATTGGTATCTCATATCCTCATATAGAGACACATAACTCTCTGCTTGTGTTAAACTGTAAAAAATTAGTAGGATTGTTCACAATTGTCATCAAGTGTCAGTTGCTAAATTTTGGACTTATGACTTCTCTAATAGATATAGATTATCAAGGGTCATGCATATCATTTTACATAGTTTAGTATATTTTGAAATATACATAGTTCTTTCTTGGGATTTTTTCACAAGAATGTTCATTTCCTCTAGCATGGGAAGAATACTAGATAAAGTTAGAAATGTTTCTATGTCACTTAACCTATTTAAGAGGTCAAGAGCTCTATCTACTATGAGGTAATTTTTGTACATTACTCCAATCAAGGATTGATATTGTAAAAAACTCGTTGCGTTGGTCCATGCAAGGAGATCCATCTAGTATCAACATACTTAAGAAGATTGGATCCTACAATTATTCCCTTGGCAAAATGTTGAAATTCTAAATATCGTTTGGGACTTTAGTAAAAGTATGAGTAGATCTCGAAGAATAGATATTCAACTTTTAATATTGTAAAAAACTTGCTCACAATTTTAAATGCTAAATTCATTTTGTGGGACATGTAGTGAATGACAATCATGTATGGTGAAAAAGAATGTATCTTTACACAAAGATTGTTCCTATGACCTTGCATTATTGAAGTTCCATCTACCCCTACACACAATAACTCTTTGGTAATTATGTAGTCATTCATACCTCCAATTTGATTTAAAGATTTCTTAACTATTTCAAATAGATTTTGTTATGTTGCATTCTTCTTCATTTTATAAACAGAGAGTAGATGAGGTTGGTGGACATGATTTTCTATAGTATACACATGCATACATACCCAAGAAGTATTATCTATTATTGTAACTTCATCTAAAGATAATGCAATAAAAGTTAGGAACACCCATAAAAGATAATAAACTATTATATTCTAGGTAGTCTGTCATATGACATCGTCTATTCAAAATATGAAAAACAACACTCAACTAAATAATTTTTGCCATTTGTGCTTCTCCCATCATCTTTCCAGATTTAGCTTCAATTGAATCTCTACATAAAACAAATTTCACCTTTCTTTCAATATGCACATCATATTCTAGGGTATGCTTAACATGAAGACATTCTTCCTTTATTTTCCGTCTTATCACTAATTTTTCTTTTCCATCTAATTTTTTTTTTCATAAACTTTACCAATATGTTTTTCTATGGTGTTAATTTTTATGTACAACTTCTTGTCTCTACAATATTTCCTACTACAAATCTTACACTTGTATTCTATGAGAGGTTTATCTTTGTTTACATTCTCCATTGGTTCAATTAATGGGTAATTTGACACTAAATTAATCTAAAAATTCCTTGTCATATCCTACTCATGCCCCATTTTTATTTGGCTTTCCTTTTCTCCTTCTGTGTAGGATCTACATATTCATTATCACTTTTTAAGGTAGATTTATTCATATTATCATTCCTTCTACCTTAGGTATCCCTTGGAACATCATCTATGGCTTGTCATCCAACTCATTCTGATCTTCGTTTGAGGTATTACCTTGTTCATTAATAGATTGTACAAATGTTGATGTTACATGTATCTCCATCTGATGAACCACAAACATTGCCAAAGTATGACATTATGTTTTTACAATTTGATGACCTCCCTTCACCTCTTTCTAGAAACTTGTTCCTGCTCGACATCTCTCATGAATTAAAATCTATAAAAAAGTATCCTTTTATTTATGAAGGAATCATAGAACATAGATCCTTGGGTCCTAGATGTCTCCCTACTTAATATCATTTGTAATAATGAAACCAAATTGGCAAAGAGATAAATAATCAAGAGGAATCTTATATTATAACACAATAAATAAATGATCACTTAACTTTCACTGACTCAATAATGCTTATATTTGTAACTATGAACTTAATCAAGAGTTAAGAGTAGAACAAAATGTGTAAAAGATTAATTAGAGTTTCAACTATATTTTATAATCAATCCATATTTGGTGAATCATGTGGCATTGTAAAATAGTAGAGTAATAGTTTAGTGAATCCCACATGATTGTAACATAGTGCATAAATTTTTTGGGCAAATAGGATCTTGATCAAACACATACATTGTAATTTTCAAGGTGATTATGGCCCTAAGATTAGCATGGAGTTATAATGGTATTGGAAAAATTGGTCCTCATACATGGTGAACTTTTAATGCTATTGGTGATATGTGGGTAAATTAAAATATGCCTTCAAAATTCTAGGTGAATCACCATTAGAAATGTGTAGGTTACTATGGTGAAAATATTAATTAAAAATGCCTCATAAATAAATTGGTGGTGAATTGAAATGCATTTGACTGATAATTCATAAAATTTGGGCGATTTGGCCCCCTACCAGTCGCAATATATTTTCCAAATTCAAATTGGGGGATATAAACTATTCACCAACTGGAAAAGATTTTCCACTAAAAAATCATTGGTTAGTAAGTTTAGTAATATTCTTAGAAAGGTGTGTATGAATGTGAATCTTACTAGGGTGGATTCCATGGCAGCATCTGGGGCTATTATATTCATGTGGAACCAATTCTTGGTCTCTAGATTGATGCTTGCATCATAATCTCATTATTTTACTATATTGTTCTCACATCTTAGAGAAAATTTCTCTTTGATTATTTCTAATATGTATGTACCTTATTCTCCTAGTGAGAGAAGGAAGTTATGGTCAAAACTTTTGGATTTCAGATCTTTACATAGTAATATTAAATTGGCACGGTTGCAGGGGATTTCAACACTCCTCTATCAACAAGGGGGAAAGTGGGAGGTTCTCAAACCCACCCAAACACACACACACACACACACACACACACACACACACACACACACAGAGTGGAAGAGTTAGCAAATTTCATTTCTTCTTGTTCTCTTTTGGAAACTATATTGTGGGGTGTAAATTTTACCTAGTCCAATAGAAGGGTCTACTCATCCTTAATTTAGGTTTGCATAAATTGTATTATCATCTCTATGTTTTATCATTTTTCCTTTTCTTATTGTCTCTTAGTGTTTCCTAGGATAGGATCAAATCAATCTGCTCTTATTTTTCATTTGAAAAATGTTAATAAATGGAAGAGGTATCCCTTTAGATTTGAGAAGATGCGTACTTTGCACCCTAAGCTTAAAGAGAGAATGAAGGATTAGTGAAGCATAGAGTTTGAAGGAACAAGTTTGTATAGATGTGTTCAAAAACTCAAGACTGTTTATTTAAAGAAATATAAGGAATTGGAATAAATGTACTTTTGGAAAAATATTTTTACCTCCAAAAAAAGGTTATTCTAGAGATTTAGATCTCATCCAAAAGGAAATGCATGCTATGGGTATGGACCAGGAGAAGTTTAGTAAAGAAAATTCCCTTCTATAGTTGAATATCATAAATTGGTGGCTATGGAAGAAATTTTTTTATGATAGAAGTCTAGATCATTGTAGCTTAAAGAAGGTGACATGAACATGAAGTTTTTTCATGTTAACACACTTAAGCATATATATCTACTAGTAAAATTAAGAAAATCAAGGCTAATAGGGGTAACATCATCCTAGATAATGAAATTTCATCAGGAACTTAGCTATGGTCTTCTTCAAAGACTTGCTTATGTTTTACATGCAGGTTGACCTGAGCAATGTGGCTGATCTATTGGAGCTTATCCCACCCCTATTTTTTGTTGATGTTAATGAGTCTTTGATGACCTAGGTCTCTAAGGAGGAGGTTATATTTGTAGTCTTCTCCTTCAATTGTATCAAAGCCTTGGGGTGTGATGAGTTCACACACCTTTTTTTAAGTCTTTTGGGATCTTATCTCTAAGGACATTATGGTAGTTGTGAATGTGTTCTTTTCTTCTGCTAATGTTTTACAGGAACTAAATAACTATTTTTTGGTTCTCATCCTCAAGAAGAAAGGGGGCATTCATTTTTTAGATTTTTCCTTATTAGTTTATATAACTCCCTTTATAATATTTTTTATAAAATTCTTTCTCTCAAAATTCCAAGCATCTTCCCTCATTTGAGCTCTCCTCAAGAAAGCAACTTCCTTACAGGAAGACAAATTTTGGGCTCCATTATCACTATCCATGAGACTTTACATTCTATGGCTAAAATAAAAAAGTCTTGTATTATTTTGAAGCTTGGCATTAACAAAGATTATGATAGGGTCTCTTGGTATTTCCTTGATTCTATTCTAGGAAGATTTAGGTTTGGGTGGAAGTTTAGAAAAATAATAAAAAATGTATTTGTCTACCTATGTTTTTAGTGACTCTAAATGGTCTTCCCTCAAAATTATTCAGGTGTAGTCATGGTGTAGAATACGGATACCCCATTTCTCCTTTCCTTTTTATTATTTTTATTGAAGCTCTAGGGCATAGTTCTGGTATTGTTGTATCTTTAGGTAGAATCAAAGGCTTTCACCCCTCCAATGGTTTGTTGATGATACTAATATTGTTGGATAAGCCTCTACAGTGGAGACTAGAGAAATATAATATTTGCTTCTAAATCATGAGATAGATTTGGGTTAAAAAATCAATTTGCCTAAGAGTTGTCTTTACATTGTGAATAACCCTTGCCTATCAAACCAAGATCATTAGTATTTTTTTATGTTAAAAATAGATCCTCCTTCATTTTATTTAGGCTTTCCCTTGTTCATGAATGCTATCCCTAATACCTTTTGGTCTATTTTGATTGATAGGCTTCAAAGAAAATTAGGTAGATGGAAAGGTTTCTTACTCTATCAATCTAGTAAAATTACAACTCATTAAATCTATGTTGCAAAACATATCAATTTATTTCATGTCTATTTTCAAGCTACCTTTGAAAATTGTTGAGAAGATGGAGAAGATATATAAGTGTTTCTAGTGGTCTTGTATGAAGGAGAAAAGGCATATCCATATTGTTTCATGGGATCAAGTCTACCTACATAAAAATTCTAGAGGTCTTGGGATAATAAGCCTTAAATTATTCAACTCTACCCTTATTGCAATGGTGGGTTGGTGGGTGATCAAGGAGGCCAAAGACTAGACAACAATTATTAGGACTAAAATACATGGAGAATGACAATTTGATGTTCCTCCTATCTAATGAATATTTCCCTTAGGGATCAACATTATGGAAATGCCTCTCTAAAGGAAGTGCATTATCATGAAAGGTATCAAATTAAAATTGGGTATTGTTTCTTTGGTTCTATTTTGGGAGGATACTTGGATGACTGATTGTTCTCTCACCTCTTTGGAGTGGACTAGCCCTATCAGAGATCTTTTTAAAGGGATTTTTAGCACCTTTATAGGAAATTATTTGGAGTGGAATGGTGTTGCATAAGGTTGTCATTGATGTCAATAGTGGTATGAAGTGTTGCACAGTGGAAGGTTGGAAGTGTTGTCACTAGTGAAGCCAAAGGAAGGTGATTGCAGAATGGTGACCAGTGATGACATTAGAATAAGTAATCAAAGATGTTATGAAGAAAAGATCAAAGGGCTATATTCTCAACATCCAAAGGATAAGATCAAAGAAGAAGACAAAGGAAGCTGATCAAATGAGTTGTGAAGTAAAGGAGATGGATCAGTATCATTTGTACACAGTCATACCATATCTTTTGAAGTTCATGTGTAAGTCCATATCCTTGATATGCTGTGAAATGATTGTGTTTGAAGTGTTTGATGAGTTAAGTTATTCATGTTGTATGTTGGTGATATGAACTCATAATGGTTGTCACCGGATTAAGAAATTTGTAAAATTTTGAAGGAAATATTTTTAAGTTCTAGTCAGTAAAGGGGTCACAGGATTAGATAAATGTACCGCATATCTTCGTTGTTGAAGATTCTACCTTGCGGTTTGGAAGATAAGTAGAAACATGTGTAAAGAATGTATATTCCAAAATTCAGAGCATGAAGGTCACCACAAAGCTTTTTGGAGTCAGAAGAGTGAAGGTAGTTGCGAAACAAAGTAAGTACATTCACAAAGAGACAGGAGAATGCTTCACATTTCTTTGTAGATGAAGATATGACTTAGCATTTTGGAGGATAGGTAGATATGAGTATCAAGTATGCATGTCTCAAGTCTCAAGTGATTATATGTACCTCAGATGGTTCTCTAGAGTTTGTTGTGTGAAGACAAGTTTAGCTATTGCTTAAGGCAAATAGACGAAGATAGTTGAGGCCACTGTAGCTCACCACACAATAATATTTGACCTTGCTGATTAAATGATGAGCTCATATGGCTGGTTGGTATGTGTTGCTCAAGTTTCAAATGATTATGTTCATCACAAGTATGTTTTTCATTGTTTTATCTTGAGACTATGTAAGCAGAGATTGTTAAGGACACTAGCATCAGAGTTCAAGTATTTGTGCCAACATGAAATATACTGAGATGAATAAAGAAGTGTACATGAATGTTTTTCAAGTCTTATAATATTCAGTGTGTGGTCTGCATGATGTAATTTTGTCTCCTCCGATACCGCCTTAGGTTTGGAGCTAAATGCAAAGAAGGAAAAGTGGTTGCCAAGCTGACTTGGTGTATGATGAAGATTTTGTCATGTGTATGGAGTGTGTGCTAGCTTAGAAGAATGTGCTAAGGTAAAATAGGACCTAATTATGCCTTGTTCTTGAACTGCACTTGGTTTCTACTTACCGCATATGTTTTAGAGTTGACTGTTGTGGCCACTACATGTTTGATGTTGTAAGTTTCATCTTGGCTAACCAAGGAGAAATATTTTGGAGCTTGTGTATGGTGTGATAGTATTGACTTTGTGCAAATAAACTTACTACAAAAGCAGATTTCATGATGAAATGTGGAAAGGACCAGTTTATGTAATATGACATTGTTGTGGATGCAGTTGTTAGTGATGTGATGATGGAGAAGAGTTTTTGAAGTTGTTTTGTTGTGGCAAAGGTTGATATTGTAGTTATATAGAGGTGAGATAGTTGTGCAGAGGCTTAAGTGATCAACAGTTAGTGTTGTGAGAAGAACATTTGAGTTAGATAAGTTTTTTGTTATGTAAAGATTGTTAGTGATTTAGGGAGTTGTAGTTTCCTTTGGGTTGTATCCCATAAATAATATTGTAATGTTATTTTTATTTCTGAGGCTAGATTTGGATAGTAGATCCAAGTAGCTTGCTCACCGTAGTTTTTCCCTTCTAGGGTTTTCCACGTAAATTTGGTGTTATGGATGTGTGCTTCTATGTTCTTGTGCTTTACATGTTTAAATACTTATGTTAGTTTGAATGAGGTTGGAAGAAAAGAATTTGAATAAGTAATGATTCACCCCCCTCTCAGTACTTATGTGTGTTCAACAATTGGTATCAAAGTTGAGTTCCTTGTGTGCAACCTAATAGCTGAGGTAGATCTTGGAGTGGAACACATGAGAACTGAAGTACTACTTAATGGAAAGAAACCTCTGCAAGATGATGAAGGCATGATAGCCTATAATCTAGAAGACTGTGTAGTTGATTTTAAAGGAGAACTTATTTTTGGTCTAGAAGATCTGGATGCAACAAGAAGTGAAAATGAAGAATACAAGATAAAACTCAAAGAATCAAAAGAAGCAATTGTCAAACTAAAAGTTGAAGTTAAAGAAGGTAAGAAGGTTGCATATTGTCTAAATGCTAGTCTCAATTACAAAGCAA
Organism: Cunninghamia lanceolata; assembly: GCA_027924645.1. Lineage (NCBI taxonomy): Eukaryota > Viridiplantae > Streptophyta > Pinopsida > Cupressales > Cupressaceae > Cunninghamia > Cunninghamia lanceolata. The sequence continues at coordinate 10,622,500 of BSBN01000579.1, read as the reverse complement.
TTGAATGCTCCAAACTTGAAGAAGAAATTGTCATTTTGAGGAAAGAATTGGAAAAAGCAAAGGATAAAATAGAAAAAGGTCTAAAACTAATGAAAAGCACCAATATACTTGATGAGATAAAGACCTCTAAAGAATAAAGGTGGCATGGGATTTGAGAAAGGTCTAATTTCCAAAATAGTCATACCTAAAGGCATGTTTGAAATGAAGAGAGAAGAGCCCTGCTTTGAAGACCATGAGGAGAATAAAGATGAGGAGAAGGAGTTGGATGATGATGACTTCGTACTGGTCAGCAATCCACTAGTAGAATTTTGGCAAATAAATGACTACGTGACTAAAAATTTTAGTCACGACAACTAAAAATGACTAAATTCTAATCATTTTTTGCAACACAGCTATAAATGACTAATTTGATCATCAGGTAAAAAACACAACTAAATAATTTTTCTCAAAAATTAAAAAAAATATTTGAATTGTAATTTCCCTCTTCCCCACCATTTAGAAATGTCATTACAATTAAAATCCATACTTAAAATATTTGGAAGAAATTCTTGCCTTCATCTGTCACAGCCAAGGGTTTCTCATTGGAATGCTACGATTGTAGGATATGCATGAAATGGGTTTATTAAAAAAGCTTCAGAAGCTTTTAAGAAAATGCAATGGCAGGTGTAAAGCCATACTCTACAACCTTTTCTAGCATCCTCCCTACCTATGCCAAAATGGGATCTTTGGAACATGGTAACATGCAGTTTGTACTTTGTGAAGGGTGATTCTTGGTATCGAGTTTATCATCCCTTATTTGGAGCATACAATGAATGCATTGTTATTGACATTGCTTGGTGCCTATATGCAGATTCTTTCATTGTAATTCTAGGCAAGTTTGTGGAGTATACATGAGATCCATACCCTACAGGTTGTACAACCCTGTGTAAGGGAAATTTGAGCTTTGGAACAGATTGATGGTCTTTAGGAAGTCTTCTTTACTTTTGTTTTATTGTTACAGGGATATAAACATTAGTATGGCAGATTTGTAAAGGTTTTGGTGGTTATTATGCTTCTATATGTAGTTTGAGCTATTCTATGGACACCGTACAATAGGGATAATGAGAATTTTGTATGCAAGTTTGGTCTGTTTAGAGTTGTGGGTTTAGTTTTGGGGTTTGGGCACCTATCGCAGGAAAAAGGATAGAGGAGTTTTGTCAGATGTTGTTGTAGCTATTGAAAATGAACTTGAAAAGGTTGGGAATTTCAAAATTTCAAGCCCATTTAATTTCATTATATGTTGTCAAATAGTTACTGTAATATATTTCATAAATATTACACAAGATGAATGTTTTTTGTTCATTTATTTTAAAATTTGTATCCTTTGATTTGTTTTAAAAGAGGCAAACATTAAAAGAATTTTGAATGCAGTATGATTGAATCTTGCTTTTTTATGATTACAAGCTATGTCAAACTATGGATATGAGATAGTGCAAACAGTTATTGTAGATATAGAACCTGATGTGCTTGTGAAGAGAGCAATGAATGAAATAAATGTAGGCAAGTCAAATTGGACTTTCATATTCAGTAGCACATGTCCTCTGCTTTTAAAGTTTTTGGAGATTATTGATTCCATTTTGTGAATGGATTGATGGTATTTATTTAAGAAATGAATTATGTGTTACTAAACATAGTAACATAAGTCACATCAATTTTAGAACAGGGAGATTTCTTTTAAAACCAACAATTTTGTCTTTGCCACCAAAGTCATTGACTCAACATCTTTGTTTTTATTTTTGGATTTACTTTGATAAGCAATGCCTATTTGTGCCTTAACTCTTTCAATATCTGTAGACTAATCTGGGTATTTTATTGTTTTTATAAGCTCAAACTTACTACTATTTCCAATCTGGTTATTTTTATATGTGAGGCCTACTATTTCACTCCCTTATTTTGCTCATTTCATATTAATGTTGGAGACATTTTAGACTTTTGGGGATTGTTGATTTTGATATGCAGACTATCTAGACTATATGCTTTTATTTTGGTTAGTTATGTTTAGTATGTTGTGATGAGACTAGATCTTGATTTTGATTCAATGATGATGATTTGACATGCGATATACATTATTATATTATTTGAGATATTAGTTGTGAGATTATGTTATGGATTTATTATGCATTTTTTTATCTTTAGATGGATTATAGAAATGCAAATTATGAATCTAATTATGATGTGATTTTTATGATATTTTATATGATTATACGATGGTGTGAGTGAATATTTTCCTTGCTTTGATTATATATACATGATTGGATTAATCTTTTGTGTAAGTGCGCAAGTATTTTTCCCAAGCCATGGATAATTGGAGATGATCCCACACATTTTGTGAAATCCCATGTTAAGCTGATCTAGTTCCAAGAGGAACCAAGATCAACTATGTAAATGCATGATGAATTTTCGTAATGTTTGTATATGTTGTCTTTTGGGCTAGGTCTACCTATTTTCAATGATTTTATATTGGTGTTGTAAAGGTGTAATGTTTAATTGATTTCATTTTTGAGTTTTATTTTTGTGACCCCTTTTCATGTGATTTTACTCACCCTATGGTGCTCAAATTGGGTTAAAAGTGACCTTGGGTTTTGCCCCTAGGGTCTAGGGACCATTTGAGCTTTTCTAACCCTAGAATAACTTCCATTTGGTCACTTAAACTTCACCTTGAAGTAAAGTGACGAAAATGGAAGTTTGGGGAGGAGTGGAAGGTTGGGTCAAACACTCAACCTTATCCACACCTCATTCCAAGCATTGGGTTACCTTGTTTGAAGGCTTGGGGAGTCTTCAAGACCCCTAATTGTGGAGGACCCAAATCCAAGGCTCTCTCTCACATTGGTGAGAGTACCTTGGGGTTTTGTGGGATTTCATGGGAGGTTAGGATTGGGGCACTTGTTGTACCCACATCCGTTTTGGGCTCCACCTTGCTCTCACACATGTGTGGGAGAGCATAAGTGGAGGGGACAAGACTTGGTGGAATGGGAGGGTGACATATGTCACCCCCAAATTCCATGAAGCTTGCAAGTGGATGTGAGGAGGAATGAGAAGGTGACACATGTCACCTTCTCATTCCTCCTCACATCCACTTGCAAGCTTCATGGAATTTGGGGGTGACATATGTCACCCTCCCATTCCACCAAGTCTTGTCCCCTCCACTTATGCTCTCCCACACATGTGTGAGAGCAAGGTGGAGCCCAAAACGGATGTGGGTACAACAAGTGCCTCAAGGCTCATGAAGAGAGCCTATTTTAATCCCTCTTGAAGAGAGGGAGAGGGTTGTTGATTTCATTACATTTTCCATTTTTATTTGAATTTGGGGAGAGAGTTGGAGTATTTTTGGAGACACATTTGGAGAAGGGCTTGGAGGTGGAGTTGGAAGGGATCTACTTCAACTATCTTCCTTGTTGGGCAATTTAAGGTAGGATTCAAGGCTTGATGCCTTTCCTTATGTGTTTTACTTTACTTGTGTGTTACATTGTGTGTGTTTTGTGTTTTGTTGTTGTGGGGTTTTGAGGGTGTTTGTAAGAGCCTCTACATTTGGAGAAAATGCTCAACATGTGTGGGGTGGGGGAGGAGTGAACCTCCTCGAGGTCACCTCCTAGTTTTGGTATTTTGGCCTTGAGGGCAAGATTATATGAGTTTGAGCATTTTTGTTTGGCATGAGTGCCATGGAGATATATATGTGATTCTTGGTATAAATACTTAGGCTTGAGGCCTTCTTTGTGTTGAGTTTTGAGATATTTGGAGTGGCACTCTTGAGTTGAGTGATGTCCACTCCCCTGACCCTTCAAACTAATTTTTGTGAGTTTTGTGTTGTGTAAGCCACGGGTCTTTTTCATGTATTCTTTGATTTTGTATTTTGTTGTGTTGTGGAGTGAAGAATCCTTGTGTGTGGATGACCTCCAAGCTCAGGGGTGACTCATTAGTCAGTCTATGGTAGGGAGGAGAGCGGTATTGTATGGCTTGTTCCCCTCCTTTGTTTTGCCTCTTGTAGGTTGTTATTGGCTTGGGGAGCTTGGGGGAAGTGCTATAAAGTTATGCCCATTGTTGTTCTTCTTTTGTCTATTTGGAGCCTTGGCCAAGTTTGGTCTTTGTGTAGTTGTTTCAAGGAAAGAGAAAATTTTTCCCTCTCTTATTATGTAAAGTTAAATGATTATACTTTGGGTTGTATTTATTTTATTTTAAAGTTGCAATATATATATAGTTGCTAGTTTTATTTATGGGATTGTGTAATTTGTCCAATGAAAGGAAAATATATGCATATGTTATTTTCTGTTATCCTTTTAATGTTGAATGTATCTATATATATATATATATATATATATATATATATATATATATATATATATATATATCTTGCAATTTTTAAATTTAAATGTATCAAAAAAAATATAGTTGTGGTAAGCGTTTCTCTTTCAGAAAAATAATATATTAGTGTTGCTATGTTATTCCCACTATTGTTTACAAATATATATATATATATATATATATATAGTGTTGTTTTAATTTTCACAAAACAAAATCTAGTTTTGAAATCTTTGTATCAATGTTTAAAAAAAATTACATAGATGAGAATGCTATTGTCATGTGTAAGTCTGAAATGCATAATTTTCTATTACTATATAAGTGTATATGCGCGCGCGCACACACACACACATATAAAACATTGCTATACAAAAATGACTTGCTATTTTTTTTATTTAATAAATTACAAAAGAAAATATTCCCTATGTGGGTTTGAGGAGAGAAAATTATATATATATATATATATATCATTATTTTATTATTGGAAGAGTAATTATAAACTTGCAGAATGAGATAATTTTTTTTTGAAAACTTTTAATAAATAAAATATCTGTTGAATGCTTGACTATGAATAACCCTAGCGGTCGTTTGTTTTGGACATAACAAGGGTGTTAGCAGGGAGGGGCGATGGCATGGTCGCCGACCCCCTTCCTGCGTTTTCCTTGTGTTTGGGGTGGTGGGGGACAGATCCCCCACCCAACCCCCACCATATGGTGGGGGGTGGGTGGGAGGTCTGCCCCCCCAACTTCTTTTTATTTGGTTCAAACTTAACAATGTAGAATTATCCCTGCACGGTGGCATTGTCCCTTCTGTCCGTCACCCCTCCAGCGGCTATTCGACCCTTTTGCTGGCCCTATATCATATATATATATGCTCTAAAAAAAAACAAGGGCTTTCTTATACATGTATATGCAGTGTATTTACCTTCGTTTCAAGTGGCGGCCATGGCTACCTCTACCATACAACCTGCAACATGCAAAAAAGAAAAGAAGTGAGGAGAAAATGAGAGAAGGAAAAATAGAAAGGAAAAGAATAGAGAAAACACATAGGGTTAGGGTTTTCCTTATCCCATAAGGAAACTAATTTTTTAATGCATGAGCTTTTAGGGCATGGGAATCTTAAATTAGGTTTTAATTCTTTTCCCTCTTGTTTTTGGTTTAGGGATTTCTTATTGTTTTATTTTATTATGGGTTGCCTTTGAACTTTTGGGTAAAGGGGTAAGTTTTATTTTAAATGTGGGTTTTAATTAGATTATAGTTGAATAGTTGTTATTTCAATTATTTAGAGGTTAGGAGATTTATTATATTATTATTTGGTTTGGTTCATTTAGAATTTATTTATTTGAGTATCTGGGAATATTGTCTTAGTTTATTTATGTTTGGAGTTTTATTTTAATGTTGTAACCTTACTTTAGGCACCTTACTAGAACACATCATATGGAAAGAAGGTATGATGGTCGACCCACCGAAAGTTGCATTGATAAAGACACTTCCACCACCTAGACAACACTAGAGGTGAAGACCTTTTTGGGATACATAGGATATCACCACAATTTTATTAGAGGATATGTGGCAATAGCAGCAGGTCCCTAGAAGAGCTCATAAAGAAGAAATGTGGTAAAACTATTGAGTGGAATGTATAATGTCAAACTTCTTTTGGTACATTTAAAAAATATTATAAAAGCCCCTATATTGATATTTCTCGACTGGAATTTACCATTTAATGTACATGTGGATATATCAAGGATTGCTATAGGGGTAGTACTAGCACAACTAAAAGGAAACAAAGACCATCCTATAGCATTTTCCAGTAGGAAATTGTCCAAGGTAGAGAAAAGTTACACAACTACAAAGAGAGAAGCTCTAGCTATGGTATATGCACTACAAAAATTTAGACACTACTTGTTATCCACACTATTTACCTTCTATACTAATCATGAACCCTTAACATTTCTATTGAACAAACCAATCATTCAAGGAAGAGTTTCTCAGTGGTTACTCCTATTCTAGGAGTTTGACTTCAAGATAATGGCTAAACTTGATAAGAATACCCAAGGTCTAGACTATTTATCTAGAATTGAAACAATGGAAGACCTAGATAGCTAGGAGGAAGACCTCACTAATGCAAACTTGTTCAGAATAACTCCGATACCAGAAGAGTTACATGACATAGAAAGTTTACTCTCTATAGGAAAATTCCCAAAAGATATGATGCCACATGATAAACAAACCCTAATGTAGAAATCTTTACCTTACACACTAATAGAAGTAGAATTACATATTCTAGGGAAGGATGATATCATAAGAAGAGTGGTCTATGCTAATGAACAAGAAGCCATATCAAGAGAAGCTCATGAAGGGGTATCAAGAGGTCATAATTCAGGGGATATAACTGCAAAGAAAGTAAAGTTGGATGGACTATGGTGGCCTACACTACACAGGGATGTTAAGACCTATGCTAAATAATGTGATATTTGTCAGCACACAGAAAGACCAACTGCCAAGGATAAAATGCCGCTCAAACCAATATTATCTCAACTCCCATTTGAAAAATGGGCAATTGAGTTTATTGGACCAATAGACCCCCCAGCCAAACATTCCAAAACTAACTTCATCATACATGGGTTGAATATTTAACCAAATGGGTAGAAGCTGGACCTACTAGTGATTGCACTGCAAAGACTATCACCAATTTCCTATATGAGAATATAATCACAAGATTTGGATGTCCACTTACTATAACTAGTGATCAGGGTAAACATTTTGTGAATAAGATGATAATGAAGTTACTAGAGAGCTTCATGATCACCCATAACAAGAGCTCACCATATCATCCACAAGAAAATGGGGCAAGTGAAGCCCTCAACAAAATCATTGGTATCACATTAACTAATATGTGCAGTTGAAATAGAGAAGACTAGGACATAAAAGTACTTACAGTACTATGGGCCTATTGCACATCATATAAAAACAACTAAATTCACACCCGTTGAAATAGTACATGTGATGGATGCCACAATACCCATGAATTTCATAATTCCTAATTTTCACACCGCACTAACTTTGTGGTTAACTGAAGAGGAGTCATTAGCTAAGAGAATTAAAAATCTAGAAAAAATAGATGAAAATAGATTAATTGTGGCATATAACCTGAACTTAGAAACGAAGTTACAAAAGGCTTGGCATGACAGAAACCTATGGTTGAAAACCTTTAAGGAAGGAGATTTAGTCCTACTCTATGATAGTAAATTTAAAAAGAAAGTAAAGCTTAAGGTAAGATGGCTGGGACCATATTACATACACGAGATTGCCAGAATTAGGAGTGGTACGACTATGGAGAATGGACGAAAAATATAGTAACAGGGTATGTCAATGGAGTGAGACTAAAACATTATCATAAACCCAGGGAATAAGGGAAGAACATGATAAATTCACAAACATGTATTATATGTATCATATTAAAACATAGGACAAAAAAAATATTGTAAAAAGGGCATGGAAAAAGTTAACAGATTGAAAACTCTGGGAAGGGAAAAATGAGAAAACACATTAAATGTTTAATTGTATCATTAGAATAGTTATAAAAACCTTAAAAAATGGAGACATTACAACTTTGCATTCTAAAACATGTTGTGTGGTTACACAACACGCCCCATTTTGCCTTAGCAAAACAGGGACCCAAATTTTTGCTTCTGTTTGTTTTCGCTTTCTTGCTTTGGGCAGTTTGGAAAAAGTTAGTTAAGTGCATCACCCTTGCTTATGCATGTGCTCTAAAAGATAGGTCAATTGTCAAAGATAGAATTTTCTGTCATAAACCTCATAATCTAGAAGAATACAAAATTCTAAGCGGGTTTGCCTTTTGGATCACCCTGATATTGTTTAAGGACAAAAAGTTATGCTAAGTCAAAGTTTAGTTAACCCGGATATTTCCCAGAGGGTCATATTTCTAAATGTTAGTCATATTCGCTAAGATGACCCTGCCATAAGAAGATCACCTGATGTCCATAGGTTCCCTGATATGCGAACGTCAAACTTAAGTGCTATAGAGTATATGCCCGTCAAAACCCCCATGCATATTTGCGAAGGGTCACATTTCTAAAGATCAGTCATGTTACAAAATATCACCCTTTTGCGAATATCACCCTTCACAAACATGACCCTAATGTCATCCAGTTCTAATGTATAAAAGGGATCACCCTGACGATGATGTCATCAATGCACCCGACCCTTGTAAGGTCACATTTCCAAACATCCATCATATTTCTCAATATGACGATGATGTCATCCTAACCCAGTAATGAAGAAGACATTATAAGATGATGATGTCATCAAGATCCAAACCCGAGAGGGTCACATTTTGGAATATCCCTGGCCATAACCAATATGACCATGATGTCATTTTTTGGAACAATTTCAAAGGCTCATAAAATGCTGACATCACCCTCGCATTCTTGAGCGGGGTGATATTTCCTAATGTTAAATGACCCAGATATTTTCAATATCCGTCATATTGGCCTTGATGACCCGATATGCCTAGTTTCATAGTGACCAATCCAATCATACCACATGGCAAACCTATGGGTCATATGAACACGATATATTATCTCAATTTATTAACAAAGGTAATGTGACCTGATCTTACTTGTTGGTCAAACGTTGACCATATTCATGGTGATGTCACCCTCATATGTTCGATGGAGGGTCATATTTTCAAATATCCCTGATCTTCTAAGGGATCACCCTCTGCATTAAATATGAACCTAACGGTAGGTCACGCTCTCAAACATCCACGTGATGTCATGTATTGATCAATGGATTTGAACAAAAGGCATTAATTGTGCCCTAATTAGTCGTATTGATTAGTTAAAAGGTAAATTTTGGGGTTTATTCACATTTACCCTACATTTAAGGAAAAATTACATAGCTCTGAAGGTCAAAGCATCACAGTCACCTGCAAATGGAATAGGACCTGCATCTTGACGGAACAGAACAACCAATACAACACAGTCACATTCATACCGTTATCATTCATATGGTAAAGGTGGAAAGAGATTATCAGGTAAGTAAATTTGAAACCCTCTCTTTTTTTGTTTATGGTAAATCATGAGGTAAAAATGGTTTTACTAGGTTAATCAGCATGGTGATGCATGAAATGAGTTAGAATAATAGAATTGCTATTATGGAATATATGTGGTCCTTGAACCCTTCTGCATAAAAACATCATAGGGTAAGAAATGCATGGATTTATCATAGGATTTAATGGCAATAAGAAGGAATAGGTCCAATATAGAATTCTTGAATCCCATGTTCCTACAGCCTGAGGGGGTAGGATTTAGGTATGGGATGATAAATGACACACATCAAGGAAGTACAGACCTGGATGCATGGACGAGAAGGTTGGATAATAGAAGTGGAAATCCTCTACTTCAAAGAATATACTCCTCAGGGATGTGGCACGTTGGAGGATTTCCATATGCTATGGAAGTTACAAAGTTAGTAGTTGAATGTGCACGGAACTATAACCTTGAAACTAGAAGAGTGGAGAAGCATGGCAAGGTGTATGCACATTTCTCAATTAAAGGCATCACCTCTGCGTTTAATTTGCCTATAGGATCTAATGTGATCAAACTAAGCCTAAGCAGGTTGGAAAAGGAATACCGTAGTAATTAGAAAGAGGCCATGAGGGTCATGTACCAGTGGAGATCCAAGAGCAGTACATACAAGGCCTCTACTAAGTTGCCAGTATACTTGTTTAAATTTGATTTTGCTAAAGAATATCAGTACATGATGGTCATGCTTAGCAGAATGAAAGGGAGACAACATGCTGGAAACCTTGAAAATTGGATGTATGGAATTATCCATATGGTGGAATATTTAGATGACAAGCCTCTCTGGGCCAAAATCATAAGTGACAATTTAGATGAGGGAATGAGAAGGTTGCATGGCAAGATGTGCATGTTTCATATGACTTCTTACGTCATATATGCCTATGCATTTAGAGGTACATTTAATGGGTTACAAACAATAGGTAGGGTTGGGAACAACCCTAGTGATGTCAACATATGGGAACATTAACCACAACTAAGTAAGAGGGAATCCCTCCAAAATTATAAGATAGTGAATGACTCCTTTTCTATGCATCTGGTCAGAACCATGGAGGAGGATAGAACAAAAATATTAAGTATGGAAGCCCAAGCTGTTATTTACAAGTATGGGGCTTGGTTTATTTAGTTCCCTACATTTTCATACATGAGAATAGAAGGCTTTGAAGGACAACCTCTCATGCTGCCTAGATACCCGTATGACAGGGTCATTCTGATGGAATTTGTTAGATAAATATCGACCTTAGTAGAGGTTCACATTGAAAAAGGAAAGATTCCACCTATTTTTCCTCCAATGGCTCCTCTTCCAAGGGTTTATCCTGTTGAAAAGTGTAAAGAAAGAGAAGGATAAGAACAAACAACATAAGGAGCACATTGCTCAATTACATTCATTTGTAAAAAGGTTAATTGACCCTAAGCATACACCACTCAGCATAAACCACACCATTGACTATCATATCTCAAGATGAGATAATGGGGTTGGACCTCATGAAACATAAGGCTCAGCTAGTGGATATTTGGTTTGTCTCTTTTATTTTTGAAGTAGAGAAAATAGTCAAAACCTCCCTCTTGAATTGGAATTCTCTTGGTGCTCTAAGAAGTAAAATAGATAAGCTATAAAATGAGGTGGGGAGAAGGTCCTTCAAGTTAGAAAAACATCTGGATGCCTTGGGTGAAATAAGGAGGATAGACATGAAAATACTTATGGATAATAAATTATTAGATAATAACACCACACAGTTGTTGGGCATTTGGTGTGAAGATACTAGATTTGAATGTGATATCCTAAGGAGATGCAGTAGCAATCTCAGAGATATAAGTGCTAAACTACATTATCTCATGGCAGAAGAAATAAATACCTTGGAGGCTTTAGAGGACAAAGTAGAAGGAAAAGTAGAAAATTAGGATACTGATTTTGTTGTCCAAGCCTTCCATAACAATTTTAAGCAAGCAGCAGAAGACCCTCTTCATCACTTAACAGAGGATGTGATAAATAAGACCATGGGAATGAAAGCTAAGGTAGAGGCATAAAATGAGACATTAAATAGTAGAAAGAGAAAATGGAATGCTCTTCAGACATAGTTTCATTCTCACAAGCATGTTGTAGCAAAGGCTAGAGTTCAAGATGGAGGGCAGATTGAGGAATAGTACATGCCTATGAATCTGTCAGAGGAATAATTAGCGTGCATATAAGGCATGACCTTGGAACTGATGAAGATGATAGTGATGAAGAAGAAGAAGAAGATGAAGAAGAGGATGCAAATGAAGAAAGAGGAGAAGAAGATGAAGATGAAGAAGAAGATGAAGAAGAAGAGGATAAAGAGTAAGTGGAGATGCATGATGACAGAGTCATATGCATAATCAGATAATAGAAATGATCGAGTTCTACCTAATGGTTACCAACTGGCAACTTGTGCCACGTCTACAGGTGTTGACCCAGTCAAAGAAGAGATATTGACTATTGATCTAGATAGGCAAATCTTGAGTGTTGATCACTTGTAACCGCCTCCTTTCCTTATTCTATAAAAGGAGATGGAGTGCACGTTGTAGATTATTAGAAAATTAATTGAAGTTAGATTGCTAAAGTTCTCAGGACTAATTTCAAAGGTCATTGTGAATGTACATGTTTTCTGCATACCTAATGAAAGAGAAGTTATTTTGATTACAAATAATCGTAAATCTTGAGTAATCCGTGGATGAATTCTAGATATATGCATTGATTAGTTGCAACCCTTGGGGTGCTTATCAGTCTACATGTGTTGTTTTCATTCTTTGTTTCTTTGAAGTTAGTATCAACCATACCTAGGTATGGAACATCCTGGTGAAGTTATGGTTTGATTTCTTCTCTTCATGAAAGTATATGGAATGTATGTGAATCAGTAGCTAAAGATTCATTAAATTTAGAAAGCATTCTTTCAATTTTCTTTAATTTCATTATAATCAATTCCACAATTGCAAACACAGTAATAACCATAAGAAAAATACACAAATATGCAAATATCTTGAAGAGAATAAAAAATCAGTAGTATATTTTGAGCTTAATGCATGCACTATTGAAAATATCATGCAAAGAACCATAAATAACAACGTAAAACATGCAAATATCAACTAATAAGCACATTATTTGAGCAGATTCATAGTGTAAAAGTGAGAATAACCAAATTCTAGTTAATGATCAGAAGAATTGATCAAACTTATCAAAGATCATCATTATCTGTAGAGCATAGCAAGATTAACTCTATTTGTGAAGAGATTTATAGGAATTAGGTATAGAACAGATGTGTAAACATCAATTCATTATAGCAGAGTAGTGTAAGACCCCTTGGATGAGAGACAACATATCACATCAACCTTTGAGTAATGTCAGATGATCAAGACCTGATCCACAGAGACTTGGAGTCATCAATTTATTCCAAATTGATCATACTTTTCAAGATAATAAAGGTTTGTTGTGTGAACTTTTATGCATGTTGTTTGACTAACAATCATCATCAACATAAATTAGTGCTAGAAGGAGGGCCTTCTTTATTCTCTGGTAGGTGAATCTATTGTATACATGTAAATCCTGCATTTGTACAAGGTAATCTCCTCAAAGCTCATCATAATTGCCTATGCTTTGAGTGTTTGTGCAAAATTTTGCTTGTTCTCTATTGTTTCAAGTCCGTTCATCTAAATATTTTTGAATTGAACATAAATACTTTAGGCTTTGCAGTCAAATCCGTGAAATCTTTGAAGGTTGAGTCATTGTTTGAGGTTTTCCTACAAGTTCCGTGTGCTGATTTGCTTATATAGTCAGATATCCTGATATCCGTGTCTAGAAGCTTGATCTTTGCACATATTTTCATGACTGATGCAAATATTGCATAAATATCCAGTAGTTACAGAGTCTTGACTAGAGATATCACCTTTTCTTGGTTTGTTCTTTTGAACTTTACAGAAATTAGGTCAAATTTCCATATTTTGTCATAAGTTGTTAGAATCCTGGCTCTCAGGCCTAATACCAGGTCCAGATCCATTGGACTCTTTGAGGAATTGCCCATTCATGGACTAAGACCTTGTACCATAGATATTCATCACACTCCTGACTCAAGTACTTCAATATCTTCATCAAGACGTATAACACCTCTAGGGTGACCAATTACATCTCTAGTCCGGCAAGCACCAATCACAATGTCATTCTTTGTTGCTGACTCCCCTTTAACTTTCACTGCATATCATCCTTTACCTAAGAATCCTGATAAGATTTTCCCTAAATATCATCCATATCAGGATGCAGAAGATCATATCAGAACATTTAAAGAAGCTTGCTATAGAGCAAGGATTAAGCATCAAGATGTGGTATGCAGGTTATTTCCATACTCCTTGGGAGAGGAAGCACACAATGGGTACATAAGTCTTTCTCAAGCCTCAATTGGTTCATGGGCTACTTTAGAGAAAGATTTTAAGGATAGATTCAAAGTACCTATAGATTCTTCAATGAATTACCATCTCTTTGCAACAATTAAGAGATTTGAAGGGGAACCTATTTCCAACTTTAATACCAGATACCAAAAGATGTTTTCAAAAATGGTAGCTCCATATACCATAGCAGATGAAGCAACTAGAAATATATATTATTCATCCCTAGATCCCCTGACTTCTATGTTTACAAGGAGGGCACATCCTGGTATCACAACTTTGACACGAGCTTTTGAGGAAGCAATAAAAGTTAATCAACAACTTGTCCCTACTCCAACCCCTAACATTGCTTTTCCTACTTATCCTACACATCCAACATATCCTGTATATCTTGCTTAGCAGCAGACTAGTGGAACCATGATGCCTCTAGCTACAATGCCAGGTCCACTACAAGTACCTCCCCTTAGCATCATGCCACCTCCAAATGGAAATGGTTAGATAGTGCAATATCTAGGACATGCTCAAACATCTCAGGATTTAGGACAAAATAATAATAATAGTTCTTCTTTCTTTAAACCTCAACAAGAAAATGTAGTAGACAAAGTTCAGGAAGAGAAAGAAAACATCAAGGAGATGTCTGCACAACTGAGGAAGGTGATAACAAAAGTTACACATCTGAGAGGTCAGAACTTTTATTCTCAGTCAAATCAAAATAGAGGATATAATAATGATAGGAACTATAATAGTAACAATGACAATAACAATAGTGCACCTAGACAGCCTAGAGTGTGGAATAATAGGCCAAACAATGGTTCTTTGCCATCACCCTTAGATAATCAGCCTCCTAATGAACCAAAACAGACCACTAGAGTGAACCTAGTAGAGGCAGCCCTTACAAATTGGTGTAGAATACATAACACCAATGCACATGCTGAGCTAGACTATCCTCAATTCAAAATAGCAGCTACCATTTTTTAGGCTAAAGTGTCCAATACTGCAGGTAACCCTCCTTTCATTAAAGGAAATGAGATTGTCCCTTGTGGATATGATTCTTCTCTTGTGTTAGAAAGTTATGTAAATCACCCTTAGCACTAAACAACCTTACCTCATGAGAAATATACATTAGCATGTGAGGAATCCGCCTTGGCATTTGAAACAAACTATGTGTTCCCATTTGAAGATGAAAATGAACCAGCAGTGGAACATGAAGAAATTCATTCCTATCAACAGCAGTACCAAGTTAGACATAATTATAACCTCAAGAGTAATCCTAATAGACCTTCTAGTCCCTTGACCACATCATTAACTCCTAACAACTTCAACACTCCTCTAGATCCAAAAGCCAGCAACAATCCTGGTATTCCTAGGGTTAATGCCTAGTACTTTACACCTCAGAACACCATGCTAAAAGATAATAATCAATCTCTTGAGTCTGAGAAGTTGGTTACATATTTAGCAGAGGAGATGAAAAGAGTTAAGATCATCTTGTCATTGTCTAAACTACTTAAAACCCCAACCATCAAGAAGGCTTTCATGAAATCCTTAGATGAGCCTATTCTGAAAGAAGATAGTCATGCTTATAACCCCGGTCAAGTTCTGAACAAAGATCATGTAGCAAAAGACAATAATGCCAAACACAAAACTCTAGCTATTGTCCAGGTTGCAGAAACTTCTCATATGACCTTGTATAGAGATAAGACCGAATCACCTCCATTCTTGCTTACCCTAAGGATTTTTGGTAAGAACTTACATAATTGCCTAGTAGATTCAGGTGCATCAACCAATGTGATGCCTTTGTCTATGTACAATGCCTTAGGGTTGCATCCAGCTAAATCTCTTAAGAAGGTGACACAACTAGATAAGACTAAAGTAAGTGTAGTGGGAGAATTAACACATATTCACATGCAGTTAGCATCAGATCCAAGGATTCAATATTATATTGACATCCAAGTGGTAGATATCCCTAACACTTATGGAATGTTGCTTAGTAAGGATTGGTCAAAGACACTCAATGGCTATATGTCCACAAAATTTATTAATATGTGGTTACCATGGAAGGGGATTCCTAATCAAATTAGTGTTGGTCATGATGTTAGTCATTCGCAAACATAGAATAAAAGTTACACAACAACCTTTACTCATCTTGAAAGATACGATGAATTCAAAGAATTCATGATCCCAAGTCTCCGTTGATTAGGTCTTAATCTACTGACGTTACTCAGTGGTTGATGTGTGCTGCTGTTTTCCATTCAGGGGCCTTACGTGTTTCTGTAAAGTTCATCATCATTATCTTCAAATATCCTGCTCTGGATGTTTGCTCCGCATAAATCTCCAACAATTCTACCTCTGCACTGTGAATTTAGTCAAATAATGTGCCTACAGGCTGATATTTGCATGATTTCTATCATTATTTATGATTCTTTGCATGATATTTTCAATAATACATGCACTTAACTCAAATATGCTAATGATTTTCAGTTACCTACGGGATTTCAGCATATTTCACTGTTTCTGCTTGTTATTTATCATGATTTGCAGTTATGGTGATGAATTTATGAAATTGAAAAAAGGAAAAGGGTTAAAGAATGAGATTCCCAAAACTACTGGACTTAGA
Source organism: Cunninghamia lanceolata (assembly GCA_027924645.1). Taxonomy (NCBI): domain Eukaryota; kingdom Viridiplantae; phylum Streptophyta; class Pinopsida; order Cupressales; family Cupressaceae; genus Cunninghamia; species Cunninghamia lanceolata. The sequence continues at coordinate 10,606,052 of BSBN01000579.1, read as the reverse complement.
TCACCGATCCACATACAAGCTCCCATACATGCAATGAAAAGAAGGAAAACTAGAAATCATACTTCACCAGGACATTCCACAAATCCGCATGATCTAGTGCAAATCTTCAAAGGAAAAGTTGACAACAACATGTAATGAAATGAAAGCGCTTCCAGTTGAACACAGCATTCACCAGTACATATCCAGAAATCAACAGAAAGATTACGTAAAATTTACAATTAGGATGTAATCTGGAACTTCATATCCATTCAGTATGCTCAAGAACAGGTACATTTACAGTGATCTAAAGAAAGAACCTTGACATTTCAACAATTCTATCCTCATTAGTCTCAGTAATCCGATCTCCTAATTGATTCTACAGTAATTAGCTTTTATGCGCCAGATGCGTCTGTGTATTCTAATGTATCTCCCCTTTTTTTTTGATGACAAGCTCTGGCTCTTATATAGAACAACCGCCAAAAAAACGGTTACAACGATCCAAGGATCAGGATCCTCTCATAACAAACAACGGTCCAGATGAAAAGCACATGCTTCGCCAGTTAGCAAATGTACAGCTGGCACAGAATATTCCAGCATCTTCAACTTGATTCGGTCTCCAGCTGGCGGACAACATATTTGACAATATCCTCCTTATTTCTGGTTCATGTTGCCTCCATGCGCAACTTTGTAATCATCAGCTTCAGCAGCAGCTCTAACAGCATCATGACTTCAATGCTCAGCCTCAGCAGCATCATCATGACTTCCTGCAAATAAACAGACAAAAATTTAGTTCATCATCATGCTGATAAACAACAGGAAGTAAAACATTTTATTAAACAAGCCCCCAAAAATGTGCAGCTACAGGCAATCGGGATTTCAAATTTCCATCGTTTCAAATTTTCCCGCCCATTTCCATGTGTATCGGGTTCAAATATGATCAGGTATGTCAAAATATACAAGGAAATAACCGCCCTTAACAAATTACTTCACATCTGGCTTTGCATGCTCTGTTTGTATGCTTCGGGTCATCATCATCATATTAGCATCGGTGTGACCACATATGATCAGGGTGACAAATTTAGACTCGGCCGATGGCAACAGTTATACCAACGCCGAAAATCATGATGATGACCAACCCTATGTCTTCTATCTAGTTGCAGGATATCCTGAAATATGATGCGCCTCCTTTCCGAATGCTCTGATGAAAAGCACATCAGGATGTTTCGTTTCTGCATATTGGGGAAAGAAAGACATCATCATCATCATCATCATGAAGACAAATAGGAGGATTTGGAATATGATCCTGCTGCAGGAAAGGAATATGATGGTGACGTCATCATCATATTCGGGCTTCATTAAAAGGCAAAAGATGACGTCACCGTCATGTTTCGTTAAAATCAGGGGATAAATGTAATACCGGGTTCCCCCCAAGGAAGATGATCAGGTGGTGCATGTAAAATGACCCCTTTGCGGCCAATGTAACCCGCTCGAAAGATCAGGATGATGATGATGATGATCATCATATCCGCACTAGGTGATCTAAAATATGATCCTGCTGAATGTCCAGATGACGTCATCAGGATATCCGGGGCTTTTGTTAATCTTCGAACATGACGTCATCGTCATCATCATATTGGCGAACAGGATCATGCCTTGGAAAATATCCTGCCGAAGGAGAAATGTGATGGTGACATCATCCTGATATTTGCTTCTTCGTTTATCAGGTCAGGATGACGTCATCAGGATATTTGCAAAAGGTTATACTTCTCGGCAGGAGGATATTGCGAAATGTCGGGTAGACGAACAAGATCATGATGATCTTGACAACATGACTTAGGAATGAAATATCACCCTCTCCTTTTTTGAAAGATAAGGTGATCATCATGATCACGTAAAAGGAGATCAGGAGGATATTTCGAAATGTGATCCTGCCTTGAAATATCATGATGATGATGATCACAAGGACTTTGACGTGCGCGTGCAAATTATGCAGATGGTGGGTTTCTTAAGCAAGGTGATATTATAATATCAGCATGATATTATAATATCAGGTGATGATGATCATCAGCATGATATTATAATATCGGGTGATGTTAGAATATCATGATGCTCGCGATGTTTCCAAGGTTGCTTGACGGGTAAAACACACTATCACTTAAGATTGACGTCCGGAGGTTTCGGGACTGCATGATTTTTATCAGGTGATAGAGTAAGATCATGATGATGACTTTTCGTGATATAAAAGACCGCTCGACGGGAAAAGCCTACTACGACTTAAAGTTGACGTCCGGATATTTCGACCTCAGGATATTATCAGGGGGCTTTTCAAATATGATGATGATGTTCTTCATACAACAATTATCAGGTTTGACCAAAACTTTGACTGTGCATAACTCCCTCATATGGACGAATTTTCGGGTCATGTAAAAGGCAAACCTGCATGGAATTTCAAGCTCTTTCTAACCATGAGGTCATAGAAACAAAAAATGAACTTTGACAAACTGATCTCATGATGATGACCTACCTCATCCTGACCTTCATGATGATGATGCACCTGACCTATTTTTACCAAACCGCCAGAAAGCAGACAACACAAACCAGAACAAAAGTTGGGTCCCTGTTTTGCCAAGTCAAAATGGGGCGTGTTGTGTAACCACACAACAATTAGGATAGAGGATGAACCTGGCATGAAACACATGATCACTGAGTATAATAACACAAATGAGGCATTGCACATAGATGCTGAACTAGGGGTTTATTCCATCATGCCCCGAATAGTCAGGATAGAAGAAATTCTCATGTATGATGCACATATCCCTGAGGATGTTCATTAGGACAATAGGGTGATCATTGAGTCCAAGCGTAGTTCAGATGATGGTAATGAAGTTGATCATTTCAAAAACTTTGAACTACACTTGTCTAGGGAAATATAACATTGTCAAGCATTGAATATCTCCAATGAGGACATTTTGATTGAAGGTTGGTGCAGGTTGCATGATGAGGTGCATTGAGAGAAAACTTGCGATGCTTGTTTAGACATGATAGAGATGGAATGAACGTGCATTGAGAGAGGACTATCATCAGTCTAAGTAAGTAATGCTGGTAATTATAGTGATGTTGATTCTTGTTCATCATCTATAGGTACAGAAGAAAATACATATCAGGGTGAAAGTGACCTTCATAACTCAGAGGAGATCCTGATGTATGTTGAGAAAATTTCTAAGGATGAAAATAACATCACCCCAGGAACTGATTATTTGATTGAGTCAAATTATGAAGTATCTAATGAAGATAAAGGGAGTAATCTAACCAAGTTTGAGGATTTTTTTATCAAAACAGATTCAGAGGATGATGTTGCAGAATACTCCTCCACATAATGCCTTAATCGAGGGATGGTACAAGTTGCATGAAGAACCACATTCAGAGACTCCTTGCTCATTATGCTTACACATATTGAAGAAACAAAAGATGATTTATTCAAAGGATCAGTTATCTAATAGAAAAAGCATGCTTGATGATGAAAAGAAAGATATCAAAGTACAAATAGATGCTAATGTTCATGGTATTACAAATAAAGAGAGTAAGGAAGTATCAGCTTCACATCAGTCAGAGAAAATAAAAGTAGAAAAGAATGAGTCATAAAAGTTAAAGTGGATATCAGGTGGTGCAACTGTCAGAGCTAAGAAGAAAAGAGAAGGTCCTAACAAACCTCTAACAAAAGATAAACCATGGATCCTCAGGTTTGATAGATCCAAGTCAAAACAAGGGGCTAGAATAGGGATAGACCTTATTGATCCAGTAGGAAAATCCTACTTAGCAGCATATAGACTGCAGTTCACATGTACTAATAATGTGACAGAGTATGAAGCTCTAATTCATGGGTTATTGTTTGTTCTTAAGAGAAGAGTCAAGATTCTGCATGTCTATGGAGACTCAGAATTGGTGGTAAGACAAATAAGAGGCATATACTCTTGCAATTACAAGAAGTTGTCTAACTATAGACATAGGGTGTGGGATTTAATAGAAGAATTTGATGCATTCAATATCACCCATGTGCCTAGAGAATAGAATCACAGAGTAGATGCCTTGGCACATGCTGTAAGTACATTGGAACCATTATCCATTTCTAGTTTGAATAGATTCTCAGTCGAGTTGGTATCAGTGCCTTCCATACTAGATAATGTCACCAATCTCCAAATATTTGATGATGACCAACATATTTTAGACTTTATATCAAATAGAGATATATTTGATGCTCATATCATAGATGAAAGGAATGTAGAAGATCATACCTAGGAAGAAGAAGAAATCATGGAATTACCTACCAACAGGATTCCCAAGGGTATGATAGAGTTAGAAAAGTTTTTTGATTTACACAATATGATGAAACAAAAAGATCTCCCAAAGACTGATGGAGGAGAATACTCACCAATCAATATAGGACAAAATGAAGAAGTAAAGAATGTCCTGATTGGCAAAGTCTATACAGAAGAAGAAATGGAAAGGATAACTCAAGCATTGAAGGATTATATCCATGTTATCGCTTGGACTTATGATGAGTTGAAGACTTATGATACCTCAATCATCACCCACACTATACCATTGAAGCCAGATGCTAAACCTTTTAGACAAAAGTAGAGACCCATTAATGTCTTGTTAGAACCCATCATCTTTGAAGAAGTTAAGAAGTTGCTCAATGCCAAAATCATATTTCCTACGAGGTATTCAACTTGGGTGGCAAATTTGGTCCTTATAAGAAAGAAAAATGGTGATATCTGGCTATGTGTAGACTTCAGAAACTTGAACAGAGCTTTTGAAAAGGACAACTATCCTTTACCTTCACTAAATGAAGTCTTACAAATAGTAAATGGTGCTTAGATGATGTCATTCCTGGATGGTTCTCAGAGTATAACCAAGTGATGGTAGATAAAATAGATAGACTACATTCACCACCAAGTGGGGAATATTTGCATATAGGCACATGCCTTTTGGATTGATAAATGCTGGAGCCACCTTTTAGCGTGCAATGGATATAGCTTTCAAAGGCTTGATTGGCAAGTGCATAGTTATTTACATGGATGACTTGACCATTTTTTCAAAGAAAAGGGGGATCATATAGAGAACCTCAGGAAGGTGCTCAAGAAGTGTGAACAATATGGCATCTCACTTAATCCCAAGAAGTGCATATTCGGAGTGACAACTGGTAAACTACTTGGTCACTTGATAACAGAGAATGGGATCATCATTGACTCTACTAGGGTAGAATCTATCATGAAGCTACAACTCCCTGGAAGTAAGAAAGAGCTTAAATCCTATTTTGGTAAGATAACTTTGTTAGGAAGTTCATTACTGGGTTCGCAGAGATTTTTAAACCACTTAATGCAATGCTCAAGAAAGATGCTAAAATTGAATGGAGTCCTGAAGCAAGGGTAGCATTTGAGGATGTCGAAAAGGCCATATCAAATGCTCCTATTCTAATCAGTCCAGATTACACTAGAGATTTCTATATTTATTCATTTGCTTCAGAACATATAAGTGCAGCAGTACTGACACAAAGAAATGAAGCCAAAGAAGAGAAACCTATAGCCTTCATGAGCTACCCATTCAAGGATGCAGAGCTTACATACATGCATGTTGAAAGACAAGCTCTTGCTTTAGTCGAGGCAGTCAAGAAATTTAGTCACTATATCTTGAGAAGTAAGATCATTGTTGTAGAACCAGATGCAGCAGTAAAGATGCTCTTGATGCAAAGTGAGCCAAGAGAAAAGAGGGCCAAATGGATAACAGTACTCCATGAATATGATATGGATATAACACCATTGAAGTTAGTAAGGGGACAAGCTTTAAGCCAGATGATTTCTGAGACTGACTCTAACCTTATGAGCCACCTATAGACACCCTAAAATGACCAAGTCTTCACATCACTTGCATTTTCATCTAATATGTCTAATCACCTGCATTTCAACGTTAATTAAATAATCTAATTATTTAATTAATTTCATCAATTTCTTCCAAATCACATATTTTCAACATTAATTACATAAATCCTCTTTATTTAATTAATTTCATTACT